>QXEO01000430.1:3807397-4249897 GCA_007115705.1 Dactylis glomerata | reverse complement strand
GGTTCATTGGAGAAGAAGGGGTTCGAGGGAGCGAGGAGATGCAACACATGGAGCACGACGTGGTGATCAAGAAAGAGAGCGCGAGGGAGGAGAGGGAGGCCGGCGCCACAAGCATGGAGAACATCACCACGTGAAGAAGATCAAGTCTGGATGAGCACGAGCACGTGATGGCGCACTAGGACTGCCTACGACACGATGTCTACACGTCTAAGGCGCGCTACATATATGGCCTGCGTGCTAAAATTAGGCCGAACCCATATATGGGTTGGTATGTACCCGTTTGAGTCGAACCGAGTCAGTTTGGGCCCAAACCAGACATGTTTTGGGCCAGGTCTTTGCTGAGGTCGCCCGGCCACCTATAAGTACCCCTGGGTGCTCCCTCAATTAGGGTTAGCCACGTTTAGACTAAAGATTACTTCGTTGAACTGCTGTAAGCATTCATCTGAATTCCTCCGCACCAATTCATCTGGATTTGGTGTTATACTGCTGCAAGTTTAGTGTGATCTGTTGTTCCATTGGGAATCAGTAGATTGCAAACTACCGTTTCGTGGTCGATGGCTACGTGCGCAAGTGTGTGGAGTCGTGAATATCCTACAGGGTTTGAGAGCTGTTGCATTGGCATCAGGGTTCAAGCGAGGAGAGTTCATCGGTGACACCAAGTTATCCCCGACAATCATCCGCTGCCATCATCACCATCTCATCGCTCACGAGAAGATCGGGCCACCCCATGTCATCTTGGTATCAGATTTCACGGTTTACTCGGTGAGCATCCACAAATTCATCCCTGCAATTCGTTTTTGTTTTTAGTCCTATCCAGAAAAAGCCAAAAAAAATTAGGGTTCTTAGTTTCTGCCATAGCCTAGATTGCACCATTCTTGAGTTTTAGTCGCTGATCGTTTTTCGCGTTTTCTTTCTTCCATCCGTAGGAGTCTAGGTCTAGCAATCTTTTCTGCATCTTAGTTTTACTTTTGGTCGTCTTTTGCATCGCCTGGGATCATAATCTTCTTCCTTGGTTTGTACGAGCTCAGCCTAGATCTTCCAGATCCGATCGAAAGTAGTCAAAAAAAAAGCAACGAGCGTTTCCTGCAAATCCGATCCTTCGCTGGGAGTCCAGCGTGGCCGATCGCACCGAGCAGATCCGATCCAATTTGAGTTTCTCGCCGTGAGCAGAGCAGTCCCTGGCTCGATCGCTGTTTATCAAAAAAAAAAAACGACAGCAGCCAGCGCGCCTCGCCCTGGGCGCCTAAGCGCGGAGATTGTCTGGGGTTCGGCGCCCTAGAGATCGTGGCTCGCGCGGCAGCTCGCCCGACCGCGGAGGTCGTCTGGCGTACAACGCCAGTTCGGGCCTCTTCTTTTTAGGCCCAATTTCGAGTTAGTAAAAAAAATAGAAAAAAGGGACGTGCCTGCACACGCCGCACCTATAAAAAAAAGAGACAAACTATTTTGTCCGTTTCGCATCGCCGTCGCGCTGCCGTGCATTTCTGGCGTCGTATATCTCTGTCGTGACATGTTTTTTTTTCGATTTCTCTACCGCGACAGCGTGTTACCACTGTGTCCACATAGCGTCCTTTCTACATGATTTTGATCGCTTTAGCTACAGCCTGTCTACAGCATCGTGTTAGGAGCTTATCCATACGAGACTAGCTACTTCATGCTCATCAGGCTGCTGCCATGTGCGCAATCTTGTGCCTGTTCGTCGAGCCAGTGCTAGCGTCTCTCTTGTGCATTGCAACACGAGCTACTGTGCGTTGTCACTTATATCTCTTGAGCTCTTTTTCAGAGTTGCTTTGCCTCGCTTATCTCCACCGTGTGTGTTTCGTGGGTCTTGACATACGATCAGCACTAGGACTTATTTGCGGTGTACTTAGGATATCATACCTACAGCTCCACCATATATTCCTGGTTTGTCGTGTGATCGCTCTTATACCCTCGGTATTCACTTCATCACATCCGTGCACGAGCTTGATACTTTGTTCTGGTATGCACTACTATTCACTTTGGAACGGTAAGATTACCTTTTCTTGTCAGTTTTTGAGTGAGTTGTGAGAGGCACCACACGTTTTTGATTTTGTGCACTAATCTACTAATCATGTCTACTAGTGGTTATGATGTGATGCAGGAAAAAGATGGGGATACACCTGTGGTTTAGACAGACTTTGTTGGCCTGCGCACTCATTTGGAGGGGGTGTTGGATCGCTCTACTGCCGATGCTATAACTGCACATCAGCAACTCCAGTTCAAAGTGCAAGGCACCGCAGATACTGTTCAAGCTATGCAAGCTCAGTTCACTACTTTCCAGCACAGCATTGGTCAGTTGAACCAATCCCTAGCGGAGCTGCATCGACCCATGGTACCACCGCCTGTGCAGCCTGCTGCTGACTTTGCTGATGATGACAGTGTCCATGACAATGCCAATCTATTAGGCCCCAATGCTCGTGGGCGTGGTCTTGGACAACATAGTCGGCCCCCACATGGTCTTGGTGCCCGACGTGTAATACCTGCTGAGGATGATTTTCTAGGGAAGCCAAAGTTGTCGATACCCAGATTTGATGGTGAAGGTGATGTGGAGGATTACCTCACTTGGGAGCTCAAGATCGACAACCTGTGGCGTTTGCATGCTTACACTGAAGATAAGAAGATCAAACTTGCATCCTCAGAATTTGATGGTTATGCCCTACGTTGGTGGGATAATATTCTGTCACAACGACGAGCAGCTCATGAGCTTCCTGTTTTGCGTTGGACCGAGATGAAGGAAATCATGCAGGCTCGTTTTGTACCCACCAATTATTTGCGTTCAGTGTTTGATAGATTGACACAACTGAAGCAAGGATTTTTGACAGTTGATGCTTATTACAAGGAGATGGAACTGTTGATGTAGCGATCGCGAGTTCAAGAGTCTAGTTAGATGACTATGCAACGGTTTTTGCATGGACTCAGACTCCCTATCAAGAACATCGTCCGGCATCATACTTACAATGATATGAATCAGTTGCTTCACCATGCTATGGAGGCTGAGGCACAGCTTGCTGAAGAGGCGCAACAAAAATCTCGCTTTTCACCTGCCAGTCGATACACTGCCAGGGCGCCTTCTAGCCCTTCCCCAGCGCCACTTGAGGGGACTCCTACTCGCCCCTCCTCGTCCACTAGGCCAGCGACCTCTGGAGCTCAGTCCAGACGTCCCGCTACCACACCAGCTGCTAGTTCTGGTTCGAGTGCCTCCGTGAGTCGTGCTACTGAGAAACTATGTCATACGTGTGGAGGCAAGGGACACTTTAAAAGAGATTGTCCCAACAACAAAGTGATAGTGGTTACTGAGAACGGATATGAGACCGGAGAAGATGCTGATCCGTTTGGTTCTGATGATGAAGGTGAAGATGCTTATGCTGACTCTTCTCCTATTATTGTTGTCTCTCCACGTACGTTGAGTGTGCAGCCCAATATTGATTCTCAGCGCTGCAACCTGTTTCAAACCAAGGCACTAGTTGGTCCCAATAAAGCTTGCAAGGTGATCATTGATGGCGGAAGCTGTCGCAATCTCGCAAGTAAGGAGTTATGTGCCAAGCTGGGTTTGAAATATTTACCTCATCCTAACCCATATTATATTCAGTGGTTAAGTGACAATGGTGAGATGAAGGTAAACTACATGGTACGTGTGAACTTTGAGATAGGGCCATACAAGGATTCTATTGATTTTGATGTGGTTCCTATGACAGTTTGTCATCTCTTGTTGGGTCGGCAATGGCTCTATGATCGACATGTGCAACACAATGGTCGAGCCAATACTTATCACTTGGAGTTTAAGGGCAAGAAAATCAACCTATTGCCTATGTCACCGCAGCAAATTGTTAATGAATCTCGTCAGAAGACTGAAGTGAAACTCGAACAGCCACCTCCACGAGATAATGTAACATCCGTGAGTGATATAACGAAAAGTGAGGGAGCGCCCAACTTGTTAGTTTTAGCCACCAAAGAAGACATGAGAGAATTTCGTGAGGATCCTACAGCCATGCCTCTTGTGCTCATGTACAAGGGCGAGGTCTTAGTTTCTAACGATATGCAACCTGTTTCTCTTGGTGTCTCAACTGTTTTGCAGCATTTTGATGATGTTTTTCTGATGGAGGTACCTGCTGGGCTGCCACCATTACGAGGCATCGAGCACCAGATCGACTTGATCCCTGGCGCCTCCTTGCCCAACCGCGCCCCCTACAGGATCAACCCCGACGAAACAAAGGAGATACAAGCACAAGTACAAGCTCTTCTGGATAAAGGGTATATTCGTGTCTCTCTTAGTCCTTGTGTTGTTCCTGTGATTTTGGTGCCTAAGAAAGATGGTACATGTCACATGTGCGTAGATTGTAGAGCTATAAACAACAATATTATTCGATATCGTCATCCTATTCCCCATCTCGAGGATATGTTAGATGAATTGAGTGGTGCTGCTGTTTTCTCTAAAATTGATTTGCGTAGTGGTTACCATCAAATTCGAATGAAAGAAGGCGATGAATGGAAAACTGCTTTCAAAACTAAATTTGATTTATATGAGTGGCTAGTCATGCCTTTTGGTCTTACTAATGCACCTAGTACATTCATGCGCTTAACGAATCATGTTTTGAGAGAGTTCATTGGTCATTTTGTGGTTGTCTATTTTGATGACATACTTATTTACAGCCGCAATGAAACTGAACACTGTGCTCATATTAGACAAGTTTTGCAAGTGCTGCGTGATAATAAATTGTATGCTAATCTTGAGAAGTGCACATTTCCAAAAGATAAGGTCATATTTCTGGGTTATGTTGTTTCTAAGCATGGAGTAGAGGTAGATCAATCTAAAATTGCTGCTATTCAAGATTGGCCTACTCCCATGAATGTTAGTCAAGTACGAAGTTTTCACAGTCTTGCTGGTTTTTATCGCCGTTTTGTGAAAGACTTTAGTACTATTGCTGCACCATTAAATGAGTTAACGAAGAAAGGTGTTCCTTTTGTGTGGGGCGCAGCCCAAGATCATGCATTTGATGAATTGAAACATTTCCTTACTTCTGCACCTTTACTTGCATTGCCTGATTTTTCAAAGCAATTTGAAGTTGAATGTGATGCTAGTGGTATAGGCATAGGTGGCGTTTTGATGCAAGAGGGTCGTCCTATAGCTTATTTTTCTGAGAAATTATCTGGTGCTCGACTGAATTATCCTATTTATGATAAAGAATTGTATGCACTTGTTAGAGTTCTTGAGGTTTGGCAACATTATTTGTGGCCAAAAGAATTTATCATACATTCTGATCATGAAGCTTTGAAATATTTGAAAGCACAATCCAACCTACATAGGCGTCTCGCTAAGTGGGTTGAGTTTATTGAATCTTTTTCGTACATCATTAAACATAAGAAGGGAAAAGATAATGTGGTTGCTGATGCTCTCTCTAGGAAGAATATGTTATTGACACAACTTGATATTAATATTCCTGGTTTAGAGTGTATTTGTGAGCTTTATGCAACTGATCATGATTTTCCTGAACCATATCGTTTGTGTGCTTTGAAAAACGCTTGGGAGAAATATCACATACATGATGGGTTTCTATTTCGAGCTAACAAACTATGTGTTCCAGAGTCGTCTTTGCGTTTGCTCTTATTGCAGGAATCACATGCTGGAGGTTTGATGGGTCACTTTGGGCGTGAGAAGACATTACTCATGCTAGCTGATCACTTCTTTTGGCCCAGGATGAGGCGTGATGTGGACAGGTATGTGCGGCGCTGCATTGTGTGCAACACATCCAAGTCCAAGCTGAAGCCTCACGGTTTGTATACACCACTACCTGCACCTATTACACCATGGGAAGATATTAGTATGGATTTTGTGCTAGGATTGCCAAAAACTAAACATGGTCATGATTCTATATTTGTGGTAGTGGATAGATTCTCTAAAATGGCACACTTTATTGCATGTCATAAGAGCAATGATGCGTCGCATGTGGCTAACCTGTTTTTCAGGGATATTGTACGCTTGCATGGAGTGCCCAAGACTATTGTTTCTGACAGGGACGTCAAGTTCATGAGCTACTTCTGGAAGACCTTATGGGGAAAGCTAGGAACGAAGCTGCTGTTCAGCACTACATGTCATCCCCAAACTGACGGCCAGACCGAGGTGCTGAATCGAACTTTGTCACAGTTGCTGAGGACGACGATCAAGAAAAATCTGCGGGAGTGGGAAGATTGTTTGCCGCATGTGGAGTTTGCATACAATAGGGCAGTACATTCTACTACTCAACTTTGTCCGTTTGAGGTGGTGTATGGCTTCAAACCTATTACACCACTAGATTTGTTGCCTCTTCCATTGCATGAGAGAGTTAATATGGAGGCATCAAAGAGAGCTGATTTTGTGAAGAAAATTCATGAGAAGACTCGAGAGGCTATTGAGAAGAAAGGGAAGAATACTGCTGCTGCTCGCAACAAGTCAAGAAAGCAGGTTCTTTTTCAGCCCGGTGATATGGTATGGGTGCACCTGCGCAAGGACAGATTTCCTTTGCTTAGGCATTCCAAGTTGAGGCCCCGAGGTGCTGGTCCCTATAGAGTGCTTGCCAAGATCAATGATAATGCCTACTCGATTGATATTCCTATTGCTGAGTTTGGTGGTGTTAGCAACAGTTTCCATGTTGCTGATTTATCACCATATGATGGAGATGGCCTTGGAGCGTCGAGGTTGACGCCTTTTGAAGGGGGGGGGGAGATGATGAGGACATCGCTACTACACAGCCATCTCCACCTACTGTTGATGATCCTATTGTTGCTGATCAAGATAAGTCCAATGACGAGATTCAGATTGGACCAATTACTCGAGCCCGTGCTAAGTCTGATATTTATTGTAACGAGAATTTTATACTGCCTAAGTCTTTGTTCATATGTATGATCAGGTTCATTGGAGAAGAAGGGGTTCGAGGGAGCGAGGAGATGCAACACATGGAGCACGACGTGGTGATCAAGCAAGAGAGCGCGAGGGAGGAGAGGGAGGCCGGCGCCACAAGCATGGAGAACATCACCACGTGAAGAAGATCAAGTCTGGATGAGCACGAGCACGTGATGGCGCACTAGGACTGCCTACGACACGATGTCTACACATCTAAGGCGCGCTACTTACATGGCCTGCGTGCTAAAATTAGGCCGAACCCATATATGGGTCGGTATGTACCCGTTTGAGTCGAACCGAGTCAGTTTGGGCCCAAACCAGACATGTTTTGGGCCCAGTCTTTGCTGAGGTCGCCCGGCCACCTATAAGTACCCCTGGGCACTCCCTCAATTAGGGTTAGACCACGTTTAGACTAAAGATTACTTCGTTGAACTGCTGTAAGCATTCATCTGAATTCCTCCGCACCAATTCATCTGGATTTGGTGTTATACTGCTGCAAGTTTAGTGTGATCTGTTGTTCCATTGGGAATCAGTAGATTGCAAACTACCGTTTCGTGGTCGATGGCTACGTGCGCAAGTGTGTGGAGTCGTGAATATCCTACAGGGTTTGAGAGCTATTGCATTGGCATTAGGGTTCAAGCGAGGAGAGTTCATCGGTGACACCAAGTTATCCCCGACAATCATCCGCTGCCATCATCACCATCGCATCGCTCATGAGAAGATCGGGCCACCCCATATCACTCATACTTGTCCATAACCGGGGACACGGCTAATCGATTAGTTTTACATCCTGCAGGGGCTGTACACTTTACCCACATGACCCAGTCTGCCTCGTGTTATTCCAAAACAACCTAGTGGGAATTGGACGAGAGAAGACCAGGACGAGACCTTTGGGAAACAGATTCCTGAGCCTGTCTTCGGACCCATACACCTACACATCTACATCTGCTGGTCATGGCAGGTCAAGTTTCCATAACTTAATTAGTCAAGACAGAGCCCATATGACATGTGGCTGTACAAGGAAGCTACTAAACCAGAAACCTGTCCAAGCTCTTTTTGCCTGGGTGCTTTCCGCCGTGGTGCGCAAACACCCTTTCACATGTAACCCAAAACCATTCACCCAGGTGTTTTGTTAAATGTTGTTTTCATTATAACAAAACAGATTTCATTCCTCACAACTCATAATCATGAATCCCAATCCACGCATCTAGTAGCATAACTAAGCAACTACCTACGATGGCGACAAGGAGTATTATGATGAACATATGGCTATCCTACTAGGTTTTTATAGCATAGCATATATAATTAAGAAAACATTCTATTCATGCATCTATACTTAAAATAAGGTACATGCATAGGAAAAATATTGGGACAATGAAGTGACACTTGCCTTGGTCGGTGTTCGCGTTCACACAGTCGAAGCAGTCACACGGGTTGCACTCCAGACAATCTAACGTGGAAAACATTCATACAATAAGCATCCAGAGGATACAAGCAACCAGTGCACAACAAAAATGAATGTATGCATGATAGAAAACAAAACAATTTTGAATGCTCTTTATAAATAATTTCTAATCGATAAATATAGACTAAAATAGCTTTTATTAAGTAACAAATAAACTTGCAGCAAGAAATAGTTTCAACTTTTTTGCTACAGGTTCTACTGGTTAGAAAAAAACTAAAACCCTTTCAAATGCAATTGGAATCGCCCAAAAATCGTTTACATAATTTAAAATATAGCCAAAACTCTATAATCACTATTTGAAATTTGAAAATCTGAAATTTACGAAAACTTGAAAACTAACAGTACCAAAATGTTCCTCTCATTTTTAGGAATCCAACGGTATATTTTTTGCGAAAAACTGAGTTACAGAACGAAAGATATGAATTTTCTAAGATTCGCATAAAATCTGACTACTAAAACGAAATTCGTAAATAGAAGGGAATATGCTGGGAATATTCTGTGCGACGTGGCGAGTTCCTATTCGCCGATGCCCTTTCAGCCGTATTGGCTTTATGAGCTGTTGGATCTGAGGTCGATCGAACGGCCCAGATCTGTTCTTGGGGGCTCACCGGTGACTTGACTCTAGCGATGGTGGCGGCTCAGGCGTGGTCTCTGGTGACGGCTCCGGCGGTCTCTGGCGGCGGTGGGGTATTGGACAAGGTGCGACAGGTCATGACGGTCGCGGGAGTGTCCTCGGTGTCCTCTTTTGCTTCCTGTAACGGCAACAGCGGACAGATGGAGACGGCGGTCGTCGACGAACTCCGGCGAGCAATTCCGGCGTTCGTGGGGCTCTGCGCAAGGGGAAAAAGATGTAAGGAGGGGCGGTATAGTATGAGGAAGAGATTAGTGGCAAAATGAGGGCTCGAGGGCGACGAATTCAAGCTCTTACCGAGCTCCAATGGTAGTGCTCCGGCGAGAGATTGGAGCAGCCCGGTGGCTCAAAAAGCTAGGGTTTTAGGGGGAAAGATACAGGGGGTCTGGGGGTATTTATAGGATAATTTTCTTGGAAAAATGGCAACAAAATCTGGCGATTTTGGGGATCGTCAGAGAAAAGAAAAGAAAAGAAAAGAAAATGAAAAGAGACGGCGGGCTGGGCTGCTGCTCCTAGGCCGGCGGCGCGTATTACTTACCACGCGGGGCGGTGCGGTCGTAGGGGGCTGGCTGGCTGGGCTGGATTCGGCCCAGTTTGGTTCGTTAGCCGATCTCCTTTTGTTTTTCTAAAAAAAACTGTTTTCTTTTTCCTGTTTTGGTGTTAGGCCTTTAAAAATAGCCAATAAAATACGGAAAAATTCATAAAAAATCCTGTAGCTCAATAAAGCATTTATAAAACTAATTCTCTATTCAAAACCAAAATTAAAAAATATTTTCATGACATCTTAGCCTATTGGCTATTAGAGGAATTTGAAAGAATAAATGGGTCTTTGATTGAAAAGAAAACAAAACATTTTTGACAATTGAAAAGTTTTGCATGATGACATGATGCACAATAGAAATTCAATAATGAAAATCTGGGATATTACACTGTAGCTATGTGGTTCATCTCTCCCCCATGGTGTGATCTTTATGTGATCATGAGCTTTGTATCTAGTTGAATTAGTAGATGTTACTCTTTATCTGTTATGCTACTCAAGTGATTTTATTAGTGTAATCTCCGGAGACACCTTGTCCCATGATGTGAAGGTGACAGTGTGCGCATCATGTGTGGCTCTTAGGCTAAATTTTATAGTAATACTTATCATGAGTTATGATTTGAGTTGGATGTCTCTATGAATTGTTGGTGTTTGTCTGGAACCGTCTAGTGCACTCAAGGTGACAGTGTGGGGTAATCTAGATTGGGGAATGAGAACTTTAAGGAGTGCTTTGTAGCCGTACACATGATTAGTGTTCGTTATCCAACCAGAGAGTAGTTGAGTGTAGCATAGTGAAGATAGATATTTATGTGTTCAATTATGTTTTCATTGTTGGGAGTGTCCATTAGTGAAAGTATGATCCCTAGGCCTTGTTTCTAAGCATTGAAACACCGCTTACAATCAGTTTTGCTGCATGTTTGCTCGCAGCGATTTTTATTTCAGATTGCAATTACCACTCATAATCATCTATATTATTTGTATTTCACTATCTCTTCGCTGAACTAGTGCACCTATACATCTGACAAGTGTATTGGGTGTGTTGGGGACACAATAGACTTCTTGTATCTTAATTGCAGGGTTGCTTGAGAGGGATAGCTTTGACCTCTTCCTACTTGAGTTTGATAAACCTTGGGTGATCCACTTAAGGAAAACTTGCTGCTGTTCTACAAACCTCTGCACTTGGAGGCCCAACACTGTCTGCAAGAATAGAAGTGTGCGTAGACATCAAGCTCTTTTCTCGTGCCGTTGCCGGGGATTGAAGAAGAAGCTCCCACGTCAACCACGCGCCATCAAAGCTCTTTTTCTGGCGCCGTTGCCGGGGAGGTAAGGTAAAAGGTACTCACATCCTTTGGCTACTAAGCTATCTTCTAGTACTGTTGCTGGTGTGTGAGTGCTCGAAGTTATTTCCTTTAGATTCTGCAATTATATCTTTTTGTTTCTTGTTTTTATTTTCAATAGTTAGGCTTAATGGAAAACAACAACAAAAAATTAGAGAGCTTTATAGTATTTATCTTGAGTTAGGACATGAAGTGTTTGAAGAGAAAATTAAAAAACCTATGGAACTTTATTTGCATGCTAATAGCAATGTTATTAGTATGAATTCTTTGAACACCATTATTGCTAATGCTATGGAAAAGTCTAAGCTTGGGGAAGCTGGTTTTGATGAGCATGATATTTTTAGTCCCCCAAGCACGGAGGAGAAAATTTACTTTAATGATACTATGGCTCCAATATATGATGATTACAATGATGAGTATGATATTTTCCAGTCCACCTACTATTGAGGAGAAAATTAATTATGATTAGAATATGCCTCCTATTGCTGATGATTATGGTGATGAGAATAATAATGATAGCTATTTTGTTGAATTTGCTCCCACTACGATTAATAAGAATGACTATGTTTATGTGGAGAGTATTACTTCTTTTAAGCATGTGGCTCATGATAAGAATGTTTTATGTGATAGTTATATTGTTAATTTTATTCATGATGCTACTAAAAGTTATTATGAGAGAGGGAAGCATGGTTTTATGCATCTCAACAATATTAAGTTTCCCCTCTTTATGTTGAAAATCTTGAAGTTGCACTTGTTTTGCTTTCCTATGCTTGTTGCTTGGTGCTTTCATGACTTGTTTCTTTACAAGATTCTTTTTCATAGGAAGTGGGTTAGACTTAAAAATGTTTCATATTTGCTTTTTGATGCTCTCTTTTGCTTCAATCTCTTTTACATCGCTTACGTGAGCATCTTTTAAAATCACTGCGCCTAGCTCAAAGGCGTTACTTGGGAGATAACCCTTGTTTTCTTTCAGTATTTTTTCTTTTGTTGAGTCTTGGAAGTTGTTACTACTGTAGAAACCTCTCCTTATCATTTTTATTTCGTTTTTGTGCCAATAATAGCCTCTAATTGGAGGAAGGTAAGATTTGGGGAAGTTGCTTCCCCGAAACAGATTTCTGCGCTTCACTGTAAAAATTCGTGAAAATTCCCAGTACGTCGTTTTGATCAGCGATTTTTTGTGCACATGCCCCAGGTTATTATCTAACTTTCATTAGGTTTACACTTTTAGGTTTGAGCAACAGAAGATTTTCGAAAAAATTGATCTTTACCTGCTGTTTTGACAGATTTCTGCCACTATTAGTATTTCCCTCTTGATCTCTTTCTTTTTGAGTTCTTTTGATCACGGAACTTTTGATAGAAGTTGCTACAGTAGCTAATGAGTTAATAGGTGTTGTACTTGAGTTAAAACTGAACCAAAAGTGGATCTACTATCTTGCATACACTAATGTTGCTAATAAGAATTGTGTGAAGTGTTGTATGAAGGAAGTTTTCAAGTGTAGGGAAAGGAGAATGATGAGATGAGATGAAGTATGGACAAAAGCTCAAGCTTGGGGATGCCCATGCCACCCCAAGAAATATACAAGAAGTACAAGCATCAAAGCTTGGGGATCCCAAGGCACCCCCTTTTTCATCAACAAAAATATCAGGTCATCTTTCAAGACACTATATTTTTATTGCATCATATGCTATGTGTTTTCTTGGAGCGTTTTTATTTTTGTTTTCAGTTTTCTTTTATTTTGTTTGCTGTAATAAATAGTTGGATCACACCATGTTTGTTTTGGAGAGAGACACGCTCTGTTTACATTGCCTAGAACACTCTAGTTTTCACTCTTATTATTCTGCGAGTGTTCTTTTTTGCTAGTACTGTGTTTAGCTTTTATTTTTCACCTTTATTTTTGTTTAGAACTTGTTAGTTCTTTGTAGTTAGGTTTGTTTAGACCTCTGGTCTTTGTTGATTTTTATCCTTGAGAGTTGTTTCAAATAGGTTGATTGGTGTTGGAAAAGAGTAAAATGTTTCATGCTTATAGTGGTGCAAAAGGGAGCTTGTTTAGACTGTGGCTTAGACTTTAGCCTGTCGTGCTAGATATTAATTTGATTATATGATTAGTAGTTATTGTTGTAGCATGACTTGTCTCAAATAATTGAGAGTGCTTAATGTGCCTTTGAAAGAATCTTGCATTGTTTTTATCTTATAGAAGCTTAATATTACGGTATTGTCCTTTGATGCTTTATTTGGGTTGACTTGGTGCATGCTTACACCATGTTTTGACTACAAACCAATCGCCTCAAGCCTCTATGATCATTTGGTTTTTGACTTGTGGTATCACTTTATGCTTTGGTTAATAATGTTTTGTCGCTATGCATGATTATGGCCGTTATTGCTCTCTTAGTTGGTCGCTCCCAGTCTTTTGCTAGGCTTCACCTGTACTGAGTATGAGCTCTACTCGTGCATCCAACTCCCAAAAACCAAAGTTTTCCAAAGAGTCCACTACAAATTCGTATGCATGGTATTTCAAGCCATTCCAAGTAAATTTCCATGTGCTACCTTTCAAAACCTTCAAATACTTCTCATTTTGTGACACTGTTTTTAGCTCATGAGGATGTAGTGGTCGGGTTTCCTATCTTCCATATTGAATTAAGTACCCCTCGATTTGCATGCTTCATCTGCTCGTCATTAATTTTGCAAGAGAGCAGGTCAGACCATTGTAACCTCTAAAAAAAGAAAGAAAAGAAAAAAGGCACTCCTCCATGGTATGTGATTGTTGGCATGCACCCGAAGGATTCGGTTAGCCATGGTTTGTGAAAGAAAAGGGGGGAGGAGTGCCAAACTTTATAAAAGAGCATGTATATCCCAATTTTTCAAGAACTCGAAACCGCTCTCAACTTGTTTTGTATGGAAGATAGCAAGAACCCCATTGCCAGTTGTTGACAGGAACTACCACCTCTCAAAACAATTTTTATCTCTATTTTACAAATGAAAAGCTGTAGCACATGCTAAATCTCTGCTTCCCTCTGTGAATGGCCTTTCTTTTACTTTTATATTGAGTCTTCATCTTCTACCTTTATGCACCGATTAAGAGAGCATAGTTGTCATTCTGAGTATAATGTGCATAGTCCCAAAATTTATTATTGATTGATTCATGATTGTGGTATTGCTTGTTCTCAAATTATTTGTATCTAGTCACCCTCTTGAACTTTGAAGGTGTGCTATGCATTTATGTTTTGCTACTCCATGAGGGACATGCTGAATACCACTTTGTTATATTTTCTCTATGCTCGAAACAAACAATTGACTTTCAGTGCATTATTATTCATGATCTTTTGTTTGTGTTACTTTTCATGTTGTAACATGGTTGCTAAGTTTTATTGTTAAAGTTATATCTTTTATGCCCAAGTCTAGAGTACTTTGATCTCAGCATGCAATGCTTTACATCAATTTGATCAAGATTGTGTTGGGTGCATGTCACCTCAAAAATTATTATTTTTTGTTATCACTTACCTACTCGAGGACGAGCAGGAGTTAAGCTTGGGGATGCTTGATACGTCACAAACGTATCTATAATTTTTGATGCTCCATGCTTGTTTTATACCAATTGCTTTGTGTATTGTTTACACTTCGTGGCGTTTTTATGCATTTTCCGGAACTAACCTATTAACAAGATGCCACAGTGCCAGCTCCTGTTTTCTGCTGTTTTTGTGTTTCAGAAAAGTTATATAGGAAATATTCTCGGAATTGGACGAAACAAAGCCCGAAGTTCCTATTTTTCCTGACACGAGACGGAGTCCAAAGCAGAGAGAGAGGAGGGCCAGGAGGTAGCCACACCACATGGTGGCGCCCTCCCTCTGGCCGCGCCAGGGTGTGGTGTGGGCCCCCTGGCCACCCTCTGACATTGCCCTTCCTCCTATAAAATCCCTCCGACGCGAAAACCCTAAATCAATCAGCATCAATCCACGAAAAGTTCCACAGCACCGCCGCCATCGAAGACCAATTTTGGGGGACAGAAGTCTCTGTTCCGGCACCCTGCCGGGGTGAAGAATTGCCCCCAGAGCCATCTCCATCGACTCCACCACCATCTTCATCGCCGTTGCTGTCTCCCATGATGAGGAGGGAGTAGTTCTCCCCCGAGGCTGGGGGCTCTACCAGTAGCTATGTGGTTCATCTCTCTCTCTCCCATGGTATGATCTTTATGTGATCATGAGCTTTGTATCTAGTTGAATTAGTAGATGTTACTCTTCATCTGTTATTCTACTCAAGTGGTTTTATTAGTGTAATCTCTGGAGACACCTTGTCCCATGATGTGAAGGTAGCAGTGTGTGCATCATGTGTGGCTCTTAGGCTAAATTTTACAGTAATACTTATCATCATGAGTTATGATTTGAGTTGGATGTCTCTATGAATTATTGGTGTTTGTCTGGAACAGTCTAGTGCACTCAAGGTGACAGTGTGGGGTAATCTAGATTGGGGAATGCGAACTTTAAGGTGTGCTTTGTAGCCCTACACATGATTAGTGTTCGTTATCCAACCAGAGAGTAGTTGAGTGTAGCATAGTGACGATAGATATTTATGTGTTCAATTATGTTTTCATTGTTGAGAGTGTCCACTAGTGAAAGTATGATCCCTAGGCCTTGTTTCTAAGCATTGAAACACAGTTTACAATCATTTCTGCAACATGTTTACTCGCAGCGATTTTTATTTCAGATTGCAATTGCCACTCATAATCATCTATATTACTTGTATTTCACTATCTCTTCGCCGAACTAGTGCACCTATACATCTGACAAGTGTATTGGGTGTGTTGGGGACAGAAGAGACTTCTTATATCTTAATTGCAGGGTTGCTTGAGAGGGATATCTTTGACTTCTTCCTCCCTGAGGTCGATAAACCTTGGGTGATCCACTTAAGGGAAACTTCCTGCTGTTCTAGAAACCTCTGCACTTGGAGGCCCAACACTGTCTATAAGAATAGAAGCGTGCATAGACATCACTGGGCACAAAGTTACTATTCAACACTACATGTCATCCCCAAACTAATGGTCAAACGGAGGTGGTAAATCGCACACTTTCAACAGTGTTGCAATGCATGATCAAGAAGAACCTGCGTGAGTGGGAAGATTGTTTGCCGCATGTAGAGTTTGCGTATAACAGGGCGGTTCACTCTACCACGCAGCTATGTCCTTTTGAGGTGGTCTATGGTTTCAAACCCATTATGCCACTCGATTTGTTGCCTCTTCCTATACAAGAGCAAGTCAATATGGAGGCATCGAAGAGGGCAGATTTTGTGACGAAGATTCATGTGAAGAATAAAGAGGCCATTGACAAGAAAGGGAAGTATACTACAGATCGTACAAACAAGAAGCAAAAGGAGGTATTGTTTCAGCCCGGTGATATGGTTTGGGTACACTTTTGTAAGGATAGAATTCCACAGCTACGTAAGTCCAAGTTGTTGCCCCGTGGCGCTGGTCATTACAAGGTGCTTGCCAATATAAATGATAATGCATACAAGATAGATCTGCTTACTGCCGAGTATGGCGTGAGCAATAGCTTCAACGTTGCTGATTTGACACCATATGAGGGTGAAGGCATTGCAATGTCAAGTTCGACGCCTTTCGAAGGGGAGGGGGTGATGATGAGGACATCCCTATTACACCACCATTATCTCCTACTCCTTTTGATGATGAAGATGTTGTTGCAAAGAAGTCCAATGAGATTAGGATTGGACCAATTACAAGAGCACATGCAAAGCTATTGGAACAATAGGTGAACTCACTCTTAATTGAACCTGATCTTTTATTTAATGAGAACTTTATACTGCCTAAGCCTATGCATCTATGTATGATCAGGTTTGTTGATAACACGAGCGTTGCACGAGGAGGAGACGAGTCACAGCAAGGAGAGCAAGACTTCATGATCAAGTGCGCGAGGGTGGAGAGGGAGGCAGGCGCACCAGGAGATCACCAGAACGTCAAGTCTATATGAGGAAGTACGTGTTGGCGCACTAGGACTGCCTACAACACGATGTATACACGTTTAAGGCGCGCCAAACTCATGGCCTGCTTGCCAAATTAGGCTGAACCCATGTATGGGTCGATATGTGCCAGTTTGAGTCGAACCGATTCTGTTTGGGCCTAAACTAGGTTGGTTTTGGGCTAGGTCTTTGCCCAGGACGCCCCAACCTCCTTAAGTACCCCTAGGGCACTCCCTTTTGTCGTTTAGACTATGTTAAACCAAAATCCCCCCCTAGATCAGCCGAACAGCTTCAAGGTTTCCTCTGAACTATGATATTCCTCTTATGTTTCGCTAAGGATTATCAAACCCCTTCATGAGTGTTTTGCTCTGAAGGTCTACTACTGAAATTCCTATGAGATTTGTCATTCCATTGAGAACTGGTAGCTCTCAAACCACCGTAGTCGAAGATGTTGCATCTGGCGACAAGGGAGCAACCAACAAGTTCGTCAGCTACATACGAGTTATCCCCACGCCATCATCATCATCATAACGCCACCACCATCACTTACCCTATTCACTAAGAAGATCAGGCCACCCCTTCTCAGAACTCACGTGACAGTCACCTTCGACATGGCAGATCATAGTAGGGCAATGGTGTCTGATCTTTCGATGAGATGATGATGGTACGATTTGTTGGTGGAGTTCGTGCTTGACGATCCGACTACATGTGGAAAGCTCGTGCACCAATGCAATCGCTAGGACAATCTCCGGGTGACGAAGGAATGACCTGTGGGTTCTCGATATTCGTCTACCTGGTTTTCGGTCCAGGAAGAGCATCTACCGAAGGGATAGCAAGGCCCATGAAGATGATAGCCTGGCGCGGCCCAGGAGAAAGACTTGATGTACAAGGCAAGTATTCGAGGAGAATGATAGGGTAAAGGTGCCTGATCTTTTGATGAGATGATAACTATCGATTATGGTCGAGGTCGACGTTGACGATCCGACTATAAACGTGCGAGACGTTGTGCCTTAGCAATCGATACACCAACTTCCGATGCTATTGATCATGCCGGAGCTAGATCAACCTGACCACGAGGATCAATCCCTGCAAGCAATCGAAGAACAAGCAAGAATTATAGTTGCAATCAAAATATTGCGAATATAGATGAAGGCTTTATTGAAGAGGTGGGATTCTATGTGTGCGTAGTACAAAAGGCCGGTTTGACACTTGTGCCTATGGCGAAGAGTAGCTCGTGGCTAAGTCTTTTAACTAAACAAAATCCAAGTTCTAATGACGGCTAGGAGGAGGTATATATGAGGGAAAGGGCAGGGATTTTCATACAACCCTAATGGGCCATCCGAAAATAACCCTAGATGGGCCGATTTCCACTCAAACAGCCTCCAAAAAATCCCTAAAATACCTATGATGAAAATACATGGGTTTAACCCATAAAATAAGGTGACGCAGCACCATATAAAGCCTTGGACGAATTTTATGATTTGGTAACTTGTGAATTTCGTCCAAGCATCCTTGCAGCATTATGGTGGCTTCAAAGTTCTGAAATCTTCACTTGCAGCATCATCCTGAATCCTCACACGATTGTTGCCATCATCTCCATGCATGATCATGCTCCAATGCTTGTCCCTCTCATCCATGCTAGGCCCATCATTCCTAAGTAACATAAACACATCTGATTTAGGTAGCATCATACTTTCATGAATATTAGGAATAGTTCCTAGAAACGAAAGTACCTGATAATTTAGTTGGCGTGCACAAGCTCTTGTGAGAGGTCCTTGGAATTGTGGAATGTGAGGAAGTGTGGCTGTAGGTGCAACGGTTATATCAACCATAGGGATGTCCTCATCATCCTCCCCTTCTTAAATTGAAGTCGTCCTCGACGCAATCTCATCTTCTTCTCCAAAGTATAGCTTCAAATCTGCAATGTTAAATGAAGGACTTACCATGCCCATCTCTGCAGGAAGCTCAAGTTTATATGCATTATCATTCATTTTCTCTAACACTTTAAAAGGACCAGCAGCACGTGGCATTAATTTAGACTTGCGCAAATCGGGAAAACAATCTTTGCGCAAATGCAACCAAACTAGATCTCCCACATCAAACACAATATGCTTTCGTCCTTTATCACCAGCAACTTTATATTTAGCATTCATACATTCTATATTTTCCTTAGTAATCCTATGCAACGTAAGACTCTATTCAGCATGTTGTGTAGCATCAAAATTATGTTGCACCGAAGATGGAATAGGTAATAAATCAATAGGTGCACGAGGAACAAAACAATACACAATCTCAAAAGGACATAACTTAGTTGTAGAATGCACATAACGATTGTAAGCAAATTCAATATGAGGTAAACAATCTTCCCACATTTTTAAGTTCTTCTTTAAAACAGCCCTTAACATGGTAGATAAAGTTCTATTTACTACTTCAGTTTGTCCATCAGTTTGGGGATGACATGTAGTACTAAACAGCAATTTAGTCCCCAACCTAGCCCATAAACATCTCCAAAAATGGCTAATAAATTTAGTATCACGATCTAAAACAATAGTATTAGGCACACCATGCAAGCGAACAACATCGCGAAAGAATAATTCAGCAACATGAGCAGCATCATCACTCTTATGACAAGGAATAAAGTGTGCCATCTTAGAAAATCTATCCACAACCACAAAAATACTATCCCTCCCCTTCTGTGTTCGAGGTAATCCTAAAACAAAGTCCATAGAAATATCCTCCCAAGGTACACTAGGAGCAGGAAGAGGCATATATAAACCATGTGGATTAAGGCGTGACTTAGCTTTTTGACATGTTGTGCAACGAGCAATAAACCTCTCAACATCCCTTCTCATGCGTGGCCAAAAGAAGTGAGTAGCAAGTACGTCTTCTGTCTTCTTTACTCCAAAGTGACCCATTAATCCTCCTCCATGCGCCTCCTGCAACAACAAAAGACGAACGGAACATTCTAGAATGCATAGTTTGTTAGCACGGAACACAAACCCATCATTGAGGACAAATTTGTTCCAAGTTCTGCCCTCTAGACAATGCTGCAAAACATCTTTAAAATCGGCATCGTTCACATATTGTTCTTTGATAGTTTCCAATCCAAAGATTTTGAAGTCATGTTGAGATAACATGGCATAACGACGTGACAAAGCATCAGCAATAATATTATCTTTACCCTTTTTGTGTTTAATAACATAAGGAAAAGATTCAATGAATTCAACCCACTTTGCATGACATTTATTCAACTTAGCTTGACTACGAATATGCTTCAAAGATTCATGATCAGAATGTATAACAAATTCTTTAGGCCATAAATAATGTTGCCAAGTTTCTAATGTCCGAACAAGAGCATATAATTCCTTATCATAAGTAGAATAGTTCAAACTAGCTCCACTCAATTTCTCACTGAAATATGCAACAGGTTTGCCCTCTTGTTACAACACTCCTCCTAAACCAATTCCACTAGCATCACATTCCAACTCAAAAGTCTTATTAAAATCAGGAAGTTGGAGTAAAGGAGCATGTGTAAGCTTATCTTTGAGTAACATGAAGGCGTCTTGTTGTGCATTGCCCCAAACAAAGGGCACATCTTTCTTAGTAAGCTCGTTCAGCGGCGCTGCAATGGAACCAAAATCTTTGACAAAGCGCCTATAAAATCCAGCGAGGCCAAGGAAGCTCCTCACTTGTGTGACTGTTTTTGGTTGTGGCCAACTCGAAATTGCATCAATCTTGGCGGGATCAACTTCAATACCCTGTGCTATAACAACATAGCCAAGAAAAGCAACTCTATTTGTGCAAAAGGTGCACTTTGCAATGTTACCAAACAAACGTGTAGCACGTAAAGCATCAAAAACATCACATAAATGTTCCAAATGTTCTTCTACAGATTTGCTATATATCAATATATCATCAAAATATACCACCACAAAATGTCCAATAAAAGCACGTAAAACTTCATTCATTAATCTCATGAAAGTGCTGGGAGCATTAGTTAAACCAAAGGGCATCACTAACCACTCATATAGGCCAAATTTAGTTTTAAATGCAGTTTTCCATTCATCTCCTAACTTAATACGAATTTGGTGGTAACCACTAGGCAAATCAACCTTAGAGAACATGGTAGAGCCACTCAATTCATCAAGCATGTCATCTAAACGAGGAATAGGATGATGATAGCAAATAGTAATATTATTGATTGCTCTACAATCAGTACACATGCGCAAAGAACCATCTTTCTTTGGTACCAAAATAATAGGAACAGCACAAGGACTAAGAGACTCACGAATATGACCCTTGTCAAGAAGTTCTTGAATTTGTCGCTGAATCTCTTTCGTCTCCTCCAGATTGGTATGATATGGCGCATGGTTGGGCAAAGATGCTCCAGGAATCAAATCAATTTGGTGCTCAATTCCACGAATAGGTGGCAGTCCTGGAGATACATCTTGTGGGAAAACGTCCGCATACTCCTGCAAAATGTCAGCAACAGCAGGTGGCAAAGAAGAAGGCATCTCCTCAGCCGAAAACAACACTTCTTTGCAAATGATAGCATAACATGCAGTAGTACTCACATCAATTTCAGAAATATAAGATTTGCTAGCTAGTAAATAAGTACTTTTCAAACGAATTTCGTTAGCATGTTTTGGAGCAGATTTAGAAGTACTTGTAGAAGGCATAAGTTCCTTAGCAACAATCTGATTTTCGCTCAGCTTTTCCCCCTCATTATGTGCTCTACTAGCTCTAGCAAGATCATCTTTTAAAATACTTTCAGGAGACATGGGAAGTAACACAATTTTCTTATCATTACGAACAAGAGAATACTGATTTGTGCTACCATAGTGTATAGAATTTGTATCAAATTGCCATGGTCTACCAAGTAAAAGAGCACATGCTTGCATAGGAACAACATCACACTCAACATAATCAGCATATGCAGCAATAGTAAAATGCACACGAACTGTACCTGTTACCTTAACCTTGCCGCTATTATTAAACCATTGAATGTGATATGGATGAGGATGGGGTCATGTCGTAAGAGCAAGCTTTTCAACCATCTCCATGCTCGCCAAGTTGTTGTAGCTCCCGCCATCAATAATAATGCGAATACAGTGATCTTTAACCACGCCCTTGGTATGGAACAGATTATGGCGCTGGTCGGGCTCAGCCTTGGTAATTTGTTCACTCAAGACTCGCTGTGCAACTAAACTCGGGTATTTCTCCGCATGTTCTGCAGCCATATATTCAGAATCTTGCTCCGTGGGTGCTGCAGCACATTGCTCATCAGATGCAATAAGAGCCAAAGTATCTTCACCATAATCACTGGCGGAGTCGTATCCACCATCCTCAAGAGCAATCATCACACGGGAGGAGGCACAATCATGTGCAAAGTGACCAAGTCCACCACATTTGTGGCACTGAATTTGGCTGGACTTGCCTGTAGATGCCATGGAGGATGCAGCACTCGAGGCTGGTCCGGTAGTAGTCTTCTGTGCAGCAAACAGAGGTGGTGTAGAGGCTGCAGATCGTGTGGATGTGGGCGCTAGAGGAGTAGGTGCAGCAGCCCGTGAAGCCGAATTTGGTGATCTCCAAGAAGAACGCCCTGCAGAAAAATTAGGTCGTGTCGCCTCGCGTTGATCCTACACTTCACATTCAGCATTGCAAGCAAGATGGAACAAACGGGTAATAGTGTGATAAGATTTATATCTAAGAATGGTCTGAATTTCCTTATTTAACCCGCCGACAAAACGTGCCATTAATGCTTCATTATCCTCCTCTATACCACAATGTAGCATGCCAGTTTGCAACTCCTGATAATAATCCTCTACATAATTTTTTCCTTGATCTAGACGTGCTAATTTGGTAAGCATGGAACGCTGATAATATGGTGGAACAAAACAAATACGCATAGCATGTTTTAAAGCATCCCATGTAGTGATTGCATTAGCATGATTAGCACGACAATATTCGGACCACCATATGGAAGCAAAACTAGTGAACTCACAAGTAGCAGCACTAACACGTCTATCCTCGGGATAATGTAAGCATGCAAAATGCTGGTCTAATTCTAATTCCCAAGAGAGGTATGCATCAGGGTTATAGCGACCATCAAACGTAGGAACATGTAATTTCAGTTTAGCAACATGGTCATCATCACGTACCAACGGACGAGGAGGTGGGCAGCGAATGTAGGGCCGAGGACGACCAGGTGGCTGATCAACTGTGAAGTCGTCCGCATACTCGCCCTCGTACTCATCTTCCCCGTAATAATCATCCAACTATGCATCACGGCCCTGTGTAACACTTGTAGCTCCTGCAACGCCAGCAGCCGCAGTGCCCGCAGTAGCACCCGCAGCCAAAGTTTGTGTCGGTTGATGGAGAACGCGCTGTGCACGTCCCACAAAGGACGGTGTAGGAGCCACGCGAGTCGGCTGCGGAGGAGGCGCGCGAGCCGACGGTGGTGGTGGTAAGCATGCTAGCACATCTTGGAATTTAGCGTCAAGTTTGGCGGTGAAGGTGGCTCAAGTCCCTCGAGTTGCTCCATCGTGTCACTGAAACGCTTGTCCACATCCTGCATATGATCAGACAAAAGTTTGGTGACGTGAGCCTGCAAGGCCTCACTCTCCAGTGGCGGTGTGTCGGTGTTGTCGGGTGGCATGATTAGGATGCAAAAGCATAGTTATAGAATAGATACAACAGGAACAGGGGTGGAAAATGCTTAATCTATCAAGCAAACCAATACTCTTACCCGTTCTTACCCTGCCGCAGGTGGCGATCAGCAACCGTCATGATCAAACTTCAGGAAGATTGAATAGAGCGATTGCCAGGTGGTGTCAACGCACGGTGTAGGAATATGTGGAGCTCTGGGTGGCTGCAATATCTGTAGCAAAAATTCAAAACAGCAATGCAAGGTTGAATAACAGCTCAACGATGATACTGTGCTGGTCCTAGACTAGCCCAAGCTAGAGACGCGAGCCTAGAACACCACGAGTCACGCCGCGACACCGAAAAGCAACAGGTAGCAGTGCTCGGAACAGCGCGCGAATGAGGCGAAAATCACTATGATGGAAAGTGTCTCAAAACGATCAGCAAGGTGAAATATCGGGATAGGATCAAGATTTTTTTTTGAAATTTCTGAAAACTGCTCAAAACTGCTCTGGAAAGCGTGCAGACGCCAAATTTTTTTCAGTATAATGGTGTATAGCTCAAAACGATCCCTGAAGCCTAAAAACAGTATAGGCCGAATTTTTTTCGGAGGAGTTTCCAGAATCTTTTTTTTGCTCTCCTCTCTTTCCTTTTGGCCGAAACTTTCTGGAACTCGGATCAAGTCACAACTCGGATCGGATCTACAATGATGGAAAGCAAAAGTAGGAAAACGAAAGAGTGTATGGCGGTGGTGATAGCGGAATCGGTGGTGGTGGGCACGGTGGAATCGGTGGTGGCGGTGGGGATAGCGAAATCGGTGGTGGCGGTGGTGATGGCTATGACCAGAACTTGAAACTCTAAGGAGCTAGACGTAAGACCAGCACTTGACACGACGATGCAGACTAGAATTCAACAAAGCAAATACTGAAAAGAAAGGATGCAAAAGGCCCAAAAGTGTTTCTAGGATACGGATCTAACCCTAATTTTTTTGGCTTTTTATGGTTTATAGGAAGAAGAACAGATGCAATCTAAACTACGAAAACAGTAAGATCTCACCGAGAAACCTGGCTCTGATACCACTTGATAAGGTAAAGGTGCCCGATCTTTCGATGAGACGATAACTATCGATTATGGTGGAGGTCGACGTTGACGATCCGACTACAAACGTGCGAGACGTTGCGCCTTAGCAATCGATTCACCAACTTCCGATGCTATTGATCACGCTGGAGCTAGATCAACCTGATCACGAGGATCAATTCCTGCAAGCAATCGAAGAACAAGCAAGAATTATAGTTGCAATCAAAATATTGCGAATATAGATGAAGGCTTTATTGAAGAGGTGGGATTCTGTCTGTGCGTAGTACAAAAGGTCGGTTTGACACTTGTGCCTATGGCGAAGAGTAGCTCGTGGCTAAGTCTTTTAACTAAACAAAATCCAAGTTCTAATGACAGCTAGGAGGAGGTATATATGAGGGAAAGGGCAGGGATTTTAGTAAAACCCTAATGGGCCATCCGAAAATAACCCTAGAGGGGCCGATTTCCACTCAAACAGCCTCGAGAAAATCCCTAAAATACCTATGACGAAAATACATGGGTTTAACCCATAAAATAAGGTGACGCAGCACCATATAAAGCCTTGGACGAATTTTATGATTTGGTAACTTGTGAATTTCGTCCAAGCATCCTTGCAGCATTATGGTGGCTTCAAAGTTCTGAAATCTTCACTTGCAGCGTCATCCTAAATCCTCACACGATTGCTGCCATCATCTCCATGCATGATCATGCTCCAATGCTTGTCCCTCTCATCCATGCTAGGCCCATCATTCCTAAGTACCTGATAATTTAGTTGGCATGCACGAGCTCTTGTGAGAGGTCCTTGGAATTGTGGAATGTGAGGAAGTGTGGCTGTAGGTGCAACGGTTGTATCAACCGTAGGGATGTCCTCATCAGAGACCAAGTTGGATTAGGGTTTGGCTAGGGTTTATTCAAACCGATTCTATCTGTACTTTGCTTGGAGGACAATCCCGAGACCTAACCTTCGCATATAAAAGGTTGGGATGGAGGTCCTGTAGCGGCTAGACACTTTTCGCCATCATCCACTTGGGTGCTTGAATTCTCGAGAGCTCTCCACTTTAGGCTAGATCCAATCTATGCCATCATTGTAACACCACCATTGTAGCCACCCTATCAATAAAGTCAGACAAGCAGGACGTAGGTCATTACCCAACAAGGGGGCCAAACCTGGATAAAACCAGTGTCTTCCTGTGTCGTCTGATCATCGTCGAGTTCGCCAGATCCCACAAGCGCACCCTGATTTGAAAGCACTCAAGCATGGGCATTGCTGGGGTTGAACCTCGTCAATTGGCCCCGACCGTGGGGTCAATGGGATCTGGATCTATGGTTTCGCCGGCTCCTTCACCAACCATCACCGATCTGCTCGCATCGACAAGGATCGACGGCTCATCACCAGCAACCGCCATCG
Source organism: Dactylis glomerata (assembly GCA_007115705.1). Taxonomy (NCBI): domain Eukaryota; kingdom Viridiplantae; phylum Streptophyta; class Magnoliopsida; order Poales; family Poaceae; genus Dactylis; species Dactylis glomerata. The sequence continues at coordinate 4,223,939 of QXEO01000430.1, read as the reverse complement.
ATTCTGCACCATCAACCGCCATCGGCATCGACACCAACATCGCATCGTCCGCCATCGACATCGACACTACATCGCCAACCATCGTCGACACCACTGTGTTGACCGACGTTGACACCGCGTTGCCAACCATCATCGAGTCCACTCCAGTATTCGCCATTGACTCTCCAGCGATGACTACCATCAACCCCATCTCAAGCTTGACAGGGTCGGCCTCGGCAAGGACCAGAGGCTTCGATATGGCCTTCGGGTTGTTCAACTTCCATGTGGATGACTGCGGAGCTGCTGAGCTGATCTCCATCAACGAATCAACCCCGCCCATCACAGATCCAAGAACACCACTGGCGATCGGGGGCACTCCTTCAACAACAACGCCACCGACGCCATCGGAGGAAGATCCAAGGCTGGAAACCTCGACCCCATCAGTCGGGTCGAACAATTTTCAAGATCCACCTCCATCCCCAACCACCGCATATTGCGTCGAGTGCGACGCCTATCACTTTGTGGGCACCAGAGATTTCTCGTCTCGCGAGATCACCGGCTGTGAAGACCCTCGGGGGGGGGCACTGCTGCCATCTACCCGACAATATCTGAGTGCGAACGGGCTCTCAACGCCCTCACGCTCCTAACTACGCCTTACGACCCCGATTACGTCGAGGGGTTATACTCAGACTACATGTGCTCAGACGACGACGTCTACCCCGAGGCCAAGGGGAAAATTGGCAATTCAGTCAGCTCATACTCAAGCGAGTCCGCCATATCTGGCAGGGGATATGTGGTCGATTATGACTCCGATACAATGATCGAGGCCGGATCGTGCATTGGAGACGACGACATATACCCTTTGGCACAGGCCAAAATTAGCAACGACTCAATTCCGCCATTCGGTGGGCACTACATGATGGCATCGCACGGAGACGGGAACAAGCATGGAGCTAATAGCAATCGAGATCGGTCAAACATTGGCGGCCGGTTCATCACGCAAAACCAGATCCAATATGCAAGGAAGGTCTATTCGGGCGAGGTGCCTATGGGCCCTAATCCAAGCCCCGAAGAGGTGGCCGCACTCCGGTTCATCATTCAGGAGCAGAAGGACCAGATCAGCAGCGAGAGGCAAATCCTGGAATGACACAGAGATGAAGCCGACGCGTCCAGTAGACGACATGCCAAATTGTCATCACATTACTCATCGAGCGTCCCACGCAGAGCATGATCTCATCTCCCACCGGGGGGTGACACAAATAACTTTACCAGAAACTTGGAAGTAGAATTCAATGAGGCTGAGTTACTGCCCAAGACCAAGGAGGCGACAATCATGGCCGCTGTAGCTTACATTACTGCCAACGCATCTAACGACGACGAGCATATGCGTCATCTTCAAAACTTGGCGCTCGAGGGCATTAGGGTGCTCCAAGGCACGAATGAACAAGGACGCGACACAACACCATGAAGAAACGTCCCTTCAGTGGAGCAGCTTAGACACCAAACAGCGGCGCCAGCAGTAGCGCCCAGGCCTCAAGTCGTAGAACCTATCAACGGTGAACTTCAACATGGCCTAACTCAGAACAGAGTTGACTTGGCACGTGCACAATGTGATGCGTGTCGCTTTGAGGACAAGTGCAAGTTGGAAACATTCGGTAATAGTCGCCATGGATTGTGCGGCACGGAGTGCGTCAGCATCCTAATTCGCTCCACACCGTTGCCGAAAGGAATCAAGCTCAGCGACGGTGTAGTCAAGTTCAATGGGCAGCAGGACCCTCGAATTTGGCTCGATGACTTCATAACCGCCGTCACCATTAGCGGCGGATCCAGAGATAACGCTCTTCAGTTGCTATCATTGCACCTGAAGGATAATGCAAGGGCATGGTTCAATAACCTTGCTCCAGATAGCATCCGCTCTTGGGAGGAATTTTGGCAAGCCTTCATCGCGAACTTTCGGGGCACCTCACGATGGCCCACATGGTTTGAAGAACTACGCCTATGCATGCAGAAGACAGGAGAAAGTCTGAGGTCATACATATCACGATGGCTCAACCTGCGCAATACATCGGAGAACATCTCGCCCGAAAGAGCCATTGACGCTTTTTGAGACGGCCTCATCCGGCGGGACTTCAGGGAAGAGTTGGGACGATGCAAGCCCAAGACCATTGACCATGTCATGAGCTTGGCAAACGAGTGGGCTGACGGAGAAGATTCCATCGCAAACCCCAGGAGTCGTCGCCGATCACCAGACCGTGACGTCGATCCAAAGGATCAACTCCACTCCGGTTCACGGCGAGTGCGACAGAAAGGACACCGAAGCCGTTTGATAAGGGGCTGCCCGATCTTCTCAGTGAGCCAATGTAGATGGATGATAACTTGTAGGATAATCTGTGAGACGCACACAAACTCTCCGGCTGTTCCCCCTTTGCCAATGCAACAGATCTTCAACCCTATGGATATTCGAGACACCACACACCTGCGCACGTAGCCGCCGACCACGAAGCGGTTCTGCAATCTCCTAATTCCCAATGGAACAGCAGATCACACTTGAATTCTCAGTAGCAAAACTCCAGATCGAAACAAACTTGCAGTGGGGTAGATATTCCGAGCGAAACACAGAGGAATATATGATTTCAGAGGAAAGCTTACAAGCAATTTCGTTCTGATGTTTGGGGGTAATCTAAACGTAGTCTAAACAACAGAAGGGGATGCCCCAGGGGTACTTAAAGGGGTTGGGGCGTCCTGGGAAAAGACCTGGCCCAAAACCAACCTGTTTTGGGCCCAAACGGACTCGGTTCGACTCAAACTGGTACATACCGACCCATACATGGGTTCGGCCTATTTTGGCACGCAGGCCATGAGTGTGGCGCGCCTTAGACTTGTAGACATCGCGTCGAAGGCTATCCTAGTGTGCCATCTTATGCTCTCTCTCATGTAGACTTGATGTTCTGGTGATCTCCGGGTGCGCCTGCCTCCCTCTCCTCCCTCGCGCACTTGATCTTCAAGTCTTGCTCATCTCGCTGCGACGCATCTCCTCCTCGTGCAATGCTTGTGTTATCAACAAACCTAATCATACATAGATACATAGACTTAGGTAGTATAAAGCTCTCATTAAATAAAACATCAGGTTCAATTAAGAGTGAGTTCACCTGTTGTTCCAATAGCTTTGCACGTGCTCTTGTAATTGGTCCAATCCTAATCTCGTTGGACTTCTTCGCAGCAACATCTTCATCATCAATAGGTGCAGGAGATAATGGTGGTGTAATAGGGATGTCCTCATCATCCTCCCCCCTTCAAAAGGCGTCGACCTCAACGCTGCAATGTCTTCACCCTCATACGGTGTCAAATCAGCAATGTTGAAGCTATTGCTCACTCCATATTCAGATATAGGAAGATCTATCTTGTAGGCATTATCATTAATCTTGGCAAGAACCTTGTAAGGACCAGCACCACGGGACAGCAAATTGGACTTACGTAGCTGTGGAAATCTTTCCTTGCGAAAGTGTACCCAAACCATATCACCGGGCTGGAACAAGACCTCCTTTCGCTTCTTGTTTGCACGATCTGCAGTATACTTGCCTTTCTTCTCAATAGCCTCTTTAGTCTTCACATGAATCTTCCTCACAAAATCTGCCCTCTTTGATGCCTCCATATTGACTCGCTCTTGGATTGGAAGAGGCAACAAATCAAGAGGCATAATGGGTTTGAAACCATAGACCACCTCGAAAGGACATAGCTGCGTGGTAGAGTGAACCGCCCTATTATATGCAAACTCCACATGCGGCAAACAATCTTCCCACTCACGCAGGTTCTTCTTGATCATGCATCGCAACACTATTGAAAGTGTGCGATTTACCACCTCCGTTTGACCATCATTTTGGGGATGACATGTAGTGCTGAATAATAACTTTGTGCCCAGCTTTCCCCAAAGTGTCTTCCAGAAGTAGCTCATAAACTTCACATCAAGATTAGAGACAATTGTCTTGGGTACTCCATGCAAGCATACAATGGCCCTGAAAAACAGGTTAGCAATATGCGACGCATCGTCGCTTTTGTGGCAGGCAATAAAATGAGCCATCTTAGAAAATCTGTCTACTACCACAAATATAGAATCATGGCATCTTTTAGTCCTAGGCAAACCTAATACAAAATCCATGCTAATGTCCTCCCATGGTGTAGTAGGTGCAGGTAATGGAGTATACAAACCGTGAGGCTTCAGCTTGGACTTCGACTTCTTGCATGTAATGCAACGCTTGACAAACCTGTCCACATCACGCCTCATCCTAGGCCAATAAAAGTGATCAGCAAGCATGAGTAGCATCTTCTCACGCCCAAAGTGACCCATCAAACCACCGGCATGTGATTCCTGCAACAATAGCAAACAAAACGGACGATTCTGGAACACATAGTTTGTTAGCACGAAACAAAAACCCATCATGAATGTGATATTTATCCCATGCTTTCCCACAAGTACACATTCTATATGGCGCTGGAAAATTATGATCAGTAGCATATAAATCACACAAACTCTCTAAACTAGGAACCTTAATGTCTAATTGTGTCAACAACATGTTCTTCCTAGAGAGAGCATCAGCAACCACATTGTCTTTACCCTTTTTATGTTTAATTATGTATGGAAAAGACTCAATGAACTCAACCCACTTAGCAAGACGCCTATGCAAATTAGATTGAGCTTTCAGATATTTCAAAGCTTCATGATCAGAATTTATGATAAATTCTTTTGGCCACAAATAATGTTGCCAAACCTCAAGAGCTCTAACAAGTGCATACAATTCTTTATCATAAACTGGATAGTTCAACCTCGCACCACAAAGTTTTTCAGAAAAATTGGCAATAGGCCTACCCTCTTGCATCAAAACACCACCAATACCAATACCACTAGCATCACATTCAATCTCAAATTGCTTAGTAAAATCTGGTAGTGCGAGCAAAGGTGTAGAAGTTAACAAACGTTTCAGCTGATCAAAGGCATTATCTTGGGCTACGCCCCATATAAATTCTACACCTTTCTTAGTTAACTCATTCAAAGGTGCAGCAATAGTACTAAAGTCTTTCACAAAATGGCGATAAAAACCAGCAAGACCATGAAAACTTCGTACTTGACTAACATTCATAGGAGTAGGCTAATTTTGAATAGCTTCAATTTTAGATGCATCTACCTCTACTCCATGCTTAGAAACAACAAATCCCAGAAATATGACCTTATCTTTGCAAAATGTGCACTTTTCAAGGTTACCATATAACTTAGCATCACGCAACACTTGCAAAACTTGTCTAATATGATCACTATGTTCAGATTCATTGCGGCTGTAGATTAATATATCATCAAAATACACAACCACAAACTTGCCAATAAAATTACGCAAAACATGGTTCATTAATCTCATGAAGGTACTAGGTGCATTAGTTAACCCAAATGGCATGACTAACCACTCATATAAACCAAATTTTGTTTTAAAGGCTGTTTTCCACTCATCCCCCTCTTTCATCCTAATTTGATGATAACCACTACGCAAATCAATTTTAGAGAAAACAGCAGCACCACTCAATTCATCAAGCATATCTTCCAAGCGTGGAATAGGGTGACGATATCGAATAGTGATGTTATTTATTGCTCTACAATCTACGCACATGCGCCAGGTACCATCTTTCTTAGGAACTAAAATAACAGGAACAACACAAGGGCTTAAGCTCACACGAATATAACCTTTGTCGAGAAGCGGTTGTACTTGTTTCTGAATTTCTTTTGTCTCCTCGGGGTTGGTGCGGTATGGTGCTCGGTTGGGCAGCGATGCTCCTGGAATCAAGTCTATTTGATGCTCAATGCCTCGCAAGGGTGGCAGACCTATAGGCACCTCTTTCGGAAACACGTCGCTAAATTCCTGTAACACATTAGAAACACCAATAGATAGAGGGGTCATGTCATTAGAAACCAAAATGTTACCCTTGTACATAAGCACAAGAGGAACAACTGTAGGATCCTGACGAAACTCTCTCAGATCAGATTTGGTGGCTAACATGACTAAAGAATGCGCTCCCTCACTCATACTTTTACCACTCAGATTTGGCTTGTGGCTCTCCCTCACCGGAAGTGTAGGCTCTCATCTATCTACTCTCTCGCTCTCTTTCCCAAGATTGACTTCAATTTTTTGACAAGATTCATTTACAATAGCTTGCGGTGTCATAGGTCTCAAAGTAACATCCTTGCCACGCCAATGTAACTGATATGTGTTGGCTTTCCCATTGTGACGGACATCACGATCATATTGCCATGAGCGGCCCAACAACAAATGACATACTGTCATAGGAACCACATCACACTCGACGGTGTCTTTATATGGTCCAATCTAAAACTCAACACGCACCATGTGGCTGATCTTCATCTCTCCGCTATCACTTAGCCACTGAATAAAATATGGATTGGGGTGCGGGATATATTTGAGCTTCAGTTTTGTATAGAGCTCTTTACTAGCCAAATTGCGACAACTCCCACCATCAATAATAACCTTGCACGCCTTGCCAGGACCAACAACAGCTTTTGTTTGAAACAAATTACACTGCTGTTCCGCAGAATCTGGGCTCACACTCAGCACCTTAGGCGAACAAACAATGGTAGACAGTGATGACGCATCACCATAGAGCATATCATCATCCTCCTCATCTAAATTTGGATCAGCATCATCACCTGTCTCATACTCTTCAGTTTCCTCATTTATCAACATAACCTTTTTATTGGGATAGTCTCGCCGGAAGTGACCCTTGCCACCACATGTATGACAGTTCATATCCCTATTTCTTGCTGTAGAATTGGAGGAACCAGTACCACTAGCAGCAGGTTGTGATGTTTTCTTGGCATTGGAAATAACCGAATCAGATTTTGAGGAAGCATTACCACGGAAACCAGAAGTACCACTAGAGGTAGACACACTAGGGTCTGTCCGTGGGGAAAAACGACCTCTACTTGCTGTAGAGCGAGGTCCAAATTTACATCTTTAGCCAATGTCAATTCTGCCTCACGTGCTTGATGAAGCAAATCTGTCATATCAAAGTATTGGTGATGCCGAACAATGCGTCGAATGTTGTAAGTTAAACCAGCAAGAAAACGCTGCATTGTTTGTTCCTCTGGTTCGCGCATCGTAGCACACTGTATAATCAACTCCATCTCCTGATAATAGTCATCAACAGACTTAAGACCTTGCTTCAAATTCGTTAATCTATCATAGAGAGAACGAATATAATGCGGGGAATAAAACGAGCATGCATCGCTTCTTTCATACCCCTCCATGTAATAATAGGTGGCTCTCGAGCTTCAAGCCTGGACTGAACAATGTTATCCCACCAAAGTAATGCTTATCCATCAAATTCCGAAGATGCAAGTTTTATTTTTCTATCCTCGGTGTACTCATGCATGCGCCATAGTTTTTCCACCTTCAGCTCCCAATTGAGGTACTCTTCCACATCAGTAGAACCAACAAACTTGGGTACAATGAACTTTGGTTTGCCCAGCCCATCATCATCACGGTTGGCTGGTTGGCCAAAATCATCATCAAAGCGACGACGTGTGCCGAGAGGAGCAAAACCACGACCAGGCGGAATACCAACACCGTGGCCTCCATTCCCACAACCACCGTGACCACCAAGAAGCAATCCTTCATGATGACCAGCAGCAGCTGCAGCATTAGCATCATCATGTGCGTGATTGTCATCCTGGACACTCGCAGTAGCCTCATGAGCAAGTGGTTGCTGGTGAGGTGGACGATCAAAAGAAACTTGCAACGTATGCACAGCTTGTGTCAAATCTGCAATAGAACGCTAAATTGTGGTCACAGTTTCTTGTGTCGCAGTGGCGATATCATGTGTTGCATTCAGCTTATTATCAACAGCAAGCACATCGTCATGTAAACTATCACAAACAGCATTGAACCTCTTCGACAAAGTATCACGAAGATGATGAGGACATCCCATCTATTGATACAACCGCTGCACCTACAGCGGAACACATACAAGGACCCATCACTCGAGCTCGTGCCAAGCAACTTAACTATCAGGTACTTTCATTTCTTGGAACTCTTTTTCACATACATGAGAATATGATGCTGCCTAAATCAGATATGTTTGTTACTCTTAGGAATGATGGACCTAGCATGGATGAGAGGGACAAGCATTGGAGCATGATCGTGCATGGAGATGGCAGCAAGCGTTTGAGGATTGAAGAAGATGCCACAAGTGGAGATTTCAGAACTTTGAAGCCACCATAATGAAGGATGAAGACTTGGACGAAATATACAAAGAACTACTTCATAAATTCGTCCTTAGATGAATATGGTGCTGCGTCACTTTTATTTTTGGGCCAGGCCCATGTAATTTTCGCAGCAAATAAGATAGCCACTTTTAGGAGTCCAAATTTGAGGAGAAAAGGCCTGTTAGGGTTCCGTTCGACCACCATACCCATGGCTGGTCGCACCCCTACCTTTTCCTCCTCAAATACCCCGCGTAGCCATCATTAGAACTCGGATTTTGTTTAGACTAAAAGTTAGCCATTGCTGCAACTACGAGCTTGACTTTTGAGGCCAATCGCCAAGAAGAAGACCGCCTATTCGGAATCCCACCTTTTGAATAAAGCATACATCTTTCATCCGCAATATCTTGATTGCAGTATTAGTTCTTACTTGTTCTCGATTTCAGGTAGGAATTAAGACCCTCGCTGGTCAGGCTGATCGTGCATCCGCAAGATCAGTAACTCCCGGAGATTGTCCTAGCGATTGCATTGACGCACGAGCTTCGCACGTGTAGTCGGATCGTCAAGCACGAACTCCACCCACCAAATCGACATATCAAGATGTCATCGAAAGATCGGACACCTTTGCCCTATCAGAAGAGCTTCGTATTCATTCCAACGCACGACCTCATTTGGATCCTTTTTTTGCTGCACAGCATCAGACTCGGACATGATTAGTAGGTTAGTGCAAACAAAAATAGGTGTATGGTGGAACTCTCACAACTCACTCGAAACTGAGAGAAATGAGGTATCTTACCGTTCCAAAGTGCATAGAAGAGCTTACCAACTTGTATAGGCAAAAACATGCACGGATGTGATATAACGAATACCGAGGGAAAGACTATCACATGACAACCAGGGTATATGGTGGGGCTTGGTATGGATACCTAACTACACCAAAGTACAAGTCCTAGTGCTGATCGTATGACAAAGAACCCACGGAAACGCACACGGTGGAGATAAATGGGGCAATGCAACTCTGAAAAAGAGCTCAAAAAGTTGAGGTATGTCGGAGGAACGCTCGATGTTGCAAAGCACAAGAGAGATGCTAGCAATGGCTCAACGAAAACGGGCACAAGATTGCGGAACAGAGCAGCCCGTAGAGCACTAAGCACGCTAGTCTCGTAGGATGGTTCTAGACACCAAGAAAGGTTTACTAAGGGCTGACAAAGAAAAGGGACAATATGAGGACTCAGAAAAGGGAAATAGCAAAGAGAAAGGAAAAAGAAATTTTTTTTTTGATATAGCGCTCACGCTAGAGCACAGAGATGGTCTGAGGTCCAGCGCCAAAAGCAAGGCAACGATCCAGTTTTTTTTTTTACTCATTTTTTTTTACTAAATCAAATTGGGCCAACAAATTTGGGCCGGTCTTGGCGCTGAGGGGCACTCGAGGGGAGCCGATCGCGCGTCACTCCCCAGCGCACTCGAGCGCAGAGACCGTGTGGGGTCACGCGCGAGGCTGGCCCCTAGCGATCGGGCGCGGCATTTTTTTTTTTGGACTCGTATCCGATCGGATCTGGTCTCTTCCTTGCACGAACAAGCCTCAGAACCAGGAAAGAAGATGATGCTCAAAGATATAGCAAACAAGATCCAAACTCAAAACGAAGATACAGAAAAGAACAAGGACCCTAGACTCCTATGAATTGGATGAAAAGATACGATGATCAGCGACTAAAACAAGTAACTTGATGCAATCTAGGTTATGGCAAAACTAAGAACCCTAATTTTTTTGTGGCTTTTTCTGTATAGGACGAAAATAAAAATGAATCTACGGGGATGAATTTGTGGATGCTCACCGAGTAAACGCTGGAATCTGATATCAAGATGATAAGGGGTTGCCCGATCTTCTCAGTAAGCCGATGTAGATGGATGATAACTTGTAGGATAATCTGTGAGACGCACACGAACTCTCCAGCTGTTCCCCCATTGCCAATGCAACATATCTTCAACCCTATTGATATTCGAGACACCACACACCTGCGCACGTAGCCGCCGACCACGAAGCAGTTCTGCAATCTCCTAATTCCCAATGGAACAGCAGATCACACTTGAATTCTTAGTAGCAAAACTCCAGATCGAAACAAACTTGGAGTGGGGTAGATATTCCGAGCGAAACATAGAGGAATATATGATTTCAGAGGAAAGCTTACAAGCAATTTCGTTTTGATGTTTGGGGTAATCTAAACGTAGTCTAAACGACAGAAGGGGGCGCCCCAGGGGTACTTAAAGGGGTTGGGGCATCCTGGGCAAAGACCTGGCCCAAAACCAACCTGTTTTGGGCCCAAACGAACTCGGTTCGACTCAAACTGGTACATACCGACCCATACATGGGTTCGGCCTATTTTGGCACGCAGGCCATGAGTGTGGCGCGCCTTAGACTTGTAGACATCACGTCAAAGGCTGTCCTAGTGCACCATCTTGTGCTCTCTCTCATGTAGACTTGATGTTCTGGTGATCTCCGGGTGCGCCTGCCTCCCTCTCCTCCCTCGCGCACTTGATCTTCAAGTCTTGCTCATCTCGCTGCGACGCGTCTCCTCCTCGTGCAATGCTTGTGTTATCAACAAACCTAATCATACATAGATGCATAGACTTAGGTAGTATAATGCTCTCATTAAATAAAACATCAGGTTCAATTAAGACTGGGTTCACCTATTGTTCCAATAGCTTTGCACGTGCCCTTGTAATTGGTCCAATCCTAATCTCGTTGGACTTCTTCGCAGCAACATCTTCATCATCAATAGGAGCAGGAGATAATGGTGGTGTAATAGGGATGTCCTCATCACCGTTACGGAGATTCAGCAGGCTACGTGTACAACGACCACCACAACAACCGTGACGGACCAAGCCAGGGGAACACTTACTACAGAAGCAGTAGCAGAGGTGCCGGCCACGATTCGAGGCCAAAAATGGAGTGGCGTCAGCGTCGTGACCAACCACCACTCTCGGTGGAAGAAATGCTCAACGGAGGGTGCACCAGGCACACCTGCATTGACAAGGATGGAAGGCAAAAACTAGCACATCTCCTCATCGAGTGCAGGAAATTCCTTTGGCTCAGTCAAGCGCTTCAGGAGAAGATGCGATCCGAGCAGCCAGTCGCAGGCACCATGGCTTACAACGCACCTAATCTGCCACCAAACGCAGTGCAACATGGCCATCAGGCCGCCACGATCCAGCACCTCATCGAGCCGCGGCAGCCAGTCGTCGAGGAAGAAGCATTCCCTCCACCATGTGGTTTCGTGCCTATGATACAGAGGGGGCGCCCGACAAGTCGTATCCAGAGGAAGCACGGAAGGGAGGTTTTCCACGCTGAGCACGCACCACCAGCATCTCCCGAGTACCTGAACTGGTCAGAGCACCCGATCGGGTTCGATCGGTCAGATCACCCACCGAAGATCGTGCACCCAGGACATCACGCTCTAGTCCTCGAAGCACAGATAGGAGGTTTTACCTCCAAGAAAGTGTTCATGGACGGAGGAAGCAGCTTGAATCTCATCTATGCTGACACGCTGCGAAAGATCAAGATCCCAATGAATGATATCCTACCGATAGAGACCTCCTTCCACGGAATTGTCCTAGGAAAGCTGATGTACCCTCTGGAGGTGATACACTTGGACATCATCTTCGGTACCCCCGCAAACTTCAGAAAGGAGAAGATCGAATTCAAGGTCATCGACTGGCCCTCGCAGTACCACGCCATCCTCGGGCGACCAGCATTTGCCCGATTTATGGCGGTCCCTCATTATGCTTACCTCAAGCTACAGATGCCCGCAAACAGAGGACCATTGACGATCAGCGACAGCTTCGCCCGCTCCGAAAACTGTGACAAGGATTTCAACACTTTGTCCCAGACATTCGGGATTCATGAAGAGCTCCACCACATCTGGGAGAGCACCAACATGGACGTAGATCCACCGGCACAGCAGAACACCCCAGAGTTATCATTCGACGCCAGCAAGGACACGCGGGAACACCAGATCCACCCAACGGATCCCTCCAAGACCGCGCGGGTGTTGAATTCCCTTCCCCCCGCATAGGAAAGCGCGCTCGTCGAGTTCCTCCGTGAGCACTGGAGGATGTTCGCCTGGTGTCCAGCAGATATGCCAGGCATCCCGAGGGAACTCGCCGAGCATGAATTGAAGATCTTTCCCAACGCAAAACCCATGAAACAATCGATGCGCCGCTACAATCCGGAGAAAGCCCGGTCGATGGGAGAAGAGATAAATCATCTCGTCGAGGCAAAATTCATCAGGGAGATAAAGGAGTCCACATGGCTGTCACCACCGGTCATGGTGGAAAAGAAGAACACCAAGATCTACAGAATGTGCATCGACTTCATGGCATTGAATAAACATTGCCCAAAAGATTACTTTCCACTTCCTCGAATCGATCAGATCATCGACTCCACCGCTGGCTGCGAGCGTCTCTCATTCCTCGACGCCTACTCTAGATATAATCAGATAAGGATGAAGGTCGAAGACGAGGACAAGACTACTTTCATCACCCCGCACGGAGTATACTGCTACACGATGATGCCCTTTGGGTTGAAGAACGCAAGAGCCACCTATCAACGGTGCATGCAGGCATGCTTGAAGGAGCAGATCGGTCGCAACACCGAGGTCTATGTCAATGATATCGTCATCAAGTCCGCGAAGGCAGACAACTTGCTCAACGATCTAAGAGAAACCTTCGCTAATCTCGATCGATACAGCATCAAGCTCAACCCGAAAAAATGCTCCTTCGGAGTACCTACAGGCCAGCTATTGGGCTACCTCATCTCTGAGAGGGGAATCGAAGGCAACCTAGAGAAGATCCAGGCCATAATCAACATGCAGCTGCCAAAGACACTTTGACATGTCCAGCAGTTGACAGGTCGTCTAGCGGCGCTCAGTCGCTTCATAAGCAAGCTTGGCGAAAAGGCTCTCCCCTTCTATCGGCTTCTCAGGAAAACGGATAAGTTCACCTGGACAGCAGAAGCACAGGCTGCTTTTGATGATCTTAAGCATCGCCTTTCGACGTCTCCAGTACTGGTCACGCCTCGAGAAAAAGAACCAATGTTGTTGTACATAGCCGCAACCAAACAGGTGGTCAGCTCTGCTCTAGTTGTCAAACGCGCAGAAGATGCCAAAGAGCATGAAGTGCAAAGACCGGTCTACTACCTCAGCGAGGTACTATCCCCGACCAAGAAAAGGTTATCAGAAGCTAGCATATCGGAAGCTAGCATATGCTATAAACATGACAGGGAAGAAATTGCCGCACTACTTCGAATGCCACTCCATCATAGTAGTGGCCTCAACCCCAGTTTCGAGCATACTCAACAACCCCGACGTAACGGGGCGCGTTTCGCTTTGGGGTATTACCCTGGGACCATGGGAGATCATGTACCAGCGGCAGTCAGCCATCAAGTCGCAGGTCCTACCGGATTTCATCGCCGAATGGACCAAAGCACAGATGCCAGAGCTCCCAGACTTGTCAAATTCATGGACAATCTATGTCGACAGCTCCAAGCATGTTTCGGGAAGAGGAGAAGGAGTGGTCCTTGTATCACCACAGGGGACAAGGTGCACTATGTCTTGCGTATGCAATTTGCAAACCCCTCGAACAACGAAGCTGAATATGAGGCCATTCTACACGGCATGCGTATGGCAAAGGCCTGTGGCACCACTCGCATCAAGATCCACGGCGATTCGAACCTCATCGCCCAACAAGTCATGAAAGAATGCGACGCGACTTGCGCAAACATGATCGCATATCGTGCAATGTATGACAAGCTGGAAGGCAATTTCGTGGGGTGCGAGGTGACCCACATCGGTAGAGAAAGCAACAAAGAGGCAGACAACTTGGCCAACATCGGATCCAAGTGCTTGCCGATACCACCAGGAGTTTTCTTCGAGGAGATATTGGAGCGTTCCATGAAGATCAAGCCAGCCATTGTCGACCCAGCGTTAGCAACACGCTCGGGGGCTAGTCATTCGGGAACCGCTTCAGCAGCAGGGAAAGAAGACCCATCCAAACAAACCGCCATAGTCATCCTGGTCGAGGCAGTCTGGACGAAGCCATACCTGGCTTACCTGATAAGAGGCGAGCTACCAGAAGGCACCATCCACCATCGACAGATTATGCGACGCTCCAAGGATTTCACGATAATCCAAGGAGAGCTTTATAAGCGCAGCACCACAGGAGTTCTCCAACGGTGCATAGCGCCCGAAGATGGAATCGCTCTCCTATGACACATCCATGAGGGAACCTGCGGGCATAATGCCAGCAGCAGAACTTTAGTCACCAAAGCCTTTCGCTCAAGGTTCTACTGGCTTTTGGCCCTCCACGATGCCAAGAACATCGTCGAACAGTGTGATGCCTGCCAACGCTTCGTGACAAAGCCCCATGCGCCCACATCGGAATTACGCACCATACAGGTGGCTTGGCCCTTCACGCAATGGGGGCTCAACCAAATTGGACCTCTGCCCAAGTCATCATAAGGCAGCCACACCTACCTCTTAGTTGCCGTCAACAAGTTCTCCAAGTGGATCGAAGCAGTCCCGGTCACCAACCAAGAAGCAACTACGGCGGTCAAGTTCTTTGAGTCCATCATCTACCGATATGGAGTGCCCAACAGTATCATCACCGACAATGGTACTAACTTCACCTCGGGCGAGTTTCAAGAATTCGCCAAAGAGCTCGGCATCAAAATCAAGTACGTATCGGTGGCGCATCTCAAGTCCAACGGGCAGGTCGAGAAAGCCAATGGGCTCGTCTGTGCCGGCCTAACGAAGCGACTCCTTCGACCCCTCAAATGCGCGGCTGGCACTTGGGTCGAGGAATTACCATTAGTCCTTTGGAGTCTGCGAATGACACCCAACTCCTCTACCGGCTACAAGCCATTCTTCCTGCTCTTTGGGGCAGAAGTAGTGCTTCCTACAGATGTGCGTTACTGCGCACCTCGCGTGGTAGCCTACGTCGAAGAAGATGCACAAACGGCACTAGAAGATGCCCTCGACCTGCTGGATGAAGCTCGAGATGTCACCCTCACTCGATCAGCAGTCTACCAGCAAAGCCTCCGCAACTACCACAGCAGATGGGTACGCAGACGGTCTTTCGAGCCCGGCAGCCTCATGCTTCGTCTCAAGCAAACCAGCACGTCGAAGCTAGAGTCACCATGGGAAGGTCCATATCTTGTCCACGAAGCCATCCCAGGAGGAGCGTATCGGCTACGTGATACGTCTCCAGCGTATCTATAATTTTTGATGCTCCATGCTTGTTTTTACACCATTTATCCGATATTTCGTTATACTTCGTGGCACTTTTATGCATTTTCCGGAACTAACCTATTAACGAGTTGCCACAGTGCCAGTTCCCTGTTTTCTGCTATTTTTGTGTTTCAGAGTGATACACAAAAAATATTCTCGGAATTGGACGAAACAAAAGCCAGAAGTCTTATTTTTCCCGGGAGCATCCAGACATCCAAAAGAGAGCCGGAGAGGGGCCAGGGCCTGCCCTCACACTAGGGTGGCGCGGCCCAGGCCCTGGCCGCGCCACCCATGTGTGAGGAGCCCCTGGCTGCCCTCTCGCGACGCCCCTTCGCCTATAAGAAGCCTCGGGACGGAAAACCCTAAAGGATTCGGCAATTTTCCAGAAACAGTTCCGCAACTCCGCCGCCGCCACCGATGAATTTCGGGGGACAGAAGTCTCTGTTCCGGCACCCTGCCGGGACAGGGAAGTGCCCCCGAAGCCATCTCCATCGGTCTCCATCGCCGTCTCCGCCGTCTCCATCGACCTCACCGCCATCTCCATCAACCTTGTTGTCTCCTATGATGAGGAGGGAGTAGTTCATCCCCGGGGCTGATGGCTCAACCGATTGTTATGTGGTTAACCTCTCTCTCCCATGATGTGATCTTTATGTGATCGTGAGCTTTGTATCATGTTGAACAAGTAGATGTTATTATTCAGATATTATGCTACTCCTATGCTTAATTATTATAGTGTACTCTAGTGGTTGTTATTAAAGTAATCTATTCCTCCTGCCATGGTGTAACGGTGACAGTGCGTGCATCGTGGTGGTACTTGGTTTAGGCTATGATTGTGATCTCTTGTGGATTATGAGAGTAATTATTACTATGATAGTATTGAAGTGATCTATTCCTCCTTTCATGGTGTAATGTTGACAGTGTGTGCACCGTGTTAGTACTTGGTTTAAGTTGCAATAATATCTATCTTGAATTGTGATCTGATTTGGACATCTCTATGAGTGGTGTTTGTCAAGTACTTGATGAACTTTAAGGGGTGCTTCTGTAGCCACTACGCAATGATTAGTGTTATTCAATAGGAGAGTAATTCAGAGTACCATAGTGGAGAGAAGTTATTTATTTGTTCATTCATGTTATATTGTTGGGAGTGTGTCCACTAGTGAAAGTATGATCCCTAGGCCTTGTTTCCAAGCATTGCACACCGTTTACTTGCTGTTTTGTTACATGTTTGCTCGCAGCGATATTTATTTCAAATCACGTTTGCTACTTATAATCATCACTACTACTTGTATTTCACTATCTCTTCGCCGAACTAGTGCACCTATACATTTGACAAGTGTATTGGGTGTGTTGGGGACACAAGAGACTTTCTGTATCGTAATTGCAGGGTTGTTTGAGAGGGATAGCTTTGACCTCTAACCTCCCTGAGTTCGATAAACCTTGGGTGATCCACTTAAGGGAAACTTGCTGCTGTTCTACAAACCTCTGCACTTGGAGGCCCAACAAGTGTCTACAAGAATAGAAGTGCGTAGACATCAAGCTCTTTTCTGGCGCCGTTGCCGGGGAGGTAAGGTAAAAGGTACTCGCATCCTCCTGTGTGAGTGCTCGGAGTTATTTCCTTTAGATTCTGCAATTACATCTTTTTGTTTCTTGTTTTTATTTTCACTAGTTAGGCTTAATGGAAAACAAAGAGTTCTTTAGTCTTTTTCCTGATTTTAGATTTGAAGAGAAAATTAAAAATCCTTTGGAGCCTATTTCGCATAGCAATGTTATTAGTACGAATGCTTTGAATACTGTTAATGCTAATGCTATAGAAAAGTCTAAGCTTGGGGAAGCTGGTTTTGTTAAGTATGATATTTTTAGTCCCCTAGGTTTAGTGGAGAAGGTCTGTTCTGATAATACTTTATCTCCCATAAGTGATGTTTCTAGTGATGCTTGTGCTCCTCATCCTTTTAAAATACCTACGAGGATTGTTGAACGTGTTAGAGATAATTGCTATTTAGGAGATGGAACTGTCCATCCTGGTGATCATCTGCTCTTTATACATGAATTATGCGAGTTGTTCCAGTGTGCAGGTATTTCAATGAACCAAGTTAAGAAGAAGCTATTCTCTTTATCACTAGAAGGCAGAGCTGAGGAATGGTATCGGCTGCTTGATGATGGTCCATCTATTGCATGGGAGGAAATTGTGCCTCTCTTTTATTCCAAGTTTTATCCTCCAAGTGAAATTCATAAAGATCGTAATCGGATATATAACTTTTGGCCTCATGAGGGAGAAAGCATTGCCCAAGCGTGGGGAAGATTGAAGTTACTAATGCATAAATGTCCTATTCATGATCTTCCTCATAATATTGTTATTAATAATTTTTATGCAAGGCTTTCAGGAAATTACAAGGATTATCTAGATGCATGCCTTGATGGATCTTTCACAAGCAAGGATGTTGACACCAAGTGGGGTCTGCTTGAAACAATTCAAAACAATATTGAAGGTTGGGATAGCGACAAAGGTAAAGGATCAGGTATGAATTACAAGTTTGATTGCATTAAGTCTTTCGCTGAAACTGCTAATTTTCGAGAGCTTAGTGCTAAGTATGGTCTTGATCCTCAAATTATGGTTGATTGCTTTAAAGCCTTTGCTTCCCATATAAATGTTCCTAAAGGAAATGGGGACGTGTATCATGAACCTTTTAAGGATACTTGCATAGAAAGTGATATTGTTATTGATGATTGCAATAAACATGCTCAAACTTCTAATAGTACTATTTCTTATAAGCATGTTAATTTTTGCGGAATACATAGACCTTGTGAACAGAGTTACAACAAGGAAGATTATTGCATCACCCACGCAAATGAAGAAACCAGCATGTGGCTCAAGGATCTAGATGTGCTTGGCGAATGGGTTTGTGAGCTTTATCCATTTCTTTGTGAATTTTGCGGTGAAAAAGGTCACTTTAATTTTCAATGCCCAATTAATCGAACGAGTACCGCAGATTTGTATTGTGATGATAAGATTACTCTCAATCAACATGATGAGCTTACTTTGTTTTTGAATTGTGAAGAGATATCTAGAAAGCTTTCTTTGGTTGATATGAATGATGTTGATATTAATAGCACCCTTCTTGGTTGTCATCTCTATTGTGCTAAAGATTGCCTCGCAAATACTTACTTACAAGATCTTATTAAACATGATGATTTGCCAAGCTATGATAGGACTAATAGATGTTTCGATCTTATTAATAGAGAGGAGGAATCCTCCAAAGTTTCTTCTGTTGTTTCTGTCAGCAAGAAGATGCCTTTCCCTCCTAAAGAATATGTGGAGAAGATGCCCTTCAAGTCTCCCCCTCCTAAAGGAGAGAGTAAGAAGAAGAAGAAGAAGAAGAAGAAGAGGAGGAGTAAAAGGCGAGAGGACACGGTATCTTCCCTTAAGCTTTATGATCCTGCTATAGATTATGATAATTCTGATTGGGATGATATTCCTATGCCTGTTACCTATTTTAGTGATCATGATTGGGAAAAGCACTCTACTTTTGATATTGAAAATCTTTTTGGTACCAAATCTAAGGTTAATAATTGTTGTACCATTAGTGCTATCCATGTTCCTTCTTATGATGATATGTTTGATGAGTATGCTTTGCGACATAGTAGTTCTCTAGCTTGTGATGATGAGTATAATATTTTCAGTTCACCTACTTTTGAGGAGAAAATTAGTTATGATTACAATATGCCTCCTATTTTTGATGATTATGGTGATGAGAATAATTATTCTGTTGAATCTGCTCCTACTACTATTGTTCATGTGGGGAGTATTAATCCTTTTATGCATGTGGCTCGTAATAGGGATGCTTTAAATGATAGTTATATTATTAGTTCTATTCATGATGCTGCTGAAAGTTATTATGAGAGAAGGAAACATGGTTTGATGGATCTCAACAATATTGAGTTTCCCCTCTTTATGTTGCAATCTTTGAAGTTGTACTTGTTTTGCCTTCCTATGCTTTTTGCTTTGCACTTTCATGACTTGTCTCTTTACAAGACTATTTTTCATAGGAAGTGGTTTAGATTTAAATGTGTTCCATACTTGCTTTTTGATGCTCTCTATTGCTTTAAGTTCTTATATGGCGCCTTTGCCTCAAGCTCTTATATGGCGCCCACATGAGCATCTTTGCAAATTACTGCGCCTAGCTCAAAGGCGTTAAAGAAAAGCACTCTTGGGAGATAACCCATTGTTTATTTTCAGTACTTTTTATTTTATTTGAGTCTTGGAAGTTATTACTACTGTAATAACCGCTCCTTATCCTTTTTATTTCGTTTTTGTGTCAAGAGAAACCTCTAATTTGAGTGAGGTAAGATTTGGGGATGTTGCTGTCCTGAAACAGTTTTCGGTGCTGCACCGTAAAAATTCGTGAAAATTCTCTGTATATCTTTTGGACCTGCGATTTCTTGTGCATATGCCCCAGGTTATATCCAAACGTTTCTTAGTTGAACACTTTTTGATTTGAGCAACAGAAAATCCCTCAAAAATTCGACCTTTGTCAGCTATTCAGTTTTGACAGATTTCTGCCAATATTTGTGTTTGCCACTTTATCGCTTTCTTTTGAGTTCTTTTGATCATGGAACTTTTGGGGAAGTTGCTACAGTAGTATTTGCTATATATGTGGTGGTTTTGTGTTGGGACCTGAAGCGAAAAGAGGTTGATTATATGTTATGCTTACACTAATGTTGCTAATAGATTTGTGTTTAGTTTTATATGAAGGAAGTTTTCAAGTGTAGGGATTGGAGAATGATGAGATGAGTTGAAGAATGGACAAAAGCTCAAGCTTGGGGATGCCAATGCAACCCCCAAGAAATATCCAAGAAGTACAAGCGTCAAAGTTTGGGGATGCCCCCGAGGCACCCCTTCTTCATCGGCAAAAATCAGGTCACCTTTCAAGACACTATATTTTTATTGCTTCATGCACTATGTGTTTTTCTTGGAGCGTCAGTTGTTTTAGTTTTCTTAGTTGGTTTAGTTTGTTTGTTTGCTGCAATAAATGGTTAGATCACATCATGTTTCTTTGGAGGAGATGTACTCGTTTTCATTTGCAAAGAACGCTCTAGTTTTCACTCTTATTAAAAATCGAGTGTTCTACTTTTTCTGCTGCTGCTTTTGGTTTTCATTTTCACCTTGATTTGTGTTCAGACCGTGTCATATCTTTTCATAAAGGTGTATTTTTGCCTCTGATCTTTATTGGTTTTCATCAAAAGAGGTGTCTTTAAAAATTTCAAATGGTGTTGGAAAAGAGAAAAAGCTTTATGCAAAAAAGTGGTACAAGAAGGAGCTTGTGTAGACTGCGGCTTAGGCTTTTTCATGTCATGCTTGATGTCTTTTTGATAGTATGCTTAGTGGTTTTGCTGTAGCATGATTTGTCTCAAATAACTGAGATTGCTTAATGAACCTTTGAAAAAATCATGCGTTGTTTTTATTGTATGGAAGCATTATTTTGGTTTTCTCCTTGATGCTTTATTTGGGTTGACTTGGCACATGCTCACACATGTTAGACTCTTACAAAGTCGCCATTAGCCTTCATGATCATTTAGTTTTTGTCTTTTGATGCCATCTTATGCTTCTTTTAATGTCGCTTTGTCGCTTTGCATGATTATGGCCATTATTGCTCTCTTAGTTGGTCGCTCCCAGTCTTTTGCTAGCCCTCGCCTTGTACTAAGTATGAGCTCTGCTCGTGCATCCAACTCCTAAAAGCCAAAGTTTGCCATTGTGTCCACTATAAATTCCTATGCATGGTATTTGTAAGCCATTCCAAAGTAAAATTTTCATGTGCTACCTTTCAAAAACCTTCAAAACACTTCTCGTTTTGTGACACTGTTTTCAGCTCATGGGGACGTAGTGGTCGGATTTGCTATCTTCCATATTGCTTATTCCAAAAAGAAAAAGAAAAAGAGAAAAAAGAAAGAAAAAATGCACTCCTCCAAAGAATGTGAATGTTGGTGGGCACCCGATGGAATCGGTTAGCCATGGTATGTGAAAGGAAAAAGGTGGGGAGGAGTGCCAAGTTTTATAAAAGAGCACAAAAGTGCCAATCTCTCTCTCAAAAACTTGCTTCATTTTTGTATGGAAGATAGTAAGAACCCCATTGCCAGTCGTTGACAAAGACAACCACCTCTCAAAATCAAGTTTTATCTCTCTGTTTTACAAATGAAAAGCTCTAACACATGCTCAATCACTGCTTCCCTCTGCGAAGGGCCTTTCTTTTACTTTTATGTGGAGTCACCACCTTCTTTCTTTATGCACCATTAAGAGAGCATAGTTGTCATTCTTAGTGTAATGTGCATTGTCCCAAAGTTTTCATTGATTGATTCATATTGTTGGTTTCACTTGTTCTCAAATTATTTGTATCTAGTCGCCCTCTTAAACTTGAAGGTGTCCTATGCATTTATGTTTTGCTCTCTTTGAAGGACAAGCTGAAAACCTTTTGTATGTTTTTCCTTATGATTTGAACACACGTTTGACTTTCATTGTTTCATTATCATGATCTTTTGTTTGTGTTCATTTGCATGTTTACAACATGGTTGCTAAGTTCTTATTGTCATGATTATATCTTTCATGCCCATGTTTTAAGTTCTTATGATCCCAGCTCACAAATGCTTACATATGTGATCAAGATTGTGTAGGTGCATGTCACCTCAAAAATTATTTCTTTTGTTATCACTTACCTACTCGAGGACGAGCAGGAGTTAAGCTTGGGGATGCTGATACGTCTCCAGCGTATCTATAATTTTTGATGCTCCATGCTTGTTTTTACACCATTTGCCCGATGTTTCGTTACACTTCGTGGCACTTTTATGCATTTTCCGGAACTAACCTATTAACGAGTTGCCACAGTGCCAGTTCCCTGTTTTCTGCTGTTTTTGTGTTTCAGAGTGATACACAGAAAATATTCTCGGAATTGGACGAAACAAAAGCCAGAAGTCTTATTTTTCCCGGGAGCATCCAGACATCCGAAAGAGAGCCGGAGAGGGGCTAGGGCCTGCCCTCACACTAGGGTGGCGCGGCCCAGGCCCTAGCCGCGCCACCCATGTGTGAGGAGCCCCTGGCTGCCCTCTCGTGACGCCCCTTCGCCTATAAGAAGCCTCGGGACGGAAAACCCTAAAGGATTCGGCAATTTTCCAGAAACAGTTCCGCAGCTCCGCCGCCGCCACCGACGAATTTCGGGGGACAGAAGTCTCTGTTCCGGCACCCTGCCGGGACAGGGAAGTGCCCCCGAAGCCATCTCCATCGGTCTCCATCGCCGTCTCCGCCGTCTCCATCGACCTCACCGCCATCTCCATCAACCTTGTTGTCTCCTATGATGAGGAGGGAGTAGTTCATCCCCGGGGCTGAGGGCTCTACCGGTAGCTATGTGGTTCACCTCTCTCTCCCATGATGTGATCTTTATGTGATCGTGAGCTTTGTATCATGTTGAACAAGTAGATGTTATTATTCAGATATTATGCTACTCCTATGCTTAATTATTATAGTGTACTCTAGTGGTTGTTATTAAAGTAATCTATTCCTCCTGCCATGGTGTAACGGTGATAGTGCGTGCATCGTGGTGGTACTTGGTTTAGGCTATGATTGTGATCTCTTGTGGATTATGAGAGTAATTATTACTATGATAGTATTGAAGTGATCTATTCCTCCTTTCATGGTGTAATGTTGACAGTGTGTGCACCGTGTTAGTACTTGGTTTAAGTTGCAATAATATCTATCTTGAATTGTGATCTGATTTGGACATCTCTATGAGTGATGTTTGTCAAGTACTTGATGAACTTTAAGGGGTGCTTCTGTAGCCACTACGCAATGATTAGTGTTATTCAATAGGAGAGTAATTCAGAGTACCATAGTGGAGAGAAGTTATTTATTTGTTCATTCATGTTATATTGTTGGGAGTGTGTCCACTAGTGAAAGTATGATCCCTAGGCCTTGTTTCCAAGTATTGCACACCGTTTACTTGCTGTTTTGTTACATGTTTGCTCGCAGCGATATTTATTTCAAATCACGTTTGCTACTTATAATCATCACTACTACTTGTATTTCACTATCTCTTCGCCGAACTAGTGCACCTATACATTTGACAAGTGTATTGGGTGTGTTGGGGACACAAGAGACTTTCTGTATCGTAATTGCAGGGTTGTTTGAGAGGGATAGCTTTGACCTCTAACCTCCCTGAGTTCGATAAACCTTGGGTGATCCACTTAAGGGAAACTTGCTGCTGTTCTACAAACCTCTGCACTTGGAGGCCCAACAAGTGTCTACAAGAATAGAAGTGCGTAGACATCAGTACGTAACCCCAAAATAGGGGTGAACGAGAAGAACCCATGGAACGCCGCCTAGCTACGCCGCTTCTATCCTTAGAAGAGACAGACTATCCTTTCTCCCTCTCTCTCTGTAACTAGGCATCGGCAGCAGTCCGCGCTCAACATTGTGCCTTCGGCACCAAGCAATAGAGTACGATTCCTCATATCCCGAGTTGATGTTCACACTAACCCACGCTCGGGGGCTTCGCCTTAATAATTATTCGACCCACGCTCGGGGGCTTCACCTAAAAAATTATTCGATCCACGCTCGGGAGCTTGGCCTTAAAAATTATTCGACCCACGCTCGGGTGCTTCGCCTTAAAAATTATTCGACCCATGCTCAGGGGCTTTGCCTTAAAAATTATTCGACCCATGCTCGGGGGCTTTGCCTTAAAAATTATTTGACCCATGCTCGGGGGCTTCGCCTTAAAAATTATTCGACCCACGCTCGGGGGCTTCGCCTTAAAAATTATTTGACCCACGCTCGGGGGCTCCACCCTTCGACCTACGCTCGGGGGCTCCGCCCTTCGACCTACACTCAAGGGCCTCGCCTTTTGACAAACTCGCATCACAAGATCTCATGCCACGAATAGGCGATGACACGTCGCATGACTTCACATAGCATATACAAGGCATAATTATGTCTTACATCAGCGTGCGGTCTAAGCCACTAAAGGATCCCGATCTGCTCTCTGTTGATCACTCTCACTAATGATCTGTGCCGTGATACAATTGGCGACCTGCCTGCAAGCAGAATAATGGGTGGTCATATCAACGCGACCGCTAGGCGTCGGAGGTAACTTATTTACCAACTCCATGTCAACCTCCGGGTAATGGACCCGCACAAAGGATAAAGCCACCAGAGCTCCGCATCGAAGGTGTTCACGGACGAAGCGGTAGATGGCTTCCCCATTCTCGAATCGGCTCAGCAAGGCAGGAAGGATGTCGGGCTGGTCATTCAGAGGGAACATTGCTTGATGAGCGATCGCAAGAGCCACACGGCTTGTCTCAGCCAACGCCCCAGCCTGGGAAATCCGATCTTGGAGTATGGTTAACTTCTCAGCTTTCGAGCGATCAACCCAGAAGTTATCTGCGATCGAATTGGCATGTGTTTGGGCCACACGAAGATGCGTGTTCACGCGGCGAGCTTCAGCTTCGTCGTCAAGGCACGCATCTGCATTAAACAAAAAGGTGATAAGAATAAGTTGACCGAAAGAAGAACACGTCAAGAGCATGAGAATACTTACATTTCATCGCCTTGCCAAGATTGTCGATCTCACCAAGGAGGAATCGCTCCGCATCCGCAGCCAGCGAAGCTTTCAAGAGAGCAACGTCGACCTTGGCGGTAACCCTTTTCAACTCCTATTGAGTACACCTTAACTGGTCTCGCAAGGACCAAATCAAGGATAGTTCGCCCGCAGACGGCACTCGCCTTTCGACGGTAGCTGAGGAACCGCCAGCTATTTCATATGAGACAGGCCAGGCATCAGACCCTGTGCGTGTGTCCTGCAAACGAGGCACCCAGTTACACAAAACATTTCATAATTACAGCACAACCAAGAATTGAAGATTTAGGCTGAAAACACAGAGGCCAAAAGCGACTTAGGCAGCGAAGAGATTCGCGAGTTCACGACAAACAGAGGTCAGCACTATATTATCCATTACAATAGAAAAGCTTCAGTTCTTGAAACACACTAGGTTGAACTACCGGCAGCTCTACCAGACGAGGCACCCTTCGCACTGTGCCTCTGCTCCCGGGCAGCCTTCTTCTTAGCATTCCTCTCCGCTAGGAAGTGTGCTAGACGCTCAGATAATGCCCAAGCCCGCTCGAGGTATTCTTTGGGAGATATGTCACGGCCGTCCTTGCCCTTCGGGTAGGTGCCCGTGACCTTGTCGAAATCACATTCAACCCCATGCATCACCATCATAGAGAAGACGGACTCGGAACCAATGGTTACCTATCGGCGAACCGCGGCAATCAGTGGGTCCTCGCTGTCCTCCCTCAATGCCAAAGCCTCAAGGACGTCGGCCATAGTAGTGCTCGTTGACTCCGGAGCAGATACATCGCAGACGCGATCAAGCGTCGAATGCACCTTTGCCAGAAGGTTCCGAACCTCTTGGCAAACATGCTTCATGGTTTCAATGCTGGTTTCCAATCCAGTGGGCTCCGCCGTCATCTCCCCGGCACCCAATTCGGTAGCAACTTCAAGAAATGTAAAGCTTGATCAGCAGAAAGAAAGAAAGAACCCTGGCAGACTGCAGGTCGAACAAGGGATAAACTTACTGCGCAATGAGTCAAGGGCAGTCTGCAGGCGCTGCTGAAGGCTTTTCTCCTTTGACTCGGCCTCGGCCTGGTGCTTGTCGAACAGCTCTTGAGCCTTCGCCTGGTCAGCTCTGAGCTGGGCTGCTTCGACAGCCAGACCGTCGATTTTGGTCTTCAACAATGCGTTCTCGGCTGCAAGGTCGTCCACCTAGGCCTTCAGCAAAGACTTGTCGGTAGCGGCTTGAGCAGCAACCTCTGGTTACCCCGAAGACAGGCGAATAAGCAATCAAAGAAATTTTTTGAGCAAAGACGTGCAAAGGAAAAAGCGCTTATGGCGAATGTCGTCCAGCGCAGCGGACAGATGCTGGTTTTCCTTCTCCCACACAAGGTAGCTCTTGCATATATTGGAGACTTTTTCGACAACAGGCTATATCAGAGGCAACGAGAATAAACATCAAGACTTTGTGTTAGAGGGCAAGCCCAAGTGTAAACACTTGGACTCACCCTCGGGTGCTACTGATGGATAATATTCGGTAAGTAAAAAAGCAAAGTTCGAACTCACATGTCGATTTGGCTTGGAAGGCCCATTGGAGGAGGTGACAAGAATGAAATCTTGCTTGACGATGTCCTTTTTTGGAGGGGGCGATGGCTTCGGAAGGTCCTTCAAGGCCGCATCCTCATGGCTCCTCTCGTGCGAATCAGTAGTCTGTTCAAGGGTGGCATCGTGATGACGAATCTGGAAGCGATCCTGGTCTCCTAGACTTCCAGAGGTCTCTTCATTCGAGGACCTGAAGGTTACAAAGAAGCTAAATGTGATGTTGTCATGAAGGAAGATATTCGAGATCAGTTAGAATGCAACTTACAAAGCATCGACGCTGAAATTCAGGAGAACCTTCTTTCCCAATCGGGGAGGAGGGCGGCTGTCGAGAGGCTTTGCAGGAATTGGCAGACCATCATCATCATCTGAAGA
Organism: Dactylis glomerata; assembly: GCA_007115705.1. Lineage (NCBI taxonomy): Eukaryota > Viridiplantae > Streptophyta > Magnoliopsida > Poales > Poaceae > Dactylis > Dactylis glomerata. The sequence goes on along the minus strand of QXEO01000430.1, from coordinate 4,196,856 downwards.
AAGGATATGGTCGTCGAAATCCTCTGAGTCCTCGACCCTGTCAACATCCACAACATGCTTGTGCTTTGTGGAGGCGCGCGATGTCGTGGGAGCAACAGATGCCGATTCTTTTGGAACCTCGACAAATTTGCGCCCAAGATACTCGCCCCCTTTGGGTTGGGGCAGATAGCAGCGGGCTATGTCGAGGACCTAAGCAGAAAACAACCTGTCAATCTACAATTCTCAACATAAGAGTTTATCTAGAGTCGACAAAATTCAATCAAAAGAGTATAAGACGCATACCTCGGTGCGGGGGTGCGATTTGCTAAAGGCTTCAGTGCCGAAGTTCTTGGGCATGGTCATCTTTTTCGTCAAAGAAGTGACGACGCGTACTCCATCATCGAATTTGGCCTCCCTCAGCTCATCGGAGGAGAATCGGGTCGAGTCCTGGCGGTCGGTGTAGTCCCACATGCAGTGCGCTCGAGCGGCGAGCGGTTGAATCCGGTGCTCGACGAAGGTGCGAATCAACTGGAGACCAGACACCTCTTTCCCAGGCATGGCTCACAGTTTCCAAATCCTCTCCATCAAGGGTTGCGTGATCGACATTTCTTCCTCGGTCAGCTCATGCGCCCACGACGCTCGGGGCCGAAGAACATTGGTGGGCTGAAATTCTTCGAGCCCAAATTCCTGACCAACAGTGGGTTGATCCTTGGCGTAAAACCACCTTGTCCTCCAGCCAGGATTGTTCTCTGGCATTCACAGATTGAAATATTCGACGTCAGGGCGCACCTTGCAGCTAAAACCGCCGGTTTGACAATGGAGAGGGCGCCGGACGACAAAGATTCGCCTCTAGAGCGCCTAGTGGGGTTCGATCCCCAAGAAGCATTCACACAGCGTGATAAAGCACGCAATGTGTAAGATGGTGTTGGGATTCAGATCGTGAAGCTGAATCCCATAAGCAAAAAGGAGTCCGCGGAGGAAAAGAAAATCCCCAGAGAAGGAAGGCGAGGAAAAGTACCCGGAATCCTACGGGTTGTCGAGGAATGATCTCCGACCCGATGATCTGGACTTCCGCCGGATCATCCTTCAAGATGCCGATCTTTGCGGCGCTCTGCCAGTCCTTCTCCAAGAACTTGGTTTGGACCCAATTGCCCACAGTGGGCGCGTCGGCATCGGCGGTCTTGGTCTTAGCCTTCTTCGCGGCGGCCGCGGCCGCGGCGCCGGTGGCGGTGGAGCTTCTCTGGCCCATGGCGGTGGCACTCAACCATGAACTCAAAGGGAATGGGAGCAAAGATGCGAGGCAAGGGCAGTGCGGGAGGAGGAAGACGATGATGGCGGAGGAGTGGGGTAAAGAGTTACTCCCTCTTTTTTCTTTTGTTCCACCACAGAAAATTTCTGGACCATCCCAGCCGTTCGTTCTAAAGAGGAAATGGCAGCGAGAATCTGACCGTCCATGTGTCGGCATCGCATGAGTTATGGCGCCCACTACGCATGGGAATTGAGGAGGCAGAGCGGATTTTTCTCACCAGACGCGTGGGACGTGCGGTCAAATGGAGTCAACAGCTGGCGTGCGCAGCACTAGGCCCACCGGACGTCCAGTCTTGTCAATGTCAGGCTATCCCTGCGATGGGTGGCGTGACAACTCGAAGAAGTGATGCGTCATCACTGATGTCACTATTAGCGAAGCTCATTTTCCTCCGTCTAAGGGGAGAAATCTTTTTGGGTCTTCGTCCTTTCGAGGTATGTACCACCGAAATCCACTGTCCCTTCCACGGCGAAAGTTTTCTGGGACCTTCGCCATCTTAGCACGATTCAAAGTGCAAGGATTATTTTTCGGAGCATCTTTCCTTCCGTTCGAGATCTTTGAATCAACCCTCGAGGTTTTTCAGTGTGGCGTCTTGCATGACTGCCAGCTCCTTGAGGGATTCTTTTGGCTTTATTCGATGCCGTCTTACTATTCAAGTTGTGGATTCTGTTCCCTTGAATTATTTTGTTTGGGCTAGCAGCGTCGTCTTATCATTCGAGTTGTGGACTTCGATCCCTCAAATTATTTCTCTTGGGCCAGCAGTGTCGTCTTATCATTCGAGTTGTGGACTCCGATGCCTCGAATTATTTCTCTTGGGCCAGCAACATCGTCTCATCATTCGAGTTGTGGACTTTGATCCCTCGAATCCTTTCTTTTTGGCCAGCAGCGCCGCTAGCTTATTCGAGTAACAGATTCCGGTCTCATAGATCACTTCTTTCGGGATTACAACATACCCCTGTGCTACGAGGTTTGCAGTACCTTTGATCCTTTATTCGAGGGTGTTTTCATAACCCACCAAGTTTATGCATTCAGGCCATCAGTGCCATTACTATGACTAGCTATGGGCTTTAGTCCCCAGGTGTTTCTTAATTCGGGGCCAGCAGTGCCTCAGCTTCAATTCGGGTGGAGATTCTAGCTCCTTGAAATCCTGTTTTACGCTTATACTTACTCTTGTTTACCCGAATTCTGGTGGCAACATACCAATTCGGATGCCGTATGTCAAATACGAAGTTAAGTCCACAGTTAACAATAGTAGATGGCCCGGAAATCGCATCAAACGCGCTTTGTTGAGAGAATTTTCCATACCTACGGTATGAAGTCTTGCATCGATGGACGCATCGAGTGTCATACACACTACTGGGCTTCGACCTGATAAGTCCACACACGGCTCGGGTCAAAGTAACGCCAGTCCACGCGGGTTTGAGTCGGAGGACTCGAATCTGAGTAAGCCAACCGATGTTTTTGCGACTATGCAATTAACTGGACCCGACATGAGTCTCAGACTGGTTATGCTAATCCCTCTACCAATAAATCTATGCATCTTTGAGGCTTGAAATGAGCTTACTCGAATAGACTAATTTTACTAGCAAACTTTTCGTATGCATGTTGTGGTTTTTTTGTCTCTACAGGTAGGGCAAAAGATGTTATACACGACCAAATAAAGACTCGAATTAATGGAATTAGAGTCCCTGCCATAGTCTTCGACTATCCTAGGCACTCAGGGGCTACTGACGAAGGAATGACCTGTGGGTCCTCGATATTCGTCTACCTGGTTTTTGGTCCAGGAAGAGCATCTACCGAAGGGATAGCAAGGCCCATGAACATGATAGCCTGGCGTAGCCCAGGAGCAAGACTTGACGTACAAGGCAAGTATTCAAGGAGACCAAGTTGGATTAGGGTTCGGCTAGGGTTTATTCAAACCAATTGACAAGGGTATAGATAATAGAGCCCATCAGTTGAGTACCCCTGAGGCCCGTTAAGTTAGGCCCAATTGTAATACTAGTCGAAATACGAGTTCTTACCGTATGTCGATATTGTAATCTGTATCATATCCTACCCGATCCTCAAGACCTGGCCACCTATATATAGGGGCCAGGAGGGGAAGGTAAGGGACAGATTGAAAGCAAGCCAGGTTCTACACCCACGTTTAGTTTCATAGCCACCTTGTTTGACTGAGTTTACCTTCGAGTTCATCCGACGCCCTATCTCCCTGATCCTAAGTCTTTCATCTAGGACATTTGTCGAGTTAACCCCTCGTCAATTGGCGCTGACCGTGGGGACTCTGGGCATTGGAATCATGAATTCGATGGCTTTTTCGCTTTTAGCCAACAGCAATCCGCAAGTCGACGAAATTCAGATACTCTTCAGGACCATCGATTTTCAACCTCACCAGTCAAGTTTCGCGCAAGTGCTCGAGAGTATGGATCAAGATATGGATTTGATGATCGGAAGTCTAAACTTTCACATCGGATCACTAGGTTCGATTCCCATTTCAGATCTGACGAAACCGAATCCATCGGCAAGTGAACCCGAGATAGTAGCAATGTCGGAATCATCAGAAGGCTCTTCCAGCAAGGTTAACTTGCCAGTCAGGGTTGGCAGAAGCGGAAGAAGTAAAAATCGTAGGAGGCAACAAAACCATGGAGAATCTTGACTTAGAAGCACAACTCGAAGATCTCATGATCCAAAGCGACAACATCTCAGATCAATCAACAGACACCTGGAAGACAGGATTAGAACGTTCTGAAGATGACAATTCAATCTTCTCAAGTTACAACGGCAAACTTGACAATCGATGCCAGATACTCGCCATCACAGAAGACAATTCAGAAGAACTCGATGAAAACAACAATCCAGTGCTTAATCCAGCAAACATAAACAGAGCAGCAAACCACTTAGCAGAAGGAGAAACCGCAGACTCTCTCACAACAAGGGAAAAAGTTTGACTATTAGTCGATGAGTGGAGAACAATCAAAACAGCCATAGAGCATGGCACACCAATACCAACAAATTCTAGCAAAAACATGCTTTTGGGATACCATTACGCCCTAAGGCAGCAGGCAAAGCAATTAGCAAAGGAGAGGATTGAAGTACAAAAAAGGAAGGACTCAGCTATTGCAGCAAGCGACGCTGCTCGCAGAGCACGTAGTGATGCATCATACACAAAAAGAACGCATCAGCGACATGGATCAAGATACAAAAATCTTGAGTACTCAGAAAGACAAAGCATCTCCAAAAACCTCGACTCGTCTTTCCTATCGGTCGACGAGCAAGGAAACATTATACCAAAAACTCCTGAGGCAGCACTGGTGGCAGCTCAAGCATACCTATATACAACACGACCAAATCCAGGAGACCCGAGGGAACATATGCACCATGCAGCACTAAATGGGTTGAAGATGGTAGGCAACAAATTATCAGCAAAAGAGGAGGAGGCGCATCGCAACAAAGGATCCCATAAATCAATATCACCATGCCGTCACAATAGTCCTCGGCATAAAAGTGGAAGTCGACGATCTAGGACGCCGTCACCAGGACAATACAACAGTCCAAAGAACAAGGGAGCCCGACGATCCAGAACTCCTAATAGAATGCATGACCATGAAGACGATGAAAAGGGGATGGGGTGCCATGCTTTACCCGTAGGGTTCGCATCATGCCAGTACCCAAAGGTTTCAAACTACCGCATGACCAGCAAAAATACGACGGATCTCAAGAGCCACAGTCATGGCTTTCAGACTACCTACAAGCAGTGCAAATATTAGGAGGAACCAGGGAAACAGCAATGCAAAGTTTGCAACTACACCTCACCGGCGCAGCAAGGTCATGGTTAAGCAAACTAGGCGAGGAAACAATTGGAAGTTGGGAGGAGCTCACAAGACAATTTACGAGTAACTTCAAGTCGACATACAAGCGGCCAGCATCCATAGAAGAAGTCAAAGCCTACGTGCAACAACGCGAGGAGACATTAAGGGCATACATCCAAAGGTGGAGTATAATCAAAAATTCGGCAGTCAAAGTCTCGGATGAAAGAGCAATAGACGCATTCATAGTCAGGTTACGGCGAGGAGACCTAGTCGAAGAGATGGGCAGGATCAAGCCGAAAATAGTATCAGATCTAATGGATGTAGCAAACAGATTTGCAGATGGAGAAGATGCGTGCAACAATAAGCGCATGCGATCACCAGAGGATGATAGAGGAAACATATATGGAGGTCAACGCAGAAGATCCCGCAATTACGAGAACTACAGCTCTCACAGCTAGGTAGCCGCAGGATACAAAGATAACAGCTACCAAAGCAATGACCGTAAAAGTTCGGGATACCATGGCTACAGCAAAGAAGACTACAAAAAGTTTCAACCAAGGGAGTCCAGAGAGTACAACCCATCACCAGAAGATATGCTCAACGGACCATGTCATATTCATTCTGCGTTTGTCGATGGGAAACGAGTATCCAAACACGTAATGAAAGATTGTACTATGTTCTTGAAATTGCAGGAAGCAGCACTCAACAAGCAAGCTGAGGCAAAACGGCAGGGATACGAAGGAAACACAAGCAACGCACCTGCAACCCAACAAGGAAATAGTGGAGCTCTCAAGGGCCAAGATCAACCAAACCAGGGACGCGACGATGATGAAGGATATGTTCCATCTAAAGGGCACATAACAGCAGTGATACAGCCAGTGCCCAAGTCGAACAAAGAAGAGAAAAGCATAACTTGACAAGTCAACCTTGCAATAACTTCACCTCCAGCAACAACAGAATATATGCATTGGTCAGAGCAACCCATAGAATTCAGCACAGATGATCACCCAATAACAGTACCTCGGCCAGGAAACGCGCCCTTGGTACTCAAAGCTCAAATTGGGACCTATGATGTCGACAGAATATTCATGGATGCAGGAAGTGGGATAAATCTTATATACGCAAAGACCTTACGGGCAATGCCCATTTCATTGGAGTTCCTGAAACCAACTGATTGCTCCTTTCATGGAATAGTCCCAGGAAGTGCTAACTATCCACTTGGTTGAATAGCAATCAACGTCTGTTTTGGAAATCGACAAAACTACAGAAGGGAGAAACTCGACTTCGAAGTCATGGACTGGCCATCACAATATCATGCGATCCTCGGGAGACCCGCGTTTTCGCGATTCATGGCAGTACCTCACTACACTTACCTAGTATTAAAAATGTCAGGACCCAAAGGAATTATCACAGTAAAAGGAAGCTTCGAGTTATCAGACCTATGCGACAAGGAGTTTCATAAGATGGCCCAAAATTTCGGCATGATGGCAAGCTACGAAGAACCCAACCGCAAAGCAAAAAGCACGACTACAGAAGAGACACGGCAATTCGAAGGAAACCCCAAGGAACCAGAAGTAAAGAAACCTCGGGTACAGCTACCCGAACAAGAGAAGACTACAAGATAAGAAGAGAAGACTCAAGCAACATAGGAGACAAGACATACAAATTAGTCGAGTAGGAAAATAAGGCTGTAAAAGCCACGAGTTATTCCAGGGCAATGCCCTCTAGATCTAGAACACAGGTCACTAGCCGGGTCTCTTGGGTCACCCTATGTATCTTACATTACAAGTATAATAAAGGCAAGTTCCTCATATTCGAGTTTACATGTCTAAACGCGGCAAACGCCAACACCCACAAAAACGCCTTGAGTACTAAAAAATTCCCTCGGGCTGAACGCTCTCGTGGAATATAAAGTATATACATTAAAATTATGACGTAGGCGGATCTGAGTCATCCACATTAAAAGGATTCAAATAATGGTACTCACGGAAAAACCTTGCGTCCTCTTGCAGTAACCTTGAGATGATCCTTTTCGCTGGCTCTAGCGTCGCATCCATATGAACTCCAACCGTAGCTCGTCCTGGAGGCAAACTCTGGGACATGCGGTCATAATCAAGTCTCGGATGCCACTTTCGCATCCATCCAAGAGCAAAATTAGCACCAGCAATCAAGTTCAGTTTTATAAGGAGATGAACCCGCTGGCTCGTCCAGAAAGTTTCGAGTAGTTGCCTAAAATCTCTTGGCATAGCATTGCGAGGCAACATGATAGAGTACATGGTTGTCAGGGACATGCGACAACCATCAATAGCTTCGCCAATATGCTGTGCGCAATCCTGAAGAAGCACGATGGCGCTACAGCGATGGAGATTCGACCATAAGCTCTTAGTCCCTTGAGCAGCTCTCTGAAGAGCAACGATCCGCTCAGAAACCCGACGCGATTCGCCAACAAGATCAAGGCAAGTACCTACGGTGCAAGTAAAAAATTAGCACGTAGCAAGCCAGAGCAAAAACAAAAGAGAAAAGGCTCCCCGAACACTTACACAGTAGCATCTCGCAAACAGATTTGACGATACCAATTAGAAAAGATTCGTATTCCTCAAAATGCGCGATCTTCACTACTAGACTCGACACTTCATCCTCAAGATTGGACACTTGTTTCATCAGATCATGGGACTTACCGGCCTTGTCTAAAGCAATTTGTGCCTGGCGCTTTATCAAGGATAGACGGCTCTCAAGATCCGAAATCCTCGACGAATATTCCTCACATCGACAGAAAGAACGAGGAAGTGAAGAAGTTCCGAAGTCGAACATGCTAACAAGAGATAAAGCCCGGTTACAACCCGACGATTCACCAGCAGGCACAAGCTGGAAGTCAAGAAAAAAGAAGACATACATCTCAGAAACATCATTCAAGCCAAGAACTTCATAAACAGGAAGATATTTACAATAAGTGTAAAAGCCCCTTGACTAGTTCTCGGGCGAAGTACAATTAGAAGTTCACCACAGCAAAAGAAGCAAAGATTACAAAGAAAGACTAAAACTACGCCACCTCAGCATCATGCTCCGTGGCAGGCAATGCAGATGTAGCAGCAACTCCTGGGGGAGGCATTGTCGCACCAAAGGAAGGAGTCGAAGAAGCAGGGGCAGAAGTCGAAGAAGCCGCCGAAGGTGAAATAATCGACACGATGCCTGGTGCGTACTTCTTTGCCCTTTCAAAGAAACCTTGCAACTCAGATAGAGGCCTACCGCGGAAGGAGCTTACCTTCTCCCAGTCAACCTCTTCACCATGGGCATAATCAAGAGCGATGGCCCCCTCTGCACCCCGTTTCATGAAACGGCCCTTCATGAGAAGAATAGGATCTTCAGGGGTGTCAAAGGCCTTGACTGTCGGTGTAATGGATACCGGGGTATCCCGGTCCACCTGCTCCTGGGCCCCGTCATCGGCCCATCTTCAGCCCAGGAGATAATCAACGAGACGAGTCACGAAGAAGACCCTCACGAGGAGGCGCCTCGTGAGGAGAACGACGACGGAAACCGCTAAGGACCAGAAGACCTCCTCACGAGCCCCTGCTGGTGAGGAGATGATGCACGCCCACGCCAGCTCAGCACGTTGGCGTGCAGAGCAAGAAGCCAACGGGCAGAAGACCGCGTACCGCCCACGCTACCCCCGACAGGGAGGAGACCAACTTTCGCTGTGCCTGCCCAAAGCGGCACAATGGTTGTTGGCCACCCCCTAAATATAGCATGGACGGTGCAGGGCGCCAGAGGAAGACATCAGCTTCCTCCACCCACTCCTGTGGACCGGCGCCGCTACCCTACGAAGACCAAGTCTACAGAAGAGCATAGTCTACAGCTGTCCTCCCTCCTTGGCCGTGTGTGGCAACCCCTTCCCCAAGAAGATAAGGGGAAGGAGGACCTCGGCGCTATAAAAGGAGGGAGAGGCCACCCCTTAGAGGGGATCCGGTCCGATCCAATCTTCATCTTCTTTGAGCTGCTAGCTGGGCACGCAGGTTCTTCAACCTCTGGCCAGCTAGAGCTTTGTAACCAAGGCCTTGTACTCCTCGCGAGGTGTCACGTCGTAATACAAGAAGGCAGGAAGTAGGGGTTTTGCCTCACCACGAGGGCCCTGAACCTGGGTAAAGCTCGGTCTCCCTCTCTGCAGTGCGTAGCGCGTTCGACAATCGAGGCTTCTGTCACCGTGTTTCGTTGCGATCCAAGATCTCACACGTTCAGCCCCCTGCGTTCGAATCCTTGGGTTAGTCGCGTGGTACCCCGTGTTCTTGCGACACGAAATCCATCGACATTTGGCGCGCCAGGTAGGGGGTTGTGGTGTGTTTTCTTCTAGATCTGCTTCGACATGGCCGACGCCAATGCAAGGCTCGAGCGTCTTCGCCGTCGCAACGCTGTTCGGGGGCAAACCGAGCCCATCTTCCGTCGTCATGAAGCTTCGGCCGGGGAGGAAGAGGAGGAAGATCTGGAGTCCTCCTACCTCCCGTCCGGGCGGACAGAGCCTGCGCTCTCCTTCACCGCCACCGCCACTTCTCGCGCTCGTTCTGGGAGTCAGCTGTCTCCTGCGCAGGCACTCGCCATGGCGCAGGAGCTGCTGCGCTATCAACCCACCGACGACGGGCGTGAGGGGTGGCGCGCTCGAATCGCCGAGCTCGTCGCCATCGCCAATGAAGACCCGGCCTTGGCAGGAGCCCAGGGCGCGGGGAGCCCAGATCCGGCGGCGGGGCATCGCGCCCCGGGCGCCGGAGATGGGATGGCCAACAAGGCCAAGAGGGTGGTTTCCCGCGCCGCATCTTCGCCGCGTGGGGAGCCCAGCTGCCAAATCGTCCAACGCGCTCCGGAAGACGCACGCGTCTCCCTCGAGCGCCGCCGCGAAAATCATGACCGCGCCATCGATGACATCGGCGAAGCTGGCAAGAATGTCAGGACCCCCGGCGTCCCAATCTACAACCCCGGGTGTCTTGCCCTTACTCGCCAGCAGCGCTACATCGTCTGGCCTGACAAGTTCAAGCCAGACATCAGCGCGCGTTACGACGGGACCACAAATCCCGTCGAATTCCTCCAACTCTACGTCGTCGCCGTCCAGGCTGCGCGTGGAGATCAGCGCGCCATGGCTAATTGGTTCCCCATGGCCCTCAAGGACACTCCGCGAACTTGGCTCATGAATCTTCCTCACGAATCCGTGACGTCGTGGAAGGATTTATGTCGTCAGTTCGTTGCCAACTTCATGCCCACGTACGAGCGCCCCGCAACTAAGAACGATCTTAAAGCGGTGCGTCAGTACAAGGGCGAGACGCTTCGTCAATACATCCAGCGCTTCAGTCAGATGAGGAACAAGATCCCCAGGATCTCCAATGAGGAGGTCATCTCCGCATTCTCCACGGGCGTCTCCGACGTCAAGATGCGGGAGAAGCTGTCTGTGAATGATGAGCTGACTTCCGTCGTCAGGCTCTTTGAGATCGCCGACCGCTGCGCCAAGGCTGAGGAGGGGAGGCTCTTCGTGCACAATCTGCCGGAGGCGCCTCCCCCAAAGCCGAAGTCCAAGGACCCCAAGCGAAAGGAGGCTGCAGCCCTCGTGGCGGAGCCAAATCATAAGCAGCGCCGCGGGGACCGCTCCGATCGCGATAAAGGTCGACGTCGCCGCTACTGCATTATCCACAAGAAGGACACCCACAATACCGAGGATTGTTGGATTGTCCGGAAGTTTCACGAGGAAAACGGCGTCGCCAAGCGTCGTGGGGGTGGCCGCAGCAACGGCAAGAGTGGATCCCGGGGCGATCGCCACGACGACGACCGCGAGGAAAGTCGCCGCCGTGGGGGTCTGTCTCGAGACGATCCCGAGCCGCTGCCGCTGCCCCCACCAGCAAACGATCGTCGGGAGGAGAACCAGGGGGGCTATCAAGAGCCGCGAGACTTCGTCGCTTGCCTCCCGGGTGGAGCTCAGGCTCCTCTGTCAAATCGGCACTTCAAGCAGCTGTCGCGAGAAATCACGGCGGCACAGCCCAACTCCGGCAATCGCCTGATGAAGTGGTCGACGTGCAAGATTGGCTTCGACGAGGAGGATCATCCGGCTTCCACAAGGGGCGTGGGCGCAATCCCCCTCTTGTGCACGCCAACCATCAACAACGTCGCCGTCAATCGCACTCTCATCGACGGAGGGGCGGGCCTCAACATCATCTCCGTCGAGATCTTCAAAAAGATGCAGGTGCCGTACCACCGGCTCATGCCAACTCGGCCGTTCTTCGGGGTAACCGAGGGATCTACAACGCCAATTGGGCAGGTAAGCCTGCCCGTCACCTTCGGCACCCGGGACAACTACAGGACGGAAAGCCTCGACTTCGACGTCGCCTACATCGCCCTGCCATACAATGCCATCCTCGGCTACCCAGCCTTGGCAAGGTTCATGGCAGCAACGCACCATGGCTTCAACGTCCTTAAGATTCCGGGTGCCAACGGCACGATCACCGTGCGCTGCAATGAGAAGGATGCTCTCCGATCAGTTGAGCATGTCTACCGCGAGGCCGCCACCATGTTCCCCGCCGACGAAGATCTACTGGAACACTCTGGCGACCTCGCGAGGAAGAAGCAGCTCGTATCCCAAGAGCGGGCTGCAGCGAAGAAGGCCTCTCTCGAGCCCCTCCCTCTGGGTTCGACAGGAAAGAAGTTCGCCGCCTCTGCATCGCCTACTCCAAGCGAGGACCTGGACCATCCAATGCTGGACATGAGCATTGGGGAAGCTGCGGTACCCTCAGGCAGGAGGCCCCAGTTTACCCAAGAGCGCTCGGCAACCAAGAAGGTCCCGCTCCAGGCTGGAGGCTGCGACAACTTCGTCACCATCGGGGCAGGGCTTTCCCCCAAATAGGAAAGCGCGCTCGTCACCTTCCTGCAGGCAAATTCTGACATGTTCGCTTGGACTCCGTCAGATATGCCCGGCGTTCCCAGGGAGGTGATTGAGCACCACCTAGCCGTGTGCCCTCAGGCACACCCCGTAAAGCAGAAGACCAGGAAGCAAGCGCAAGAGAAGCAAGACTTCATCGTCAAGGAGATAGAGAAGCTGAAGAAGGCCAAGTTAATACGCGAGGTGGCCCACCCCACCTGGATTGCTAATCCGGTGGTTGTCCCAAAGGCAAATGGCAGTGGGCGCCTCTGCGTGGACTTCACAAGTCTCAACAAGGCCTGTCCCAAGGACCCTTACCCTCTCCCGAGGATAGATCAAATCGTCGACTCCACCGCCGGCTGCGACCTCCTTTGCTTCTTGGATGCTTTCTCCGGCTATCATCAGATCAAGATGGCAAAGGAGGACGAAGAGAAGACTGCCTTCATCACGCCCTGTGGGGTGTACTACTACGTCTGCATGCCCTTCGGCCTGAAGAACGCAGGAGCTACATTCCAAAGGCTCATGCGTAAGGCCCTGGGGGCTCAGATGGGAAGGAATGCGGAAGCCTACGTCGACGACATCGTCGTCAAGACTCGCGAGGGTCACACCTTCATCGAGGATCTGGAGGAGACATTCGTCAACCTGAGGAAGGTAAACATCAAGCTCAACCCCGCCAAGTGCGCCTTCGGCGTACCGTCGGGGAAACTGTTGGGGTTCCTCATGTCCAATCGCGGGATAGAGGCGAACCCCGACAAGGTCAAGGCCATCGAAGAAATGCGTCCTCCGCGCAATCTCAAGGAAATGCAACGCCTCGCAGGGTGCATGGCAGCCCTGGGGCGCTTCATCGCGAGGAGTGGGGAAAAAGCTTTGCCCTTCTTCAAGCTCATGAAGCGCACCGGGAAGTTCGAGTGGACTCCGGAAGCCGACAAGGCCTTCGCCGAGTTAAAAAGGTACCTCACGAGCCCACCGATCATGGTTGCCCCAACGACTCGCGAGCCCTTGCTACTCTACATCGCGGCAACTCCAAGGACTGCAAGTGCCGTTCTCGTCGCGGAGCGGGACGTCAAGGTAATCGACAAGAAGGAGGTCCCTCCTCCAAGCTCGGGGGCTCCTCGCGAGGAAGAGGCCGCTTCACCTCCCGCCTCTCGCGAGGAGCCGCCCGAGGGATCTTCACCGACCGAGCCGCTCTCTCAGAGCAACACTCAAAAGCCTCCTGAGGAGGAGCCTTCCGAGGGTGTCGTCAAGGTGCAAAAGCCTGTGTACTTCGTCAACACGGTACTGCGCGACGCGCGGGAGCGCTACACAATGCAGCAAAAGTTGCTCTACACCTTGCTCATCGCCTCGCGGAAGCTACGCCACTACTTCCAGGGTCACCCGATTAAGGTGGTAACCGATCGGCCCCTGGAAACCGTCCTGCGCAACCCCAATGTCACCGGGCGGGTGGCTGAGTGGGCTGTGGAGCTTCAGCCTTGCGAGATCTCCTTCAAAACTACAAAGGTAATCAAGAGCAAGGCTTTGGCCGAGTTCACTGCAGAATGGACTGATCCGTTCGTAGACGAGCCTCCAGAGGTGGAGTCAACTCTCCCTGGAGAGGAGGCCCCACGCCTCTGGGTCATGCACTTCGACGGCGCCTTCAACCTCCCCGGCGCGGGAGCCGGTGCTGTCCTAACCTCTCCCTCTGGAGACAAGCTTTTCTACGCTGTGCAGCTTTGCTTCGCGCCTGAGAACAAGGTCTCCAACAACATCGCGGAGTACGAAGGACTACTTGCTGGCCTTAGGGCAGCAAACGCTTTGGGCATCAAGCGCCTCATCGTCAAGGGAGATTCACAGCTGGTTGTGAACTTCTCGAACAAGAGCTACACTCCAAGAGATGAGCACATGGCGGCTTATCTCGAGGAGCATCGAAAGATGGAAAAACGCTTCCAAGGCCTGGAGCTGAAGCACATCCCGAGGGGAGAAAATGTGGAAGCCGACGAGATCGCCAAGCGCGCCTCTCATCTCCTGGCGCAGCATGCCGACGTCTTTGAGGAGCGTCTCTTCAAGCCGTCCGCCTCTCCGTCAACATCCAAACCACCTCCTCCTTCTGCTTTGCCGCCACCGCCGGAGCAGGGGGCTCCGGATTGCGGGCCTCCTTCGGGTGATCGCGTCCTTCTGGCATTGGCTCGGCAGGAGGGAGTGGATTGGATCGTCGAGCTCAAGGCCTACCTCACCAGCAGCAGGCTTCCTGAGGATGAGGAGGAGGCCGAGAGGATTGTGCGGCAAGCTTCGGGCTACTGCGTCAAGGACGGTGACTTGTACCGGCGTCGCCCAAATGGCGTCGCTCTGAAGTGCATATCTACTCACCAAGGCCAAGAGCTTCTAAGGGACATCCACGCCGGCGAATGTGGGCATCATGCCTCAGCTGCAACTCTAGCCGCAAAGGCATATCGAAGTGGCTTCTACTGGCCTTCGACGCTCGGGGATGCGGCGGAGATGGTCAAGAGGTGCGAGGCGTGCCAATTCCACGCCAAGCAGATACATCAGCCGGCGCAAGAGCTGCGAACCATCCCACTCACTTGGCCCTTTGCCGTTTGGGGGCTGGACATCCTCGGTCCATTCCCCAGGGCGCAAGGGGGCTATCGCTACCTCTACGTCGCCATCGACAAGTTCACCAAGTGGGTGGAGGTGGAACCGGTGTGCGCGATCCCGGCGAGGTCCGTAGTCAAGTTCATCCGAGGGCTGGTCTATCGTTTTGGAGTGCCTAACCGCATCATCACCGACAACGGCAGCCAGTTCACCAGCGGACTGTTCCGGGAGTACTGCGCATCGACCGGCATCAAGATTTGCTTCGCCTCCGTCGCCTACCCCCGGAGCAATGGCCAAGCCGAGCGTGCCAACGCAGAAGTACTCAAAGGACTCAAGACGAAAAGCTTCAACGCCAAGCTCGAGGCCTGCGGCAAAAAATGGTTAGACAACCTCCAATCCATCTTGTGGTCCATCAGGACTACCGCCACCAAACCCACCGGAGAAACCCCTTTCTTCCTGGTCTACGGGGCGGAGGCTGTTCTTCCCACCGACATCAAGTTCGGGTCGCCAAGAGTGCTCGCCTTCGACGAAATTCACCAAGAGGACCTCATCAAGGATCGCCTCCTCCTGCTCGAGGAAGCTCGCTGCCAAGCCGTGCTCCGCGCCGCGAGATACCAGCAAGGACTACGCCGCTACCATAGCCGCCATGTTCGAGCAAGAACTCTGGAGGTTGGCGACCTGGTGCTGAGGAGGATACTCTCTCGCGAGGGCCTGCACAAGCTGTCTCCAATGTGGGATGGGCCCTTCAAGGTGACGCACATCGCCAGGCCAGGCTCGGCGCGGCTGGAAACCGCAGAAGGCGTGCCAGTGGGGAACCCGTGGAACATAGCTCATCTGCGAAAGTTCTACCCCTAGGTTCCTCACGAGGAGAAAAAGACCGTTTTCACGGCACTTGTATCAGCTCAATCTGCTCTTAAGCACTGATATTAAGTTATCGCGCAATGTAGCGCCTCTGCTTCGGCATGACATCAAAATGGCATGAAGTCCATTTATTTTCTGTTGTACTCCTCGCGGAAGGGGGCTAGGCACGGTGTCTATGCTGGGGCCTTCGCCCGGAAAATAGCAAGCCCGAAAAACCCGAAGGGAGCGAGCTCTGGTCGGGGGCGACGGCCCCATTAACGATCACCTCTGGATGCCCATGGTGCTTAGTTCCTCGCGAAGTACGCCAGAAAATAAAAAATCTTCGAGGAAAAGTCCAAGGTGTGCCCATGGCACCCGCTAAGGACCTACCCCTCGTGAGCAACCCTCACGAGGGAGCAAAGACGCGTCGATGCATCAGCATCCGCAGGAAGATTCCCTCTCCCGAGGAAGGCCTAACGTGGCAGGATTATTGAAGACCAAGGCCGCTCCGATAAATCTTGCGAAGGAGACGCAGATCCGGAGGTCCGCGCCAGGCCCTTCACCTCATGAGCAACCCTTGTGAGGTGTCGACGGTCTCTGGGCTCTCTTAAGCGTCGACGTTTTCACGTCCGTGAGGGTCCAGCTTCCCTCAACGACGAGGAAGGCCCCGTGAATCGCCACGCGCGGCAATTTGCTCTTAGCTGCTGGCACAGATAGTGCCGCGCTCCTCCACGACGGAGAAGGTCCCTGTGCCGGTCACAGGGGCATCTTATTTGCCTTCTTTTTTCGTTTGTTTTACCGACTTGTTTTTCCGTTTTCGGGGATTTGGGGTTTTTTCTTTTCCAACTCTTTCTTCAACTTCTTGTCTCAGGAATCGTCCACTGTGTCATCGACACCGAACCCGTCTCGAGCTCTGAGGTGGAGGGAGGCTTCCCGTCGATGCCTACAGCTCACCAGGGCTCTCGAGCAAGCGAATGGCCAGGACAGTGGAGGACAGCAAGATGATCAACAAAAGGATTTCATTAAATTACCCCCAGTGGGGGAAGGAGCGAAGCACAGCGGGGCATTCCCCGCCGGCAAGGACTACAAGGCAAAAGAGGGGAGGAGACTAGCTCCCCTCCCCAGAAGGCTACCGCGCCAGGGCCTCCTCTTCACTGCGCCGCGAGCTGGGGGTAGGTGCGGCAGACGCCGTCGGCGGTGAAGATCCGCACCGTAGCCTCCAGGGTCCCCAGCTTGAAGCGGAAGACGAGGCGGTCGCCGACGCGGAGGCGACAGCCGAGGGCGAAGGGCCTCCAGTGGCCGGCGAGGACGACGTTGCCGTTCGCCCCGAAGAGGATGTCCACAGGCCAGAAGAGATCTGGCCTGCTTTGCTCCCCCAGGGCGATCTCCCCGGCGGCCGGGCCATGGGCGTGAATCGCCCTCCGGATGGCGTCGGGCTGCCGGAGGGAGTTGAAGCCCGGGGCGTCGACGACGACGAGGAGCTCCAAGAAGCGGGACCCCGGGGCGATGAGGGGTCCCAGCAGCGCCGCCGCCAAGGGGCGCGGAGTGGCGACCACTCCGTTCATCGGCGGCGCCGGAGGATCTGCAGCAGGGGGAGGGGGGCCCAGGGCGGCCTCCACCTCCCGGAGGGCCCGGTCGATGCTCCCCGAGGCGCGGGGAGCAGGCGCCGCCGCCAGCGGCGACGGCAGATTCAGGGCACCTCCACGCGCAGGACCCCTGAGGGTCAGGGCGCCGGAGGACCCCGCGGCGGCACGGCTCGCCTCGCCCTGCCGCGGCGCGCCAATGCGGAGGGGGCCACCGGCGCCGAGCGTCCACTGGGCCGGGACCTTCGCCTTCTTCCCGCTGCCCATGGGGCGCCCGCGGCGCTTCGCCCCGGAGCTCGATCCCACGGCGGCGGAGGAGTTGGAGGGATCCATGAGCTTGGGTGCGAAGAAGCAGAAGTGGCACTGGAGGAAGGAGGTGGAGTGCCGGAGGTCTCGAGGAGGACCTATTTAAGGGGGGGCGTCTGGCGTCGATGCGTCAAATCCTTGCGCGGGAATCGAAGCGTTGGCGCGGCGCTCTGCAGTCAAGCGACACATCATTATGGCAGGTTGACGCCTCGGAGACCGTAGCGTCACCCGCCGTTTCGTCTCGCCAGCTGCGTCCGCGCCACGTGTCCGGAGTCTCTGCTTCTTCACATGGTCCTCTGACCGCACGGTTGACGCGTGCCGTTGGAGGGCCCAGTCGCTTCGGGGGCCCCCGACCCTTCGCTTCCTCAAGAGGGCGCGTCGCGGGCCGGGCTCCCGGGGGCTACTGTCGGTGTAATGGATACCGGGGTATCCCGGTCCACCTGCTCCTGGGCCCCGTCATCGGCCCATCTTCAGCCCAGGAGATAATCAACGAGACGAGTCACGGAGAAGACCCTCACGAGGAGGCGCCTCGTGAGGAGAACGACGACGGAAACCGCTAAGGACCAGAAGACCTCCTCACAAGCCCCTGCTGGTGAGGAGATGACGCACGCCCACGCCAGCTCAGCACGTTGGCGTGCAGAGCAAGAAGCCAACGGGCAGAAGACCGCGTACCGCCCACGCTACCCCCGACAGGGAGGAGACCAACTTTCGCTGTGCCTGCCCAAAGCGGCACAGTGGTTGTTGGCCACCCCCCTAAATATAGCATGGACGGTGCAGGGCGCCAGAGGAAGACGTCAGCTTCCTCCACCCACTCCTGTGGACCGGCGCCGCTACCCTACGAAGACCAAGTCTACAGAAGAGCATAGTCTACAGCTGTCCTCCCTCCTTGGCCGTGTGTGGCAACCCCTTCCCCAAGAAGATAAGGGGAAGGAGGACCTCGGCGCTATAAAAGGAGGGAGAGGCCACCCCTTAGAGGGGATCCGGTCCGATCCAATCTTCATCTTCTTCGAGCTGCTAGCTGGGCACGCAGGTTCTTCAACCTCTGGCCAGCTAGAGCTTTGTAACCAAGGCCTTGTACTCCTCGCGAGGTGTTGCGTTATAATACAAGAAGGCAGGAAGTAGGGGTTTTACCTCACCACGAGGGCCCTGAACCTGGGTAAAGCTCGGTCTCCCTCTCTGCAGTGCGTAGCGCGTTCGACAATCGAGGCTTCCGTCACCGTGTTTCGTTGCGATCCAAGATCTCACACGTTCAGCCCCCTGCGTTCGAATCCTTGGGTCCGTCGCGTGGTACCCCGTGTTCTTGCGACACGAAATCCATCGACATTGACGAGTTTCTTCAAGTCAGCATTTTCAACGCCCGCCTTTTGCTTGGGCCACAACCCGATGAAAATCCGTGTAAGCACGTGGCTAGCCAATGCGAAGATCTCTTGGATGGAAATCCAGTTCGCCTCCAGCAGACTAACTGCAGCCATAAGAGAGTCATCGTCTGGTTGCGGAGAAGTCGAAGGAATCCCGGTATGTTCTATACAGTCAAGGAAACAAAGACACATCAGTGGAGTATAAGAATAAGCAACTCAAACAAAGGAAAGGAAAAGGCATGGTATTTACCTCCAGCAAGAGCCGACATCTTATTAAGGCGTAAAGCCACGGCTTGATGTCGCTGAGTCCGCTCTTTCTTCAAATCAGCAAGGGATTTCTCCATTTTCTTCGCCTGATCCAATGCTGATTTAGAGGACTTCTCAGCATTGGTTTTGGCAGCAGTGGCAGCATCAAAAGCTCTCCTAGAGGCCTCGAGTTTAGCTTCCAGGGATGAAATACGAGCATTAGCTGTCGCCAAGGCATCTATAGTAAAAAACAGGGAAAAATGAGTATGATAAAGAAGCAAAGAAAGGTGCTTGAGACAAGCAAAGTAAAGGAAAGAAGACTACCTTCAGAAGCTTTAGCACCTTTCAAATACTTGACACATTCAGTGCCCAAAGTGACAAATTTCTTCATCAAGATCTGCCAAGGAAAAAGAATGTAAGCATAACGATCACGCAATGAACAAAAGGCAAAATAGAAAAATCACCACGCACATCATCAGGAGAGCTCCTGGACTCATGGGGTTCAAGGGAAATGTCGGCTCCTTTTGACTTCTTCGAACGCTTGGTGCTCCGAGCCACAGGAACTTTCTTGATAGGAGCTCTGGGAGCCTTTGGGGACTTCGCGGCAGGCTCAACCTCCTGCATGGGGGGTTCATTAGCAGTTATATTTTCAGTAGAAGGAGCAGTGGCAGCATCCCTTTTCGTTCCTCGTCGTCACTGCAAAGAAAGCCAAAGGAAAGAGATTTTACACAACTCGAAAGGAGGAAAACAAGTAAAAAAGAGCATAGAGTTGGAAAAATACTTATGAGTCCAAGAGGTCGAAAAGTTCTACTCCCCCTTCTGGAATAGGGGCTTCTCCGGCCACAGTACTCTGAGCAGAGGTACTCGAAGAAGCAAGCTCCTCGACGCGCTTCCTCTTCTTGTCCACGCCAAGATCTTTAGAAAGCGCAGGAGGAGGCGACGTCGTTGAGCTGGTCTCTTCTTGTGATTCTTCAGCATCATCTCCGTCCTGAATCTCCTCAGCCTCGGGGGCTTCGGATGCAGCAGCAACTAGATCCGCCGGAATAGGTCCTTCCTCGGGAAGAGGTGGACGTGAAACAAAGAATTCATGGGTCTGTAAATAAGTAAGTCAACAAAACTATCAAGACAAGCGTACTAACATTAGCAAGAAAATGAAAAGGCAAAGGTTGATGTGCAAAGAGAACGTACCGCGGGCAAGGGGTGCTCGGAGTCAAAATGATTAGCGGCCAATTCTGCAATCTCATGATCCTTAGTAAGAGTGGTAAGAGCTCTGACCCGCCTGTCGACATCTTTCTTCTCCATCAGATCTTCACATACTCGAGAAGAATCTCCCAAGCCAGAAAAGGTCCAAAGTTTGGAGAGACGGTGTTGCAGGAGTTGAACTCAACGTTGT
Source organism: Dactylis glomerata (assembly GCA_007115705.1). NCBI lineage: Eukaryota > Viridiplantae > Streptophyta > Magnoliopsida > Poales > Poaceae > Dactylis > Dactylis glomerata. The sequence continues at coordinate 4,176,588 of QXEO01000430.1, read as the reverse complement.
ACAAAAAATGCCATGAGTTGGGTACCCGATAGTGCGCCTCCTCTACCTCCTTTCAGAGCTTGGATGCGGGTCAGGAGTGGTGCAATCTCCTCCATCTCAACATCTATGGGAAGCGAATCCCACGATGACAATTTCTTCAAATTCTGAGAGGCATCAAAGGGGGCTAGGCCGTACTCGTCGGAGGAAGAGACCTTACGGTCTTTGATGTAAAACCACTTGGTCCTCCAACCTTGTACTGATGCAGCCATGGAAAATTCTAGGTATTGAGATTCAGCACGAATAGAGATGACAACTCCGCCCAGCTCAGGTTTTTTCGATAAGGAGACGTTGGGGCGGAGCCGAAAGAGAGACCTCCAGAGAATAAAATGAGGTTCAATCCCCAAAAACGACTCGCAAAGAGTTATAAAGCAGGCAATATGAAGAAGGGAATTTGGTGTGAGTTGATGAAGCTGCACACCGTACACATAAAGAAGCCCATGAAGGAACTCGTGGGCAGGAAGAGAAAGACTGCGTCGAAGGAAAGCAAGAAACATCACCCGGAAGCCGCTTTTGGGCTTGGGGATCCGCTCGGTGCTGGGGAAGATGACCGAATCACTATCGGAGATGAGGCCATCCGCCTTGGCCTTGTCTAGATCCTTCTGCGTGAAAGCAGAAGGTACCCAGCTCATAGCGGCATTCGCAGCTTTCCCCTTGACCATCTTGTTTTTCTTCGCCAAATGCTTCATGCGCATCTACAATTTGTGCATGGGGGCTATGCAGAAGGTCGGAAGTGCGCAAAGATTGCAGCAATGGCGACGGCGGCGGAAGCAATGAGCTGGCAAACAGTACAATTCCCCACTCTCCCCTTATATACCTTCCCGGTGAAGGAACGTGGGCTGAGACGTGGCGCAAGGAGAGGAAATGGCAGCCCACTAACGGGCGGGGAAAATATAAAATTACCGCGCTGCCCACGAAATGGTCAGCGCTCAGTCAAACTGACGTATAATGAGATTTGGCTACTGACGTCATGAAGCAGTTACAAGGCCAACGATAACACGACAGATGTGTATACTTGATGAATATTGGATATGATGGTTTGCGAGTAAAGGATGACAGGGAATATGACAAAAGTCAGATGCCAACAGTAAAGGGGTCAGTTTTGGAGTCTATACCTGAAAATATTCGACTATAGCCTCGAGGGCTAATACCATCGGGAGCGCTGAGCGCGCACCCGATGATATTATCATTAAAAAGTTCTAAACTGAAGTTTATAGGTGGATACGATATACTTGAGCCTATACTCGAAAAAATGAATTCTTTGACTATAGCCTCGGGGGCTACTCCCATCGAGAGTGCTGGGCGCGCACCCGACGGTGTTTATTCATGAGTACTGTAGCAAGGAAGGCGAAGAAAGAATTGATGAATGTCATTACTACCATTGGGAGTGAGTTTTTATTAATCATGGTTACATAACCCGAATATTTTGTGCATTGGATCAGTCAAACAAGACTGCGACATATGATTCTCGAGTTGCATCATCGTGACAAAACTTGAATGCCGTGATTGAAATATATCACGAAGGTAAGACCCCGGGATCCGTCCTGTGTGGCCCGGTATACGCACATGGATGCGCTCTGCTGGTATGTATCCGTGTCTACGACACGAAGAAAAATTCTGGTGGACGCACTGGGTACCTTGAGAACCACTGTGATTCATTCTTTGTAAGTCCTAAATGCGGCAAAAAAATGGGTTTGACCGGTTTCCTGAATTCAAATCCAAGGGGATTGAAATTGAAGTAGGTGACAAGTATTTGTTCCGGTAGTTAACTGGCCTCTTGATCCGTCAGAGTTGTCAGGCTTGTTCATCAAAACCCCTTGCGAGATATTATAATGAAAATAAGTCGAAAGACCAAGTCAAAGATTTGAAGATATGAAGTCGAAGAAATGATCAAGTCGAAGATTTAAAAGATTAGAGATTCGACCTGAATCTGCAATTCTGGTAGAATCTCAGGGGCTACTGACAAGGGTATAGATAATAGAGCTCGTTAGTTGAGTACCCCTGAGGCCCATTAAGTTAGGCCCAATTGTAATACTAGTCGAAATACGAGTTCTTACTGTATGTCGATATTGTAATCTGTATCGGATCCTACCCGATCCTCGAGACCTAGCCACCTATATATAGGGGCCAGGAGGGGACAGTAAGGGACAGATTGAAAGCAAGCCAGGTTCTACACCCATGTTTACTTTCATAGCCACCTTGTTCGACTGAGTTTACCTTCGAGTTCATCCGACGCCCTATCTCCCCGATCCTAAGTCCTTCATCTAGGACATTTGTCAAGTTAACCCCTCGTCACCAATTCTATCTGTACTTTCCTTGGAGGACAATCCCGAGACCTAAACTTCGCATATAAAAGGTTGGGAGGGAGATCCTGTAGCGGCTAGACACATTTTGCCATCATCCACCTAGGCGCTCAAATTCTCGAGAGCTCTCCACTTTAGGCTAGATCCAATCTACGCCATCGTTGTAACACCATAATTGTAGCCACCCCATCAATAAAGTCAGACAAGAAGGACATAGGTCATTACCCAACAAGGGGGCCGAACCTGGGTAAAACCAGTGTCTTCCCATGTTGTCTGATCGCCGTCGAGTTAACCGGATCCCACAAGCGCACCATGATTCGAAAGCCCTCAAGCATGGGCATTGCTGGGGTTGAACCTCATCACCGGGAGTTACTGATCTTTCGGACGCACGATAAGCCTGACCAGCGAGGGTCTTAATTCATACCTGAAATCGAGAACAAGTAAGAACTAATATTTTAATCAGATATTGCCGATGAATGATGAAAGCTTTATTATGACGGTGGGATTCTGAATAGTCAGTCTTCTTCTAGGCGATTGGCCTCAAAAGTCGAGCTCGTAGTTGCAGCAATGGCTAACTTTTAATCTAAGGAACATCCGAGTTCTAATGACGACTACGGGGGGTATTTGAGGAGGAAACGGTTGGGGTGTGACCAACCATGGGTATGGTGGTCGAACGGAACCCTAACAGGCCTTTTCTCCTCAAATTCAGACTCCTAAAAGTGGTTACTTTATTTGCTACGAAAATTACATGGGCCTGGCCCAAAAATAAAGGTGACGCAGCACCATATTTATCTATGGACAAATTTATGAAGTAGCTCTTTGTATATTTCGTGCAAGTCTTCATCACACATTATGGTGGCTTCAATGTTCTGAAATCTCCACTTGTGGCATCTTCTTCAATCCTCAAATGCTTGTTGCCATCTCCAAGCACGGTCATGCTCCAATGCTTGTCCCTATCATTCATGCTAGGTCCATCATTCCTAAGAGTAAAAAACATATCTGATTTAGGCAGCATCATATTCTCATGTATGTGAGAAGGAGTTCCATGAAACGAAAGTACCTGATAGGTAAGTTGCTTGGCATGAGCTCGAGTAATAGGTCCTTGTATGTGTTCCGCTATAGGTGCAGCGGATGTATCAATAGATGGGATGTCCTCATCATGCTCTCCTTCTTGAATTGAAGTCGTCCTCGATGCAACCTCATCTTGTTCACCGAAGTAAGGCTTCAAGCCTGCAATGTTAAATGTAGGACTTACCTTACCAAAATCTGCAGGAAGCTCAAGTTCATATGCATTATCATTGATTTTCTCTATCAGCTTAAAAGGACCATCAACACGTGGCATTAACTTAGACTTGCGCAAATTAGGAAAATGATCTTTGCGCAAATGCAACCAAACAAGATCACCAACCTCAAACACAACATGCTTTCGTAATCTATCCCCAGCAACTTTATACTTAACATTCATGTGTTCTATGTTGTCTTTAGTAGTTGCATGCAATTTTAAAATCGATTCAGCACGTTGTCCACGCAGAGGCGCCCACTGCCGTTAGCTTTTGGCACGACCATCGGTTTGGCAATCCATGTGGGGTGAGCCACCTCGCGTATCATCTTGGCCCGCTTTAGATTTTCGATTTCTTGAACGATGAAGTGTTGTTTCTCTTGCGCTTGCTTCCTTGTCTTCTGCTTCACTGGGTGTGCCTAAGGGCACACGGCTAAGTGGTGCTCAATCACCTCCCTGGGGACGCCGGGCATATCTGACGGTGTCCAAGCGAACATGTCAGAGTTTGCCCATAGGAAGGTGATGAGCGCGCTTTCCTATTTGGGGGAAAGCCCTGCCCCGATGGTGATGAAATTCTTGCAGCCCCTAGCCTACAGCGGAACCTTCTTTGTAGCAGAGCACTCTTGGGTAAACTAAGGCCTCCTCCCTGAGGGTACCGCAGCTTCCCCAATGCTCATGTCCAGCATCGGATGGACCAGGTCCTTGCTTGGCGTGGTCGTCGTAGATGCGGAGGGCCTCTTCCCGGACAAGCCTAGCATAAGGGGCTCTAGTGAAGCCTTCTTGGCAGCAGCTTGCTCTTGCGATACGAGCTACTTCTTCCTCGCGAGGTCACCTGAGTGTTCCAGCAGATCTTCATCGGCAGGGAACATGGTGGCAGCCTCACGGTAGACATGTTCCACCGAGCAGAGAGCATCCTTCTTGTTGCAGCACATGGTGATCGTGTCATTGGCACTAGGAATCTTGAGGACGTTGAAGCCGTGATGTGTTGCCGCCATGAACTTTGCCAAGGCTGGGTAGCCGAGGATGGCGTTGTAAGGCAGCGTGATGTAGGCGACGTCAAAGTCGAGGCATTCCGTCCTGTAGTTGTCCCTGGTGCCGAAGGTGATGGGCAGGCGAACCTGCTTGATGGGTGTTGTAGAACCCTCTGTTACTCCGAAGAACGATCGGGTTGGCATGAGCCGGTGATACGGCACTTGCATCTTCTCAAAGACTTCGACAGAGATGATGTTGAGGCCCGCCCCTCCATCAATGAGAGTGTGGTTGACGGCGATGTTGTTGATAGTGGGCGTGAACAAGAGGGGAATTGTGCCGACGGCCCTGGTAGAGATAGGATGGTCCTCCTCGTCGAAGCCGATCTTGTTGGAAGACCACCTCAGCCTAGGGCTATTTACGCTTGGTTGTGCTATCGCGATCTCCCACGACAGTTGATTAAAGTGGCGATTCGATAGCGGAGCTTGAGCTCCTCCTAGGAGGCAGGCGGCGAAGCCTCGCGGCTCTTGATAGCCTCCTGGTTTTCTTCCTGGTGATCGCTTGTCGGTGGAGGCAGAGGTAGAGGCTCGGGATCTGTGCGCGATGGACCGTCGTGCCGGCAGCCCTCGTCCTGGTCATCGTCACGGCGATCACCTCAGGAACCACCCTTGTCGTAGCTACGGCTACTCCCACAGTGCTTGGTGACTCCATTCTCTTCATGGAATTTCCGGACTACCCAACAATCATCAGTATTGTGGGTGTCCTTCTTATGGAGGATGCAGTAGCAGCGTCGTCCACCCTTATCACGCTCAGAGCGGTCCCTCGCGATGTTGCTTATGATCAGGCTCTGTCGCGAGGGCAGCAGCCTCCTTACGCTTGGGGTCTTTTGACTTGGACTTTGGGGCAGGTTGTGCACGAAGAACCTCCCCTCCTCGGCCTTGGCGCATCTATCGGCGATCTCGAAGAGCCTGACTACGGAGGTCAGCTCATCATTCACAGACAACTTTCCCTTCATCTTGATGTCGGCTACACCCATGGAGAACGCGGAGATAACCTCCTCGTTGGAGATCCGTGGGTTCTTGTTCCTCATCTGGCTAAAGCGCTGGATGTACTGGCAAATTGTTTTGCTCTTGTACTGATGCACCGCCTTAAGATCGTTCTTCGTGGTGGGGTGCTCGTATGTGGGCATGAAGTTAGTGATAAACTGCCGGCCCAGATCCTTCCACGAAGTCACAGATTCGTGTGGAAGGTTCATGAGCCAAGTTCGCGGCGCGTCCTTGAGGGCCATAGGAAACTAATTGGACATCACATGCCGATCTCCACACACGGCCTGAACGGCGACGATGTAGAGCTGGAGGAACTCGACGAGGTTGGAGGTCCCATCATAACGCGCGGCAATGTTCGGCCTGAACTTGTCAGGCCAGACCACGTAGCGCTGCTGGCGAGCGAGAGCGAGGCACCCGGGGTTGTAGATGAGCTCCTCGGTGACCTTGATGTTCTTGCCAGCTTCGCTGATGTCATCGAGGACGCGGTCATGATTTTCTCGACGGCGCTCGAGGGAGACGCATGCGTCTTCTGGAGCGCGTTGGATGATTTGGCAGCTGGGCTCTCCGCGCGGCAAAGATGCCTCACGGGAAACTACCTTCTTGGCCTGAGTAGCTTTACCATCTCCGACGCCTGAGGCGCGATGCCCCGCCGCCGGATCTGGATCCCCCGCACCCTGGGCACCCCCAAGGCCAGGTCTTTGTTGGCGATGGCGACAAGGTCGGCGATACGAGCGCGCCACCCCTCACGCCCGTCCGCAGTGGGTTGGTAGCGCAGCAACTCCTGCACCATGGAGAGAGCCTGCACAGGAGTCAACCGACTCCCCGAACGAGCGCGAGAAGTAGCGGTGGCGGTGAAGGAGAGCGAAGGCTCTATATGCTCGGACGGATGTAGGAGGACTCATGATATTCCTCCTATTCTTCCTTGACCAAGACGTGTTGGCGAAGGATGATGGGCTCGGTGTTTCCTCGAATAACGTTGCAGCGGCAAAGACGCTCGAGCCTTGCGCTGCCGTCGGCCATGGCGAAGCAGATCTAGAAAATACACCACAGCCCCCTACCTGGCATGCCAAATGTCAGTGGATTTCGTGTTGCAAGAACACGGGGTACCACGCGAAGGACCCAAAGGATTCAAACGCAGGGGGCTGTACGCGCGAGATCTAGATTGCAAAGAAACACGGCGACGGAAGACTCGAAACGTTGAAGAGCTCGACGCATGACAGAGAGGGACACCGATCGTTACCCAGGTTTAGGGCCCTCGTGGTGAGGAAAACCCCTACTTCCTGCCTTCTTGTATTACAACACGATACCTCGCGAGAAGTACAAGGTCTTGGTTACAGAGCTCTAACTGGCCGGAGGTAGAAGAACCAACTTAGCCTAGCTAGGAGCTTAGAATTGAGGATCCTTTCTAAGGGGCAGCCTTCCCTCCTTTTATAGCGCTGAGGTCCTCCTTCCCCTCATCAACTTGGGGAAGGGGTTGCCACAATACGGCCAAGGAGGGGGGACAGCTGTTGTATTTAGTCTTCGGTGGTCTTGGTCTACGTAGAGCAGCGGCGCCGGTCCACGGGAGTGGGTGGAGAAAAGCTGACATCCTCCTCTGGCGTCCTGCACCATCCACCCTATTTTTAGGGGGTGGCAAAACCACCGCGCAGCTTTATGCAGGCACGGCAAACGTTGGTCACCCCCTTGTCGGGGTAGCATGGACGGTACGCCATCTTCTGGTCTTATCCTTTCGCCAACGCAGGATTGTGCTGAGCTGGCATAGATCTGGTCCCTCCCCGCACGAGGAGCACCTCGCGAGGAGGTCTTCTGGTCCTTAATGGTCTTATCATCGTTCTCCTCATGAGGCGCCTCCCCATGAGGGTCTTCCTTGTTGGGCTTCGGTCTTCATTACGCTCCTAGGCCGAAGCTGGGCCGTTGAAGTGGCCCAGGAGCAGGTGGACCGGGATACCCCGGTATCCAGAACACCGACAAATCCTATCTTGAGCAGCAACAATAGGATCATCAATAGTAGGTGGAGATGGCAGTGTAGTAGGGATGTCCTCATCATCTCCCCCCTTCAAAAGGCGTCGACCTCAACGCTCCAAGGTCATCTCCATCATATGGTGATAATTAAATCAGCAACGTTGAAATTGTTGCTAACACCACCAAACTCAGCAATAGGAATATCAATTGAGTAGGCATTATCATTGATCTTTGCAAGCACTCTATAGGGACCAGCACCTCGGGGCCTCAACTTGGAACGCCTAAGCAAAGGAAATCTGTCCTTGCGCAAGTGCACCCATACCATATCATCGGGCTAAAAAAGAACCTGCTTTCTTGACTTGTTGCGAGCAGCAGTAGTATTCTTCCCTTTCTTCTCAATAGCCTCTCGAGTCTTCTCATGAATTTTCTTCACAAAATCAGCTCTCTTTGATGCCTCCATATTAACTCTCTCATTTAATGGAAGAGGCAACAAATATAGTGGTGTAAAAGGTTTGAAGCCATACACCACCTCAAATGGACAAAGCTGAGTAGTAGAATGTACCGCCCTGTTGTATGCAAACTCCACATCCGGCAAACAATCTTCCCACTCCCGCAGATTTTTCTTGATCATTGTCCTCAGCAACTGTGATAAAGTTCTATTCACCACCTCGGTCAGGCCGTCAGTCTGGGGATGACATGTAGTGCTGAACAGAACTTTGTACCCAGCTTTTCCCATATGGTCTTCCAGAAGTAGCTCATGAACTTGACATCCTTGTCAGAAACAATAGTCTTGAGCACTCCATGCAAACAGACAATATCCCTGAAAAACAGGTTAGCCACATGCGATGCATCGTCGCTCTTATGACATGCAATAAAGTGTGCCATCTTAGAGAATCTATCCACTACCACAAATATAGAATCATGACCATGTGAAGTTTTTGGCAATCCTAGCACAAAATCCATACTAATATCTTCCCATGGTGTAATAGGTGCAGGTAGTGGTGTATACAAACCGTGAGGCTTTAGCTTGGACTTGGATGTGTTGCACACAATGCAGCGCCGCACATACCTGTCCACATCACGCCTCATCCTGGGCCAAAAGAAGTGATCAGCTAGCATGAGTAATGTCTTCTCACGCCCAAAGTGACCCATCAAACTTCCAGCATGTGATTCCTGCAGTAAGAGCAAACACAAAGACGACTCTGGAACACATAGTTTGTTAGCTCGAAATAGAAATCCATCATGTTTGTGATATTTTTCCCAGGCGTTTTTCAAAGCACACAAACAATATGGTTCAGCAAAATCATGTTCAGTTGCATAAAGCTCAGAAACACTCTCTAAACCAGAAATATTAATATCAAGTTGTGTCAATAACATATTCTTCCTAGATAGAGTATTAGCAACCACATTATCTTTTCCCTTCTTATGTTTAATGATGTACGGAAAAGATTCAATAAACTCAACCCACTTAGCGAGGCGCCTATGCAGATTGGATTGGGCTTTCAAAAATTTCAATGCTTCATGATTAGAATGTATGATAAATTCTTTTGGCCACAAATAATGTTGCCAAACCTCAAGAAGTCGAACAAGTGCATACAATTCTTTATCATAAACAGGATAATTCAGTCTAGCACCAGATAATTTCTCAGAAAAATAAGCAATAGGATGACCCTCTTGCATCAAAACGCCACCTATGCCTATACCACTAGCATCACATTCAACTTCAAATTGCTTTGAAAAATCAGGTAATGCAAGTAAAGGTGCAGAAGTAAGCAAACGTTTTAGTTCATCAAATGCATGATCTTGGGCTGCGCCCCATATAAAAGGAACACCTTTCTTTGTTAACTCATTTAATGGTGCAGCAATAGTACTAAAGTCTTTCACAAAACGGCGATAGAAACTAGCAAGACCGTGAAAACTTCGTACTTGACTAACATTCATGGGAGTAGGCCAATCTTGAATAGCAGCAATTTTAGATTGATCTACCTCTACGCCATGCTTAGAAACAACATAACCCAGAAATATGACCTTATCTTTTGCAAATGTGCACTTCTCAAGATTAGCATACAATTTATTATCACGCAGCACTTGCAAAACTTGTCTAATATGAGCACACTGTTCAGTTTCATTGCGGATGTAAATAAGTATGTCATCAAAATAGACAACCACAAAACGACCAATGAACTCTCTCAAAACATGATTCCTTGAGCGCATGAATGTACTAGGTGCATTAGTAAGACCAAAAGGCATGACTAGCCACTCATATAAACCAAATTTAGTTTTCAAAGTAGTTTTCCATTCATCTCCTTCTTTCATGCGAATTTGATGGTAACCACTACGCAAATCAATTTTACAGAAAACAGTAGCACCACTCAATTCATCTAACATATCCTCGAGACGGAGAATAGGGTAACAATATCGAATAGTAATGTTGTTAATAGCTCTACAATCTACGCACATGCGCCATGTATCATCTTTCTTAGGCACCAAAATAATAGGAACATCACAAGGACTAAGAGAGATACGAATGTACCCTTTATCCAGAAGAGCTTGCACTTGTGCTTGTATCTCCTTCATTTCATCGGGGTTGGTCCTGTAGGGGGCGCGGTTGGGCAAGGAGGTGCCAGGGATCAAGTCGATATGGTGCTCGATGCCTCGTAGTAGTGGCAGCCCAGTAGGTACCTCCACTAGAAAAACGTCATCAAATTCTTGCAAAACAGTAGACACCAAGAGAAATAGGTTGCATATCGTTAGACACTAAAACCTCGCCTTTGTACATAAGCACAAGAGGCATGGCTGTAGGATCCTCACAAAATTCTCTCATGTCTTCTTTGGTGGCTAAAACTAACAAGTTGGGCACTCTCTCACTTATCGTTATATCAGTCACGGCTGTTACATTATCTTGTGTCGGTGGTTGTTCTAACTTCACTTCAGTATTCTGACGAGATTCATTAACAATTTGCTGCGGTGACATAGGATGTAAGTTGATTTTCTTGCCCTTGAACTCCAAATGGTATGTATTGGCTCGACCATTGTGCTGCACATGGCGATCAAAGAGCCATGGCCGACCCAACAAGAGATGACAAACCGTCATAGGAACCACATCAAAGTCAATAGAATCCTTGTATGGCCCTATCTCAAAGTTCATACGTACCATGTGATTTACCTTCATCTCACCATTGTCACTTAACCACTGAATATAATATGGGTTAGGATGAGGTAAATATTTCAAACCCAGCTTAGCACATAATTCCTTACTGGCGAGGTTGCGGCAACTTCCTCCATCAATGATTACCTTGGAAGCTTTATTGGGACCAACCAGAGCCTTGGTTTGAAACAGGTTGCAGCGCTGAGAATCAACATTTGGCTGCACACTCAACGTACTTGGAGAGACAACAATAATAGGAGAAGAAACAGCACAAGCATCTTCACCTTCATCATCAGAACCAAATGGATCAGCATCGTCTCCGGTCTCATATCCATTTTCAGTAACCACTATCAGTTGAACCAAACGAATCAGCATCACCTCCATACGTATGACATACTTTCTCACTATGACAAGTCACGGAGGCACTCGAACCAGAACTAGCGGCTGGTGTGGTAGTGGGACGCCTGGACTGAGCTCCAGAGGTTGCTGGGCCTAGTGGACGAGGAGGGGCGAGTAGGAGTCCCTTCAAGTGGCACTGGGGCAGGGCTAGAAGGCGCCCTTGCAGTGTATTGACTGGCAGGTGAAAAGCGAGATTTTTGTTGCGCCTCTTCAACAAGCTGTGCCTTAGCCTCCATAGCATGGTGAAGCAACTGATTCATATCATTGTAAGTATGATGCCGGACAATATTCTTGATAAGAAGTCTGAGTCCGTGCAAAAACAGTTGCATAGTCATCTGAATAGACTCTTGAACTCGTGAACGCTGCATCAACAGTTCAATCTCCTTGTTATAAGCATCAACTGTCAAAAATCCTTGCTTCAGCTGTGTCAATCTATCAAAAACTGAACGCAAATAATTGGTGGGTACAAAACAAGCTTGCATGATTTCCTTCATCTCTCTCCATTGCGAAACAGGAAGCTCACGAGCTGCTCGTCATTGTTTTAGAATATTATCCCACCAACACAGGGCATAACCATTAAATTCTGAGGATGCAAGTTTGATCTTCTTATCTTCAGTGTAAGCATGCAAACGCCACAGTGTGTCGATCTTGAGCTCCCAAGTGAGGTAATCCTCCACATCACCTTCACCATCAAATCTGGGTATCGAGAACTTTGGCTTCCCTAGAAAATCATCCTCAGCAGGTATTACACGTTGGGCACCAAGGACAGATGGTGGCCGACCATGTTGTCCAAGACCACGCCCACGAGCATTGGGGCCCAGCAGATTGGCATTGTCATGGACACTGTCATCATCAGCAAAGTCATCAGCAGGCTGCACATGCGGTGGTACAATGGGCTGACGCAGCTCCGCTAGGGATTGGTTCAACTGATCAATACTATGCTGGAAAGTAGTGAACTGAGCTTGCATAGCTTGAATAGTGTCTGTGGTGCCTTGCACTTTGAACTGGAGTTGATGATGTGCATTCACAGCGTCGGCAGTAGAACGCTCCAACACCCCCTCCAGATGAGTGCGCAGTCCAACAAAGTCTGTCCAAACCACAGGTGTATCCCCATCGTTTTCCTGCATCACATCATAACCACTAGTAGACATTATTAGTAGATTAGTGCACGAAATAAAAAAATGTGTGGTGCCTCTCACAACTCACTCAAAAACTGACAAGAAAAGGTAATCTTACCGTTCCAAAGTGAATAGTACTGTGTACTAGAACAATGTATCAAGCTCGTGCACGGATGTGATGAAGTGAATACCGAGGGTATAAGAGCGATCACACGACAAACCAGGAATATATGGTGGAGCTATAGGTATGGTATCCTAAGTACACCGCAAATAAGTCCTAGTGCTGATCGTGTGACAAGACTCACAGAAACACACAGTGGAGATAAACGAGGCAAAGCAACTCTGAAAAAAGAGCTCAAGCGATATAAGTGACAACGCAAATAGCTCGTGTTGTAATGCACAAGTGAGACGCTAGCACTAGCTCAACGAACATGCACAAGATTGCGCACACAGCAGCAGCCTGATAAGCATGAAATAGCTAGTCTTGTATGGGTAAGCGCCTAACACGATGTTGTAGACAGGCTGTAGCTAAAGCGATCAAAATCGTGTAGAAAGAACGCTATGTGGACACAGTGGTAACACGCTGTCGTGGCAGAGAAATCGACGAAAAACGTATCGCGGCAGAGATATATGATGCCGGAAACGCACGGCAGCGCGACAGCGACGCAAAACGGACAGCGCGACAGGGACCGTTGTCGCGGCAAAGAAAAACAACAGTTTTCTACTGCGGTAGGAAGTTTCGGAATTTTTAAAAAAAATATAGGTGCGGCGTGTGCAGTGCACGTCCCCTTTTTTGTTTTTCTCTTTTTTTTACTTTTACCAAACCAGACCAAACTGGTTGGCTAAGCACTAGCGCCTGACCACAGATCTTGTCTGCGGTGAGGCGAGCGGCTTAGCGAGCGAGGCCACGAGCGAAACGCTCGACCCCTGCGCTCGGGAAATAGCGAAGCCGGGGTGTCCTTGCCTGGGGGCAGACCATGTCTGCACTGAGGTGTGCGCGGGAGCGATCCTCGATCGGGGCGAGGAGACAGCGAAGCCGGGCGGCGCTGGACCACAGAGATGTTCTGAGGTAGAGCGCGGGCCTGGCAAGATTTTTTTTGATGATAGCCGATCCGATCTACTGCACCTCTACCTTAGCGTGAAGAACTGCCCGCATGAACCAACGAAGAAGATGACAATCAAACATACTCTAAACAAGATCCAAACTGAAAACTAAGATGCAGAAAAGATCGAGGATCCTAGACTCCTATGAATTGGAAGAAAGGATACGCGAAACAGATGATGAGCGACTAAAACTCAATATGGTGCAATCAGGGTTTCAGAAACGAGAAGAGAGGAGGAGGAGAGAAAGGGGAACCTAGGGTTCCTGGCGGCGGCAGGGGTTCTTATCCCCTCATCGGTCGGCGGGCGACAGTGAGCATCTCCTCGGGGGATCGACGCTCGGGCAAGCTCCACCAAGCTGCCTCTAGCTGGAGGAAGGAGATGATGTGCATTTTGCACATACCCCCTGGCTTTTGGGGAAAACCTGGAAATTCTGAAAACTGCACTAGAATTGGAAGATTTTGTGATTTCCACTTGTTTAGAACATTGTGAAATTATTCAGGGACTTCCCTGTTAATTAACCAAAGCTCAACTTGTTTTTATTTTGACACTTTGAAACAATTGAACTTATGTTGCAATTATTGGAAGAGAATGTGAATTTGGTCAACTTTTAGGGTTTCCATTTTAATTTCAAATGCAAAATTTTTCTTAAGTGCAAATTGGATGCATGCTATGCTCATGGCAAAGTACTTTATTTATTTAACAAACATGGGATGTTACATATGGATCATGACTAGAGGTGAAATAATCGTAAATAACAATCTGAACATAAACCTTAATTCAATGATTCCACTCAACAGCATCAACTACAAGAGTAATCAACACCGGGAAAGTTTCTCCTAAGAATTGGACAAGATTCAACCCAAGAAGTTACAGCGGGATGGCATGGTGATGGTGGAGATGAAGGTGCTGGTGATGATGATGATGATCCCGATGAAGTCCAGCGCGATGGTGATGACGATGGTGATGATCTCCCCTCTCTAGGAAGGAATTTCCACGGCAGATTTCTGCCTGCCGGAGAGCTATTCTCTCTCGGTGTTTTCCGCCCCGCATAGGCGGTGGTGCCTATCTCTGATCCCCCCTCGACTTAGGTTTTCGAGGACGACAATATACGCGAGGGGGCGATGGCAGAAGTGGGCCAGGGTGGCCTCACCCCAGGGTGGCGCGACCAGGGGTTGACCCGCGCCACCTGGTGGTGTCGGCCCCCTGCTGCTCCTTTTGCTTCCTCCTTCTGGCTACTTTCGTCTTCTGGTAATATATGAATTTCTAGGTATTTTCCTGGAATTGTTGATCTTCAGAAATATGGTGTCTTGACGGTCCTTTTTCCAGCAGAATCCTGACGCCGGCAGCAAGTTCTCCAATGATCATCAAACATGTAAAAACACAGGAAACAACATAAGTATCACCTCTAACTATGAAATATATCAATGAATAACAGTAAATTATGATATAAAATAGTAATGCAAAATGGACGTATCAGTCGGGGAGAAGATCTCCCTGTTGCTTCGACTTGACAACCACATCATCAATTTAAATGTGGATATTGCGACCAACTTGGGTCGCGAGGCACTCTTACATGCACCGCTCGTATGTGGCTCTAGCATTCCAGAGGCCGAAAGCCATGGTGGTGTAGCATAAGCATCCGAACGGCATAATGAAGGCCATTTTTTCTTCATCTTCCTCTGCCAACTTGATCTAATTGTAGCTGATGTATGCGTCCAGGAAGCAGAGGGACTCTGAACCCGCCGTTGAATCAAAAATTTGGTCGATCTATGGCAGAACAAACTCTTCTTTGGGCAGGCAGAGTTGAGGTTGGTGTATTCGATGCACATCCTCCATGTCTTGTTCTTCTTCTAGACCAGGACTGGATTTACCTACCACTTTGTGTGCTTGATAGCACAGATAAAGCCGGCAACGAGTAGCCGGTTGATTTCTCCCCAATCGCGCGGTGTCGCTCCATGTTGAAGGGGCGAAGCGACTGTTTCATGGGTTGAGCCTTTTGGTCGACGTATAGTTTGTGCTCGGCAAGTTCCCCCAGGACACCTGGCATGTCAGATGGTTTCCATGCGAAGATGTCGTAGTTCTCATGGAGGAACTCGACGAGCGCACTTTCCTATGTGCTATTGAGCTGCACGCCCATGGTGACTTGCTCGCTAGAGTTGCCGGGGATGGGGTCAACCTGGCGAGTGAGCACGGCCGACTCAAAGGTGTAGCACCCTACCTTTTGAAAAAGGCAGACTCCTGTGTTAAGTTTTATTCCCTAGATCACTCATAGCACCACTATACAAAATATAGTAATCATTGCAATACTATCAAATATTACAACGCAGATCCAATTACATAAGTTCCAAACCTTACAGATTCACAGCAGAATAACAAAGTAGCAATGAGCCTTCATCTTCATCAAGTGCCATAGGCAGACAGGTTGTAATGTAGACTCAAGATCCTACAAATCGTTCCTCGTCTGAATGACCTGCACATTTGAATATGCAGCCCCAAAGAAAGGGGTCAGTACAACAACATTCTGACAAATGACACATATTCTTCTACCCACTTTTACTACCGCATTAGTGTTTTTCAATAGTATGCATGATAGGTGGAATATCAACTAGTTTTATAAAATGCTTAGATCCTAGTAGTGTGTAGCCATCCTTTAAACCCCACTTGTTAGGATGCTAAATCACTTTGAAATTTGATGCCAATGCTATGATCACCTTTTGTTAAAGATGTTTTGTGGATAATTTAAAACTACAACCTCAATGAATCACCTGGGTGGAATGGTTTGTATATGGAGGCGAGGTTGAGTGGCTCCTGGGGCTAGACGCCTCGCAGACGATGTAGTTGACCCTAGGAGTACACTTGTGGATGGTCACTCAGGATTAAAGAAATTACCATGTCTTATGTGTTTAGTGTACTTCCAGTGCAGCCTTGTGAAAGTGCACAACCCTGATACGTCTCCAACGTATCTATAATTTTTGATGCTCCATGCTTGTTTTTACACCATTTGCCTATTGTTTCGTTACACTTAGTGGCACTTTTATGCATTTTCCGGAACTAACCTATTAACAAGTTGCCACAGTGCCAGTTTCCTGTTTTCTGCTGTTTTTGTGTTTCAGAAGTGATACACAGGAAATATTCTCGGAATTGGACGAAACAAGTTCCTGAAGTCTTATTTTACCCGGAAGCTTCTAGAGATCCGAAGAGGAGTAGGAGGTGGGCCACCAGGGGCCCACACACAGGGGTGGCGCGGCCAGCCCCTGGCCCGCGCCACCACCGTGTGAGGGAGCCTGGCTCCACCTCTGACATCGCCCCTTTGCCTATAAAGACCCCCCGACGGAAAAAAACCTAAGTACCCGATCAGTTTTCCAGAACACATCGCGATCCGCCGCCACCGTCGACCCGAAGATCGGGAGGGTCCAGAAGCTCTTCCCGGCACCCTGCCGGAGAGGGGAATCGCCACCGGAGGTCTTCTTCATCGCCATGCTTGCCTCCGGAGCGATGAGTGAGTAGTCTACCTTGGACTATGGGTCCATAGCAGTAGCTAGATGGTTGTCTTCTCCACCATGTGCTTCATATTTAGATCTCATGAGCTGCCCTACATGATTGAGATCACCGTTATGTAATTCTACATGTTTGGTTTGTTGGGATCCGATGAATATTGGTGTTTATGATTAAGTTGCTGTACTGAATTATATCTTTTGTTATCTCTATGTTGTTTATGATCTTGCATGCTCTCCGTTGTTAGTAGCTATCTTGGCCGAGTAGTTGCTAGTGACTCCAAGAGGGGGTATTTATGCTCGATAGTGGGTTCATGCCTCTATTTCACCTGGGGGAGTGACAGAAACCTCTAAGGTGGTAGATGTGCTGTTGCTACTAGGGAGAAAACAACATTCATATGCTCAAGGGCATATGCTTTGTTTACATTACACACTTTGCTTAATGCAATTATCTGTTGTTCGCAACTTAATACTTCTAGGGTGTTCGGATTGATATCCCCGGGAGTGGATTATTAGTCATAGATGCAGTTGGATGGCGGTCTATGTATTTTGTTGTAATGCCCAGAGTAAATCTCATAGTGATCTTCTTGACATATCACGTTTATCTTTATTCTATCAATTGCCCAACTGTAATTTGTTTACCCAGCATGTGTTATTTTATCTATGGAGAGACACCACTAGTGAACTGTGGACCCCGGTCCTATTTACATCATATTGCTATCACCTGTTTACTTTACTCGTACTGTTTACTTTACTCGCATACTATATTGTTTTCCACTCGATACGCTCATAACCTTTGTTTCAAGCAAACCGGTGAGATTGACAACCTCATCGCAAGTTGGGAACAAAGTACTTGGTTGTGTGTGTGCAGGTTCCGCATCACCTTTAGTCGTCGCTGTCTCTCCTCTCCTGATCGATAAACCTTGGTTTCTTAACTGAGGGAAAACCAGCTGCTATACTCATCACACCTTCCTCTTGGGGTTCCCAACGGGCTGGTCATTCACCACGCACAAGGATTGCTGCTGGGGGACGAAGAAGAATAATCTCCTTCATCAACTAGCCATCAGCTGTTTTTCTGGCGCCGTTGCTGGGGAGGAAGAGAAGACTTCTGCGAGGGGAGTTTTTCGCACACACATTCTTTACTTTGTTATTGTTTTGCTTTACTTTATTTATTTTACCTGCATCGCTTTTTATCAAAAACCCAAAAAAAATAGAATCCTTGGTAGTTGTTTTTACTTGTTTACTTTCTTTTGCTGAAATGGCCAATCCTGAAAACACCAAGTTGTGTGACTTTACTAGCACAAACAATAGTGATTTTATCTGCACTCCTATTGCACCGCCTATTCCTGCTGCAAACTTTTATGAGATTAAGCCTGCTTTATTGAACCTTGTTATGAAAGAGCAATTTTCTGGTGCTAGTACTGAAGATGCTGCAGCTCATCTCAACAATTTTGTTGAGCTATGTGAGATGCAGAAATATAAGGATGTTGATAGTGATATTATTAAGCTCAAGTTGTTTCCTTTTTCTTTGAGAGGAAAAGCTAAAGATTGGTTGCTGTCTTTGACTAAGAATAGTATTGATTCATGGGCTAAGTGTAAGGATGCTTTTATTGGTAGATACTATCCTCCTGCTAAGATTATAGCTTTGCGTAGCAATATTATGAAGTTTACTCAGTTTGATAATGAACATGTTGCTCAAGCTTGGGAAAGAATGAAATCTATGATAAAGAATTGCCCCACTCATGGACTGACTACTTGGATGATTATCCAAACTTTTTATGCAGGACTGAATTTTTCTTCAAGGAACCTACTTGATTCAGCTGCTGGAGGCACTTTTATGTCCCTTACCTTGGGCGCCGTATCAAAGCTACTCGACAACATGATGGTAAATTATTTTGAATGGCACACCGAGAGAGCTCCACAAGGTAAGAAGGTAAATTCTGTTGAGGAAACCTCTTCCTTAAGTGATAAGATTGATACCATTATGGCTATGCTTGCTAATGATAGGACTCATGTTGATCCTAATAATGTTCCTTTGGCATCTCTGGTTGCTCAAGAAGAGCAAGTTGACGTGAATTTCATTAGAAACAATAATTTTAACAACAATGCTTATAGGAACAATTTTGCTAGTAACAATTATAGGCCGTATCCTTCTACCAATGGTAATGGTTATGGTAACTCTTATGGTAATTCCTACAACAACACTAGGGCCATGCCCTCCGAGCTTGAGGTAATGCTCAAGGACTTCATCGGTAAGCAAACTGCTTTTAACAAGTCTGTTGAGGAAAAGTTAGGCAAAATTGATATTCTTGCTTCTAAAGTTGATAGCCTTGCTCATGATGTTGAACTTCTGAAATTAAAAGTGTTTCCTAATAATGTGAAAGAGAGCAATGTTGTTGCTACCGCTAATGCTATCCAAGTTGGAATTGATGAAAATATTAGATTGTTAGCGAAATTGCATGCCAGGTGGGAAAGAGAAGATGAGATGGCTAGAGAGATGAAGGTATGTACCATTACTACCTCTAATGATGTTGCTCCTAATACTAGCAATCCTCTTACTTTGATTGGTGTAGAGAAAACTCCCACTCCTTGTGTTAAAAAGCCTAAAACTGCCAAAACTTTTTCTCAAAAGAGTGCTGAAATTTTTCGGAGTGTAGGAGATGATAGCTCTACTTCTTTTAATGATTTTGATGTTGATGGCTGCAATATATCTGAAGTTATTTTGTTCTTGCAAAAGCTTGCTTTGACTCCTAATGCTAGTTCTTTAAATATTGCTTTTACTAAGCATATTACCAATGCTCTCATAAAGATTAGGGATGAAAAGTTGAAGCAAAAAGCCTCTGTTCCCAAGAAGTTAGAAGATGGTTGGGAACCCATCATTGATATGCATGTTAATGGTTATGATTGCCATGCTTTATGTGATCTAGGTGCTAGTATTTCTATCATGCCTAGAAAGATTTATGACATGCTTGATTTACCACCGCTTGAAAACTGTTATTTTGATGTTCCTATTGCTGATGTTGCTAAGAAGAAACCTTTGGGAAGGATTAATGATGTTCTTATTGTGGTTAACAATAACCTTGTTCTCGTTGATTTTCTTGTTATGGACGTTGAATGCCATGCTTCATGTCCTATTATTTCGGGAAGACCCTTTCTTCGAACTGTAGGTGCTATCATTGATATGAGGGAAGGCACTATCAAGTATCAATTCCCACTAAAGAAAGGTATGGAACACTTCCCTAGGAAAAGAAAGAAATTACTATTTGACTCTATTCTTAGAGCAAATTATGAGCTTAATGCTTCTGCTGATAATACTTGATTCGCAATTTTCTGCGCCTAGCTCAAAGGCGTTAAAGAAAAGCACTCTTGGGAGATAACCCAATGTTTTCTTTTCAGCACTTTTTCTTTTATTTGAGTCTTGGAAGTCATTACTACTGTAATGACTGCTCCTTATCTTGTTTATTTCGTTTTTGTGCCAAGAGAAGCCTCTAATTTGAGTGAGGTAAAGATTTGGGGATGTTGCTGTCCTGAAATTGTTTTCGGTGCTGCACCGTAAAAATTCGTGAAAATTCTCTGTTTATCTTTTGGACCTGCGATTTCTTGTGCATATGCCCCAGGTTATATCCAAACTTTTCTTAGTCGAACACTTTTTGATTTGAGCAACAGAAAATCCCTCAAAAATTCGAGCTTTGTCAGCTGTTCAGTTTTGACAGATTTCTGCCAATATTTGTGTTTGCCACTTTATCGCTTTCTTTTGAGTTCTTTTGATCACGGAACTTTTGGGGAGGTTGCTACAGTAGTATTTACTATATATGTGGTGGTTTTGAGTTGAAACCTGAAGCAAATAGAGGATTGATTATATGTTATGCTTGCACTAATGTTGCTAATAGATTTGTGTTTAGTTTTGTATGAAGGAAGTTTTCAAGTGTAGGGATTGGAGAATGATGAGATGAGTTGAAGAATGGACAAAAGCTCAAGCTTGGGGATGCCCATGCATCACCCCAAGAAATATCCAAGAAGTACAAGCATCAAAGCTTGGGGATGCCCCCGAGGCACCCCTTCTTCATCGGCAAAAATCAGGTCACCTTTCAAAACACTATATTTTTATTGCTTCATGCACTATGTGTTTTTGTTGGAGCATCAGTTGTTTTAGTTTTCTTAGTTGGTTTAGTTTGTTTGTTTGCTTCAATAAATGGTTGGACCCCAACAAATTTCTTTTGGAGAAGTTGCCTCGTTTTCGTTTGCCAAGAACACTCTAGTTTTCACTCTTATTAAAGTCGAGTGTTCTTCTTTTTCTGCTACTGCTTTTGGTTTTCGTTTTCGCCTTGATTTGTGTTCAGACCTTGTCATATCTTTTTATCAAGGTGTATTTTTTCCTCTGATCTTCATTGGTTTTCATCAAAAGAGGTGTCTTTAAAAATTTCAAATGGTGTTGGAAAAGAGAAAAAGCTTTGTGCAAAATAGTGGTACAAGAAGGAGCTTGTGTACACTGCGGCTTAGGCTTTTTCATGTCATGCTTGATGTCTTTTTGATAGTATGCTTAGTGGTTTTGCTGTAGCATGACTTGTCTCAAATAACTGAGATTGCTTAATGAGCCTTTGAAAAAATCATGCGTTGTTTTTATTGTATGGAAGCATTATTTTGGTTTTCTCCTTGATGCTTTATTTGGGTTGACTTGGCGCATGCTCACACATGTTAGACTCTTACAAAGTCGCCAATAGCCTTCATGATCATTTAGTTTTTGACTTTTGATGCCATCGTATGCTTCTTTTAATGTCGCTTTGTCGCTTTGCATGATTATGGCCATTATTGCTCTCTTAGTTGGTCGCTCCCAGTCTTTTGCTAGCCCTCGCCTTGTACTGAGTATGAGCTCTACTCGTGCATCCAACTCCTAAAAGCCAAAGTTTGCCATTGTGTCCACTATAAACTCCTATGCATGGTATTTGTAAGCCATTCCAAAGTAAATTTTCATGTGCTACCTTTCAAAAACCTTCAAAACACTTCTCGTTTTGTGACACTGTTTTCGGCTCATGGGGACGTAGTGGTCGGATTTGCTATCTTCCATATTGCTTATTCCAAAAAGAAAAAAAAGAAAAAGAAAGAAAAAAGGCACTCCTCCGTGGAAAGTGAATGTTGGTGGGCACCCGATGGAATCGGTTAGCCATGGTTTGCGAAAGGAAAAAAAGGTGGGGAGGAGTGCCAAGCTTTATAAAAGAGCACAAAAGTGCCAATCTCTCTCTCAAAAACTTGCTTCATTTTTGTATGGAAGATAGTAAGAACCCCATTGCCAGTCGTTGACAAAGACAACCACCGCTCAAAACCAATTTTTATCTCTCTGTTTTACAAATGAAAAGCTCTAGCACATGTTTAATCACTGCTTCCCTCTGCGAAGGGCCTTTCTTTTACTTTTATGTTGAGTCACCACCTTCTTTCTTTATGCACCATTAAGAGAGCATAGTTGTCATTCTTAGTGTGATATGCATTGTCCCAAAGTTCATTGATTGACTCATATTGTTGGTTTCACTTGTTCTTAAATTATTTGTATCTAGTCGCCCTCTTAAACTTGAAGGTGTCCTATGCATTTATGTTTTGCTCTCTTTGAAGGACAAGCTGAAAACCATTTGTATGTTTTTCCTTATGATCTGAACACACGTTTGACTTTCATTGTTTCATTTTCATGATCTTTTGTTTGTGTTCATTTACATGTTTACAACATGGTTGCTAAGTTCTTATTGTCATGATTATATCTTCATGCCCATGTTTTAAGTTCTTATGATCCCAACTCACAAATGCTTACATATATGATCAAGATTGTGTAGGTGCATGTCACCTCAAAAATTATTCTTTTGTTATCACTTACCTACTCGAGGACGAGCAGGAGTTAAGCTTGGGGATGCTTGATACGTCTCCAACGTATCTATAATTTTTGATGCTCCATGCTTGTTTTTACACCATTTGCCTATTGTTTCGTTACACTTAGTGGAACTTTTATGCATTTTCCGGAACTAACCTATTAACAAGTTGCCACAGTGCCAGTTTCCTGTTTTCTGCTGTTTTTGTGTTTCAGAAGTGATACACAGGAAATATTCTCGGAATTGGACGAAACAAGTTTCTGAAGTCTTATTTTACCCGGAAGCTTCCAGAGATCCGAAGAGGAGTAGGAGGTGGGCCACCAGGGGCCCACACACAGGGGTGGCGCGGCCAGCCCCTGGCCCGCGCCACCACCGTGTGAGGGAGCCTGGCTCCACCTCTGACATCGCCCCTTCGCCTATAAAGACCCCCCGACGGAAAAAACCTAAGTACCCGATCAGTTTTCCAGAACACATCGCGATCCGCCGCCACCGTCGACCCGAAGATCGGGAGGGTCCAGAAGCTCTTCCCGGCACCCTGCCGGAGAGGGGAATCGCCACCGGAGGTCTTCTTCATCGCCATGCTTGCCTCCAAAGCGATGAGTGAGTAGTCTACCTTGGACTATGGGTCCATAGCAGTAGCTAGATGGTTGTCTTCTCCACCATGTGCTTCATGTTTAGATCTCATGAGCTGCCCTACATGATTGAGATCACCGTTATGTAATTCTACATGGTTGGTTTGTTGGGATCCGATGAATATTGGTGTTTATGATTAAGTTGCTGTACTGAATTATATCTTTTGTTATCTCTATGTTGTTTATGATCTTGCATGCTCTCCGTTGTTAGTAGCTATCTTGGCCGAGTAGTTGCTAGTGACTCCAAGAGGGGGTATTTATGCTCGATAGTGGGTTCATGCCTCTATTTCACCTGGGGGAGTGACAGAAACCTCTAAGGTGGTAGATGTGCTGTTGCTACTAGGGAGAAAACAACATTCATATGCTCAAGGGCATATGCTTTGTTTACATTACACACTTTGCTTAATGCAATTATCTGTTGTTCGCAACTTAATACTTCTAGGGTGTTCGGATTGATATCCCCGGGAGTGGATTATTAGTCATAGATGCAGTTGGATGGCGGTCTATGTATTTTGTTGTAATGCCCAGAGTAAATCTCATAGTGATCTTCTTGACATGTCACGTTTATCTTTATTCTATCAATTGCCCAACTATAATTTGTTTACCCAACATGTGTTATTTTATCTATGGAGAGACACCACTAGTGAACTGTGGACCCCGGTCCTATTTACATCATATTGCTATCACCTGTTTACTTTACTCGTACTGTTTACTTTACTCGTACTGTTTACTTTACTCGCATACTATATTGTTTTCCACTCGATACGCTCATAACCTTTGTTTCAAGCAAACCGGTGAGATTGACAAACTCATCGCAAGTTGGGAACAAAGTACTTGGTTGTGTGTGTGCAGGTTCCGCATCACCTTCAGTCGTTGCTGTCTCTCCTCTCCTGATCGATAAACCTTGGTTTCTTAACTGAGGGAAAACCAGCTGCTATACTCATCACACCTTCCTCTTGGGGTTCCCAACGGGCTGGTCATTCACCACGCACAAGGATTGCTGCTGGGGGACGAAGAAGAATAATCTCCTTCATCAACTAGCCATCAAACCCCAGCAGGGTGTAAAACTAATCGATTAGCCGTGTCCCCAGTTATGGACAATTTGAGTCTCTAGACTTGGACTGTACAGAAGAATCTAATCACCATTTCTGAATGATTAAAATTTGTCTGGAAACCCCTAGGAAAAGGGAACCTCAGAGCTACTCGCCCCGAGGGGTGTTGTGGACTCTGAGGGCTGTCCTGACTTTGTTTAATTTCACCTAGAGCTGCATACCCTGCAAGTATGTAGTACTTTGGAGGTTATCTCGACCCTTAAAAATATAAAATTTTGTAAGAAAGTTTGCAGATGGAAAATGTAGGATAATACTTGCTTTACGCAAATTAGCCCAAGAGATCCACCAGTCAAATATCATGTAGTATAGTTTTTTCACAAAGCCACCAAATATGTGTCATTTTCTAGTATGTTGTTGTACTGACCCCTTTCGTTGGGGCTGCATATTCAAATGTGAAGTTCATTCGGATGAGGAACGATTTGTAGGATCTCGAGTCTACATTCCAACATGTCTGCCTATGGCACGTGATGAAGATGGGGGCTCATTGCTACTTTGTTATTCTGCTATGAATCTGTAAGGTTTGGAACTTATGTAACTGGATCTGCGTTGTAATGTTTGAAACTATTGCAATGATTACTATATTTTGTACTATGGTGCTATTAGTGATCCAGGGAATAACACTTAACACAGGAGTCTGACTTTTTCAAAAGGTAGGGCACTACAGAATGCTATCAGAGATAGTGTTGCCTGTAGGATTGAGACCCTAGTTCTGGATTAGAAATAGGAAGGCCCTAGGATAATAATTATCTAATCTAGTTTTTATTAAAAAAATGTTTGCATTTTGAACTCTTGTATTCTCTCCTACTTCATCTTCAAATGTTTCCTTTTGCTTTAGACGATCCAACTCCGGAAACCATCAAGGAAGGACAGAAAATCACAATGTGCTAGAAGTGTGAGATTGATATTCCATAAGTTGTTCTTTGACCCAACATGATGCACTACATGGAAGACCAACAAAGAACTTGGAGAATACTGATATAAAGACTGCACAACACACAACAATACATTGAGGAAGTGGAAATGAGAACATGGAACAATGAAGACAGTAATAGAATAGACCACCAATATTCTAGTTTATAGAACCAACGATATCATAATAATCTAATGATCATACCAAATTGGGGTATGACCATACTAGATTGTTAGTGTTTGAACTAGTTGCTTGAGGTGATGAATGTTTGTTAGATGTTGTTGGTAAGATGAAATTGCCTTGATCTGCTGTGTTTGGGTACGAATTTTCCTTAGATCCCATCTATCTATTCTCATCTATGCTGATACCTGATGTCTACACACGCTTCTGTTCTTGTAGACAGTGTTGGGCCTCCAAGTGCAGAGGTTTGTAGAACAGCAGCAAGTTTCCCTTAAGTGGATCACCCAAGGTTTATCGAACTCAGGGAGGAAGAGGTCAAAGCTATCCCTCTCAAGCAACCCTGCAATTACGATACAGAAAGTCTCTTGTGTCCCCAACACACCCAATACACTTGTCAGATGTATAGGTGCACTAGTTCGGCGAAGAGATAGTGAAATACAAGTGGTATAGATAATTATAAGTAGTAAATGTGATCTGAAATAAATATTGCTGCGAGTAAACATGTAACAAAACAGCAAGTAAACGTTGTGCAATGCTTGGAAACAAGGCCTAGGGATCATACTTTCACTAGTGGACACACTCCCAACAAATATAACATAATTGAACAAATAAACAACTTCTCTTCACTATGGTACTCTGAATTACTCTCCTATTGAATAACACTAATCATTGCGTAGTGGCTACAAAAGCACCCCTTAAAGTTCATCAAGTACTTGACAAACACCACTCATACCCATTTTCCGGGTAGGAAATAGATATCCCTTCGCTGCATTCCATTACAGAAATTTCGATTCCATACCTATCCCGGGAGGTCTGAGAGAAATAGTCGCCCTCGGGGGGGAGGGCTCTTAAACCCTTTCCATTACTACTAAAAGAATTAGTATCTCTCAGGTCAATGAGAGATACACTTTCCAGCCTATAGCGTTAAGGGATATCCCTTTAAAGGGTATACCTTAACCAAGGGTAATAAGCTTGTTTAAGACATACTAATCTTACCTCCCTCGAGCCCCAATCTCGGGAGGCGCTGTGGCAAGGCTTTGGCAAGGGATAGAAGGCACAAGCAAGGCAATCCTATCCCTACTTTAGTGGAATCAAAGGATATTTACCCTCAGAAATGATACTTTATTACTGATCCAAATCAGATCACAACTCAAGATAGATATTATTGCAACTTAGACCAAGTACTAAGACGGTGCACACACTGTCAACATTACACCATGAAAGGAGGAATAGATCACTTCAATACTATCATAGCGATAATTATTTTCATAATCCATAAGAGATCACAATCGTAGCCTAGACCAAGTACCACCATGATGGACGCACTGTCACCGTTACACCATGGCAGGAGGAATAGATTACTTTAATAACACCACTAGAGTACACATAATATCTGAATAATAACATCTACTTGTTCAACATGATACAAAGCTCACGATCACATAAAGATCACATCATGGGAGAGAGAGGTGAACCACATAGCTACCGGTAGAGCCCTCAGCCCCGGGGAAGAACTACTCCCTTCTCATCATAGGAGACAGCAAGGTTGATGGAGATGGCGGTGAGGTCGATGGAGACGGCGGAGACGGCGATGGAGATCGATGGAGATGGCTCCGGGGGCACTTCCCCGTCCCGGCAGGGTGCCGAAACAGAGACTTCTATCCCCCAAAATTTGTCGGTGGCTTCGGCGGAACTGCGGAACTCTTTCTAGAAAATTGCCGACTCTCCTAGGGTTTTCCATCCTGAGGCTTTATATAGGCGAAGGGGCCTCGTCAGGGGGCAGCCAGGGGCTCCTCACACCAGGGTGGCGCGGCCAGGGCCTGGGCCGTGCCACCTATGTGTGAGGGTGGCCTCTGGCCCCCCTCCGGCTCTCTTTCGGTCTTTGGGAAGCTTCCGGGAAAAATAAGACTTCTGGCTTTTGTTTCGTCCAATTCCGAGAATATTTCCTGTGTAGCTTTTCTGAAACACAAAAATAGCAGAAAACAGGGAACTGGCACTGTGGCATCTTGTCAATAGGTTAGTTCCGGAAATCGCATAAAAATGCCACAAAGTGTAACAAAACACAAGGCAAATAGTGCAAAAACAAGCATGGAGCATCAAAAATTATAGATACGTTTGAGACGTATCAAGCATCCCCAAGCTTAACTCCTGCTCGTCCTCGAGTAGGTAAGTGATAACAAAAGAAATAATTTTTGAGGTGACATGCACCTACACAATCTTGATCATATATGTAAGCATTGTGAGCTGGGATCATAAGAACTTAAAACATGGGCATGAAAGATATAATCTTGACAATAAGAACTTAGCAACCATGTTGTAAACATGAAAATGAACACAAACAAAAGATCATAGAAATGAAACAATGAAAGTCAAACGTGTGTTCAAATCATAAGGAAATACATACAAATGGTTTTCAGCTTGTCCTTCATGGAGAGCAAAACATAAATGCATAGGATACCTTCAAGTTTAAGAGGGCGACTAGATACAAATAATTTAAGAACAAGTGAAACCACCAATATGAATCAATCAATGAAATTTGGGACAATGCATATTACACTAAGAATGACAACTATGCTCTCTTAATGGTGCATAAAGAAAGAAGGTGGTGACTCAACATAAAAGTAAAAGAAAGGCCCTTCGCAGAGGGAAGCAGTGATTAAACATGTGCTAGAGCTTTTCATTTGTAAAAAAGAGAGATAAAACTTGGGTTTTGAGAGGTGGTTGCTTTTGTCAATGACTGGCAATGGGGTTCTTACTATCTTCCATACAAAAAGTAAGCAAGTTTTTGGGAGAGAGATTGGCACTTTTGTGCTCTTTTTATAAAGCTTGGCACTCCTCCCCACCTTTTTTCCTTTCACAAACCATGGCTAACCGATTCCATCGGGTGCCCACCAACATTCACATTCCATGGAGGAGTGCCTTTTTTTTCTTTCTTTTTTTCTCTTTTTTCTTTTCTTTTTGGAATAAGCAATATGGAAGATAGCAAATCCGACCATTACGTCCCCATGAGCTGAAAACAGTGTCACAAAACGAGAAGTATTTTAAAGGTTTTGAAAGGTAGCACATGAAAATTTACTTTGGAATGGCTTACAAATACCATGCATAGGACTTTATAGTGGACAGTTTGGCAAACTTGGTTTTAGGGAGTTGGATGCACGAGTAAAGCTCATACTCAGTACAAAATGAGGGCTAGCAAAAGACTGGGAGCGACCAACTAAGAGAGCAATAATGGCCATAATCATGCAAAGCGACAAACCTAGAGAGACACACCTACAAGGGACGATGTTGTCAAGCCTTGACCTTAGGAAGATAAGATTATTATACCCCTTATAATGGGCCAGTGTGGCCAAAACATAGAAATATGGTGAGGATGAACCACAAGCTAACCGTTGAAAAAGACATACAATGAAAGAAGTCTTACCAACCTTGAGAGCTTCGATTGACCCAAAGAGTGACCCTTCAGTGCCCAAAGTAGTTCAAAAAATATCATTGTTGAATAAAAGCATTTCAATGGAGAAAAGTATTACTCAAGCTATATCGAGGATTGGATGCTAGAGAATGTGAATAGACACCCACCTATTGGAAATAAAGATAGAAGCTACATATGGATTCAAAAGATGACCCAGTGTCAAGTCATATTCAAGGAATGTCTAGTTGAACCCAAGATCTAGACTACCCACAAAAGTTTCGTTTAAGGATGGTGGTCCACCTAGGTATCCCAAACCTATCTTTCTTTCTAGTCTCTCCGAATCTCAGGGATGAGATTCCTTTTAAGGGTGGTAGTCTGTAACATCCCAGTTTTTCTTTTCAAATTTTGGAATATTTTTTTGTTTAGTTGTATTGATTGAAATTTTACAAGGATTTAAAACTTTTTGAATTTATTTAAAAGCCTTTCCCTAAACAAAGCTTTCCTAATTCCCAAACCAAACTTATTTTGCTTCCAATGTTTTCCAATTTATAAAAGAGTTTCTAAAAAATAGATTTCAAATTCAAATGCTCTGTTAGAAAAACTATTTCTACTTTTCTATCAATCCTTGAAGGATTCTTTTTGAGAAAATGGAGTTTCCAAAATACTATTTTGCATTTACTCAAATCCTATGCAAGCTTATTTGCCAAGGGAATATTTACAAAATGATTTATTTCTATTAATAATATTGCTACAGGTATGGTCCGTGGCTCGCAAGTACGCTTTCAATCCACCAAAAGTACGCTTTTATTCAACTTTTATTTTACCGATTTTACCCTCCCACCAAATCGCATAATACAACAAATACCACGTACCGGTTCCGTTCTTTCTTTTTCCTCCTCTCCCGGTAGTCTTATCCTCCCAAGCAGAACTGACAATGACGCATGTAAAAAGAAAAAAACTAGCAACGACGGGCGGATGTCGATGTAGGACGCCGGTGGCGATGGAAGCATGCTGCCTCGATCGGCAAACGTCTGTGCCTCAGGCTGGAGCCGCGCACTGGACTGTCGGGTTCGGCCCTTTTTTCAGAAAACCAAGGATGCGCCGCCTTCCTTCCCCTCTCTCCGCATAACAAACTGCCAGCATCGCCCTGCCAATCTCGGCCTCCTGCTCAACTGGCGGCGCTCCTCCTCCATCCCCTATTCCACCTAGATATCCGGCGTTACCGTGGTGGCTACGCGTGGCACACCCCTCTCCCCTGCTTTCGTCCTCTTAGGCCGGCTCAGCTCCACAAATCTAGGTGCGCAGTCGATGACTCTCTACGTTGCAGCCCACCCCACCACCAGCTGTCGACCCGTAGGGCGAACAAGCCACCAATGGGAGGGACGGGCAACTGTAGCGCCACTCAGGACCTGCCAAGGTCTCTAGCCAGGAAGCCTACAGCCAGCCAGCTAGGTACATCAACTTTAAGATCCACTCCAATTAGGACCGCAAGGCACGGACACGCCGGAATTTGCGAGGCCGACAGCGGAAGGACAGGGCCATTGCAGCGGCAGAATCAGAAAAAAAGGGCCTGGCGAAGCTGGAAGCCGAACCTGGGCAGTGACAGATCGAGAGCATCGGCGGCGGCCCAAAACGCACATCTCAGCCCATCGCTATGGACCTGGTGCTGACTCCAGTTTGTGTTTGTGTATTTCTGCGCTTCGCTGCCTCTCATTGCTTGTTGTATGTAGTTCGTTCCTGCTGCCGATTGCTTGATGTAATTTGTTCCTCCGGTCGATTGCTTGATGTAGAAAGTATTTCTAGCTACTCTAATTGTGAGACATTGTATGAGAGAAAGAGTGAGACATAGAGATATTCATTTGCAGTGGTGAGAAACTGACATCTGCATGATAAGATAAAACCATGTGTATGCATTTACCAATCTCGCGATGAACAAGGATTCTTCCAACATTCTCAAATTAGTGAAGGAAGCGGGTGATTGATCGATCGATGTTGATTTGATTGGAAAATGATGCAGAGCACGCACTAGCCTCTGTGACTATGTGCGTATAGTTCTGTTGTGCTACTGACCTGTTGTTTCCCCCAAATGCCGAGAAGTGAAAGTAACTTACCGGGTAACGATCAATATTTGTATAAGTTAACACACAAGTAGTATTACTGATATTTATGAAAAAGTCCATATTCCTGCTATACTGCTCAAGGCGCAGCGAGCACAGGCACAGTCTGGTCAGGCATCAGCAAAAGTTTACAACGCTTGCATCATGGGATTACATGTAAATGAGATAGATATAGATTTTGCCTTGTTCATGTAAATGTCGGTGCAGCAAACCGAAGAGCTGATTTTAGAGTATGAAATTATCGTATCTCAATAACGATAGTACCGTCCCGACAAGAAAGTTCAATAGTATCTAGAGAAAGAATGATTTTAAAAACTAAATTATCCATGGCATAAAAAATATTTAGTACAAATTAACCCGTAGAATACATTTAGGTGTACGGATCTATGCAGTAGTAATTATTTCCAACCTTCAATTTTTCTTATTATTAGGAATTCAAATTTAAATTTGAACATCATCCTAGCAAAAGCCCTTACGACTCTTAGTCAAAAGACCTTAAGATGAAAGTTTTATTTTATTTATTTTCTATGAAATTATTTATTATTTATGGGATCCGTTGCAACGCACGGGTATCTCTACAAATAAAGCCGCAAACAAACCCTTCGTCAATGGATAAATCAACCCGCGATATAGGAAGTCGGCATGTTTGCAGTTTACCCCCTGAACCCTATCCACTCACTTCGATGGTTCCACCAAAGGGGAGAGGAGGCCGGCGCCGCCCAGTTCCGGTTCCACGCCGACGCTGGTCGGGACAGGCATGGAGTTGACGGGCGCGTGGGCACGACGAGAACGTAGGTCGCAGCACCGCATAGCGGTGCATTGACTTCCACCGGGGCAAGGTCGCCCGCGGCGACGAACTCCCGGCAGCGGATTTCCGAGAGGCTAGGTGGAGGCTAAGATCCGAGTGGCGGCGGTCTCCAGCTACACGAAGAGGACGGGGTGCTCCTAGCGACGGTGGCCACCTGGTCGTTGTGGGGGAAGATGAGAGCAGGCGCTTCCTACTGCCCTTCTCATCTCGCTGCCTCCCACGCTGTCTCATCCCAATGAGGTCGAGAGACCATGTCGATGTGTAGCATCTGCAAGCGGCACGCCGGCGGTTGGCGCAACAAGGAGACCCCCCACACGACAGCTATTGAAGCCGGTTGTGCGACGGGAGGGTGCCACCATCCGGGGGAGGCCGGGGCAGCGCTCGGGGGATGTCCACCGTCCATTCAACGAGCTCGGGCGGTGCTGGAACACGGGATGCAGGCGAACAACGGGGAAACGCCGGGATCCGCATGTTGTAGGCGAGGTGGGGCGCTGCCGGGAACCTCGCGATGCAGGGAATGGAGGGGCACCGCCGGGATCCGCGAGAATTGGGACGGTGGGGCGCTGCAAATAATCGGGGCATCGATCCCCTTTCCCGTCATGTTCGTTCATTTTTTTAGCAAATCCTATGCGTTGCCAGGAAGGAGGCCAACAACGCCTTATCCTTTTCTCTACACCGGACAGGTGGGGCCCATGGGCTTATACGATGGCAGCACCCAAGTCTTTTTCCGTTTTCACTTAAAGTTTTAATGAAATTAACCTAAGCTTTAAGCTTGATCATGACCCTATGCGTTGAGAGCATTTGGCGTCCGATGCTTCGCGCGACGCTGGCTGCGAGTGGGCCACTCCGTCGCTGCAGCTGGGCCAGATGCTAGGCTTCGCGCGGGTACGATCCAGCTATCCCGTGAACCGCCTTTGCTCTCACCGACCAGATTTTTTTTTTGGCAACAGACCATAGTTATCTTCCACGATCCCCAAATCTTGAAAGAGCTCTAAGCTCCCTGGGTTGTAAGAGCATCTCCAGCCGTCCCCCCGACTTGGCCCCCGGCGGCCGTTTTTTACATCCGGGCGGCGGTATTCGGCCCAGTCGCGCCCTCGGTTCCTCGTTTTCCCCCGGATTTGGGCCTAAATCCATCCGGCGAGCCCAGGCCAACCCCGGTCCCACGGGGCGCGCTCGGGGACTTCGGACGAGAGAAAAGTGGAAACGGGCCCGCTCTGTCGGCGAGAGAACGCGCAAATCGTACAATTTGGACGCAAATCCCTCTCTCCCTCCCGTCGTTGCTCTGTCGCCGCCAGCACCACCCCTCGCCAATCCGCCGGCCGGTTGCCTGAACTTCGCCGTCCTTCCTCCCACCTGCCTATATTCCGCCGTCCGGCGTGCCGTCTGGCCATATTCCACCGTCGGGGAACTCCTCCCGTCGCGCCTCGTCGACACGCCCAGCAGGTGTTCGTCCATTTGCTTGGCCGAAAATGGACTCCGACGACGAGGAAGAGCAGATGTTCGCCGAGATGTTTGAAGAAGAGATGGCCGCCGCCGCCCAAGACGAGGAGCATATGCTTATTTTAGCTTGCTTGTCGGGCTTGTACGCGGAGGTGGCCACCGGTCGCCGTGGTGGGTCGGCACCAGGTCGCAAGAAGTGCAAGCCGAGGCAGCGAATGGAGGGCTACTGCATACTCTACGCCGACTACTTCGCCGACAATCCATTGCACGGTGAGGCTGTTTTTAGGCGTCGTTTCAGGATGAGCCGGAAGCTTTTCCTGAAAATTGTCTATGCCCTTCGAGACTTCGACTCCTATTTCAGATGCAAGTTAGATTGCACCGGTATGGCAGGGTTTTCCGCCCTCCAAAAATGCACGGTGGCTATGCGGATGCTGACATACGGAGCTCCTGGTGATAGTACCGATGACTATCTTCGGATGGCGGAGTCCACCGCCTTTGATTGTTTCTACCGGTTCTGCAGGGCGGTGATTGCAGTGTTTGGGGACACCTACTTGAGATCACCCACTGTCCAAGACACTGCTCGGATCCTCACTTTCAATGAAGCTCGAGGATTTCCGGGGATGCTTGGAAGCATTGACTGCATGCATTGGAAATGAAAGAACTGTCCGTTCTCCTGGCAGGGAATGTACAAGGGTCACAAAAAAGGCTGCACTGTGATACTTGAGGCAGTGGCTACCCATGATCTCTGGATTTGGCACTCCTTCTTTGGTATGCCGGGATCCAACAATGACATCAACGTTTTGCAGTGCTCGCCGATCTTCTCCAAGCTTGTTGAGGGTCATGCTCCCCCGGTTGACTTTGTGATCAATGACCGATACTACAACAAGGGATACTATCTTGCAGACGGTATCTATCCAAAGTGGGCAACATTTGTGAAGACTATCTCGAGTCCCATCCTCCCGAAGGAGATGGAGTTTGTGAAGGCACAAGAAGGTTGTCGAAAGGATGTCGAGCGTGCGTTTGGTGTCCTCCAGCAGAGATTTGCTGTAGTCCGGTTCCCCGCAATGAGTTGGTCCAAAGATCAGATATGGGAGGTGATGAACTGTTGTGTGTGCTTACACAACATGATTGTTGAGGATGAGCGGAAGCATCCGATCCCGGAGAGCGAACAAGCTCTACCATATGAGAGAGAGGGTCCTCTTGCACAGCCTAATCACCAGGTGCCGGCATCGTGGGCTGCGTTCATCGCTATGCGTCAGGAGATTCGAGACTCCACTATGCATCAACTACTGCAGGATGATCTGGTGGAGCACATATGGAGGTTTCGAGGCAACACCCACTAGTTTCCATTTGATTTGTTTAAAAACTTGTCAATTTATTTGCTTGTTTTGTGTAACTGTATGAGATTCGCCGAACTGATGTTTATTTGAGCCGAATGTTGGCAAACTGTATGAAATTCGCCGAACTGGAACGTCTATTTGTAAAAATAAAGTCAAAAACGCCGATTTCCGAGCGTATAGCTGGGGGTCCAGCTGGAAGTTCGGCGCTCCCCACGCCTGATTTTCGTCCAATCCGGCGATAATTACCGCCGGATTCGGCCGTGGGGGGCGCAAACGGCTGGAGATGCTCTAAGCGCCTCTAGTTGATCCGGAGGTAGCGATCGTGGAGCCTACCTAACTGAATTAGCGATTGGCTGCCCATGAAGTCAAAGACGGTAATTCATTCGGCGGTGGGTCTGGTGGCGTGTGTCGGTCTGGTTTTTGTGGATTAGTTTGCTTGTGTCTTTGACCAGCAGGTCGGTACCTTCCCTTGTTCCCTTAACCTCTGCCATCAGCTTCCAGCTCCTCCGTTGGTGACCGCCGGCCGGCATAGTACTCCACCACCAGATCCTGCTATGCGTTGCCCTTCACCGATTTCCTCCTCCTCCATAATGGTCGGCAACAGCAGGGCATCCACCTCCACACCACGCGACAGGGCAAGGCCCAGGCCACACAAGAGAAAGGTGGGGGATTCAATCCGAGGTGAGCCACCTCTAATTCGCCATATGGGGGTTCGTGGCGGCATTGTTCGTGTCCGTCGTCGCCCGCTGGTCGCCGCCAGCGGCTGGAGGTCTGCCGTGAGCGGGGACAGCCATTTCTTTTGGCGACTGAGGCAAGATTTCTGCCGAGCGGACTACTACGAGGGATGAAAGTCGTGGGCTTTGACGGATTTATGCATAGCTAGGCGAGAGGCCAGAGAAGGGTAGGCTCGGTGGGCTGAATCGATGGCAACCTAGGTGAAATTCGCACCATGTTGCCTTGGTATCAGGCAGCCCGACGACTGGTGGCTTCAGGGGGCGCTGCGGATGGCATGTGCACCATGGTGAGCGGCGGGCTCCGGGCGGCCTCGGGATCTGCTGCAGATTGATTCACGTCGGTCGTCTCTGCTCATAAGGTATGGGGGCCTGTTCAGATTATTTACAATTGACCGATCTGCTTGAATTGTACCATGGGCATGTTCGTTCTAGACTTCTAACCCATGGTTCATGTATATTCGTGTGTCTCCTCATGTGTGCATCGTGGATGTTTGAAACGAAATTATGCTCAAATCATCCGCTGAGTTCATCTGTATCATAGCCTGCTGTAGGTGGTTGTTAAGACGTGTACTTCAGGTTTCTGCAGTTTCCTCTTTTTGGCTATGTTTTTACGGGCGCAATATTTGTCTATGAACTAATTCAAGTATTACTTAATCAACTTAAAAATTGTTCTTTCGTTGTTTCTGAATTTGATGTCATTTCTTGGTGAATTTGGATTTCTGAAATATTGCCGTCGTCTTTTATAAATGTATGTCAGCAAAGATCTGAGATAATTTGTTGTGTATGAAAGCAGAGGGAAATCATTACCAAAATATATAATACAGCAAAATAGGTAATCGAGCATCAAAAGTGAAATATCTGCCTGCTTTCACATGTATCAAGCAAAGATGAAGGCAATGCTCGATGCATATAGGAAAAAACTGCCAGCCTAGCGCAAATATATTTTACCATCGACTGAATGTACAGTATAAGAAAGGGTAGTGTAGACATTTCAACAATCTTTCTTTTCAACAGGAATTGGAGCTATTTTGGTAGCCAAACAATTTTCTCACAACCTTCTCTTAAACTAAAGCTGCTACGAAATTTGTGGGTAGAGTATATATATACACTTAATTATTTATCCTGAGGATGAATATGCGCTAACAGGAGCAGACTAGCTGCTAAACCTGTTGAACCATACTGATATCATATCACCTTCGGAATGATTCACTTTTTGCCATAGGAGATTTTTGGTTATGGTAATTACCTGTCCATTTTGCCAAATATAGTAAGGGAGAAAATATTCTCCAATAGAACAAGAAAGTTAACTGTGAAGCACCAATGTGGTTATCCTAGAACAGAAGAAACAATTAGAACCCCAGGAAATCTATTGCTCAAGTTAAATAAAATCAGTAACATTGATCAAGTGGATGAGCACCCAACAAGATTTAGACACAACCATCCAGAAATAAAAGGATACTACTGATAAAATGGGTGTGCCACATGAGATTGTAGTTTAATATTACAGATTATTTTAACTTTTACGAACTAGCTCATCTTAAAATTACCTGGAGAACAAGGATCTGAGGGTTTCCTTTTTTAGGCACGGGTGAATATTTCTACCAAGTGGATCGAATGGTGTCATTTGGAGTAACTTTATATGCTTTTCTGGATATTTTTTCGATCAGATATATTTTCACCGTGAATTATAGCATGTACGCAGCTCTTTGCTGCCTACAATGTTCTTGCAGTCCATACACTTACAATTCTTCAAACAATGGATATTGCATCTACAATGATTTTGGGCAGCTGAGAGGACGTTTGTTATAATTTAGTGTTGGTAGTTCTCTGTTTTGGTGATTAAAATTAGATGATTGTCTGACTGGGTTGTCAAGCTGTTCTATGACCAGTACGGCAGTACCTATGTTATGCTAGATGTTATCTTGCTGCACCTGTACCAGTAGAATTGTTAGTCTTACATTGAGTTAGTAACTAGCAAATTAGAAAAATAGGAAGTGCTGGAAGCACAAGGTAACTATCTTAATTATAGTTATTTGAGAAGCATGGTAAATGAACCTCATATGACTATTTCATGTTAACAAGTTTTTGTATCTCGGAAAGAAAGTAAACAAGCTTCAACACAGATAGCTACTTGAAGGTGCCTTCTAAATTTTACGCCATAACTTATCTAGGCAAATTTAGAAAAAAATGTTATATGCTATATCCGAATGTTGCCATTCATTTTACTACCAACAGCAGACATAATAACATTTTTCAGTAAATTTAAAATGCATTAATCCATTTTAGTCGCAATATATGTACTAGAATAAGAAGTTTACCATAGAAAAGGTAACCAATTAGTTTTTGCACTCAGCTTTAGAAGTTCAAATGGCATGAATGTGAGTGTAACTGTGCAATATCCATCTTTATGCTTGTTTAATGGAACCAGAATGAGTTATATATGTTCTCATTAGTGGTTTATGTATGATTTTCACATGTCTCCACATGTGGCCGTGCTACCTCAGTGACTGAAAATGTAGTTTTTTTG
Organism: Dactylis glomerata; assembly: GCA_007115705.1. Taxonomy (NCBI): domain Eukaryota; kingdom Viridiplantae; phylum Streptophyta; class Magnoliopsida; order Poales; family Poaceae; genus Dactylis; species Dactylis glomerata. The sequence goes on along the minus strand of QXEO01000430.1, from coordinate 4,138,669 downwards.
CATGAGTATGAAGTACCAAGAAGCTACGCCTGCTACTACGTACTATCACCAATAGGTTCAGTTACAAATGTTTCTAAGAATAGTAGCAGGGAGACAAGGAATAAGGTCAGTTGTAATGGGATTTGACGAGCTGAATATATGGAAAGCTCTTGCTCATATGGTACTCACTAATGAGCTGCGTCATGAAGTTGTTGAGGTTTAGCATTTCAATTATACTCAAGATTCACTGTAAAAAGGGGTGGCTTTCAGCACCACATGGAAGGGAAAGTGAAACTGAACCAATTTGTGAGGGCATTCCATTAAAAGGTTTAGCATTTTTTTATTTATAAGAACTATGCTCTAATCACTGCTCATGTTCGTCGCTATATATGATGACCTAACCATTGCAGCTATCTAATACTTTGTATATCATCGGTCAAGGAACCTCTTACTCAGTGGTTAATTTCAGTTGAAACTATTTTATGATTTGTTAATCAAAGAATGCATAAATCTACTGCAGGTGAATCTTAGTGTTGATGTGTATTTTGAATAGATAAGCACTAAGATTTGCTGTCGAGGTTCAGGGTGGTTTACTTTCTTGTGAAAATTTGTTTAGATGGTATGCATCTTTTTTATAAGATACTACACTCCGAATTTTTTTTTGTTTCAACTTATGTCATAGGTTTATTTGCCGATAACAAACTTTTAGTGCCCATTAATTTAGTATGTTTAACTTTAAGCTAGATGATTGTAGTCTTTTGTGATCCATATGTCTGATTCCACTCACAATTTCTGCATTCTCATACTTCCCTACTTGATCCCAAACATTATAGTTGAATGCTTAATGGATTTATGTAGGTCACCTCTGTGATGTTCTTGTTCTAAAGCATTCAGCAACAAGTTGAAACACCTGAAAGCCTCCTTTAATCTGGATGAGTCTCGAGGGATTTGCGAGTGTCCCTCATACCTTAGTGATCGGTGAAACATCACTAACTGAATTTGTTTGATGGATATATCATATGCAAGGAGGGTAGCAGCTTTTGGCTCCCCATGACATCTCAAGAATTTTGATTCCTGATCCATTGGCAAGGTAACCCACAGTTTTTATGTGTTAAATTTGGAAAAGAAAAATGTTTATCAGAAATTGGTAGATGGACTGATGAGCATCAATTCAGCTCTGCTAAGCTTGCTTTAGCTTCGGTTCTGCATTGATAGGATGATACATGGTTCATATGTTAAATTCTGACCGACCTAGGTTATTTGAGAGCGAAAAAACATATTGGCTAGAGATCACAAGTTTTATTTTACCTAAAAGAATCAGTTCAGGTCTCTAAGATAGCTTTAGCTTTGATTCTGCATTGACGCGTTGACGGGGTGACACATGGTTCCAGATTTACAATAGTATGTGAACTAAATCTCATTGGTGTATCACTCTAAGCAATTACCTGTTAGGGTCGACGTGTTATTTATGCTTTTTGTTATGTGCAACTTGCATATTCAGTTATTCTTTCCATTGTATATACGTATTTCTCTGCCTAACCTTTGTGTTAACCATTTGAATAGATCTGATAAAAAGCAACTGGTGAAAGGATAAAGTTGGCCAGTGCAAAGAAATCAGCTTGGAAATGGCTGCTCAATGCACAGTAAAAAGCATAGAATGTGAAGGCCAAGAGAAAGTGCTGGCACGAAAACATAGTACGACCTATGTCCTAAAAAAGATGTCTCAACTTTGTCTAGATTTGCATGTATTTTACACTGAAACACATCTAGATATAGTTGAGACATCATTGACGGAGGGAGTAACTGTTGTGAGTTCTCTTCAGTCTGCCTAACGATTGAGAATAATGGCCAAGTCAAAGCAAATTTAAAGAGCTGGCATATAGCTTTGATGCTTCTGATGATCCGGTTAGCAAATCTATAGGCTGGGGTGTGACACTAGAGATGATAGGGGATGCATTATAGATACTACTTCAAGGTAGACACCGCTAGCTTTTGACGCTGTACAGACTGAAGCTATTGCAGCTGAATGTGCCGTGTACTTGGCAAATGAGCGTCTCATTGACACATTCAAACTGGCTACTCGACCTGATGCACGTCTGAAAGAAAGGTCGACAAAGAAAATTACTGTATAGGCAGTCATCTTTAGCCTTTCAGTTCGTAAGTTTCTTATATAAGATCAGCATAGATCATTGTAGCTGACTGCCCACATTTGTTGCTCCATATAATTCTTCTTGACAGTTTCTATTTGCCAAAAAAAATGTAAGCCTAAGATAGGGAACAATATTCATTCAATTAGATTAGATTACTTTACTCTTTTGGCTGATGTATAATGTTCATTGAATTAGATTAAGTGCTTATATATTGCGTGGATAAGAAACGGCGCAGCATCGCGCACGAGGTCCATCTAGTATTTCTCTTGCGCGCCGGCCGCCGCCGACCATCGCGCTGCCTCCAATCCTCATGCGTGCTGGCCAGCGCCCACCCCCAGCCCCCCCGCTTGCTGACGGCGAGCTCCTGCGCCGCCTCCCCACCTCCCGAGTGCCGCCGGCGGACGCCCGTGCCGCCTCCCAAACCCCTCCGGTCCCACCATGGTCGTCCGAGGGCAAGCTCGATGTATCTTGGGGCGAGAGCGTGGGCGCCACGGGCTGTAATTCCTCGCCGAGTAGCTCGCGCTCGCGCTGGGGATACTCACTGTCTTCCTCCCTGTGGACGAGGAGGAGGAGTTTGTCCTCCGGATTGCTGTATCCTTGAACTGGACAGCCGGCACGCCTCTCCTGACTCCCAAACGAGCAGGCCCTGGACTCCCCTCGAGCAACTATTTGATCTCGGTTCTACATGATACATAACGTTGGTTTGTGTCAAGACTGCATCTTCGATCTGTCCATTCCATCCATTGTTTTGCTGTACTTCACGGTTCACATGATTTGTTTTATGGATTTTGTAGACGTTGCAGAAAATGAGGCATTGAGAGTTGATGGATCCATCTGTTAGAAGTTGCTTTCTTGATCTGTTTCCTGTCAGGTGAATTACTATGGTATTTTTCATAATTGGATCTAGAAAGATTTGTCAATATGGTGAGAATATGAAACTATTTTTCATTATTATCATTTGTCCATCCTAACTAAGAATCCATATCTCAGGTTTTAGAAATTATTGTGTTCCTTTAGTACATGTCAATTTCTGAACATGCATATGATTCAGTTCTGCATCAGTAGAAGCAGAGAGTATGCTTGAACTAGATGCTACCATCTCTACAGTTGAAGGGGAATAGGGGATATCTCTCTCTCAGTTCGGCTGTAGGTTTTATGTGCAAAATTTGGTGTTAAATGAAGTGCTTGATAGTCATTGTAATTTTTATCACATGCAAAAGAACTGATATATTTAATTTATCCGAATGAAAGATTTGGAGAGTGAATTCACATATTTTGATGTTGGTAATTATGTGGAACTGAACAGGATTGAATGATTGATAGATTAACTATCAGTGTGTAATCAAGTTCTGACAAGTTGAGGATTTAGATTTCAGTATTCTGTACAACTAAGCAACCTTTGGAAGGAGCTGGTTGCGGGAGCCCGACGAGCCCAGTCCGATCTTGAGTTCAACCTGCTGCTGCTCTCCTCCGGCGGCAACAGGAGGGCTGCTGTTGATTGACCCCCCTGCATGCTGGTCAGTACATCAGGCACATCCTCCCGTTTATATTTTCCTGACGTTGCGGGTTTTGTGGTGGAAACACTCTTACCTAACCGGGGTTCATGCTCGGGTGTGTACAGCTCATGTTTTGGCCTGGGGATTGGGTTTTTTACGTAGTGTGGTGCATGGGTCATCCAGTTTCGGTGTTTAGTGACCTCTTTGTTGTTGGGAGTCTCTGCTAGGGTTGTATGTCGGGCTACTGCGAGGCCTCTCGGTGATATGCCTGTGATGCTGCCTGGTGGCCTTGCTGGGGCTTATGCCAGAAGGATATTTGCTGCATCAGGTGTAAGTTTTCAGTTGGAGGCACATCTTTCTTCTGTGCCTAGCTGTTTCCCCATTGCTCTAGCTCGATCATTTTTTTTCTATGCTGTGATTTATCTGGTTGTTGGTTAAATTTTAAGTACTGGATACGAATGAACTGATGTATCTTTGTTTCCTTTGTTGTTTTTGTTGATTACAAGCTTTCTGCAATCTCAGTTTATCAAGTTAGCTGATTTTCCCCCTTGGTCCTAGCATGTGTATGGATCCTTGTGTTTGTCAAATCCTGCTTAATTTTGTATCCTTTCCACATAGATCTGCTACTAGGGCATCATTTCAAGATATGTTTTACCCAAAAAGAAGTCCAGTCAAGAAGCCATTATTTTATTTCATGCGTGGTTAAGTTTGCTGTATGAGAAGTTGACACATGTTCCAATGATACTCAGTTGGCCTCTGTTAGCAACTGATTAAATTGCTTTTACTTCAGTCACAGAGTACTTTCAGATATGTAATTTCTATCTGGCTCAACAATGATAACCTTCATCTTGCAGTCCAATTGCTTAGCTTATTTGTTTATTGGGATGAACTTGCTTTTAGCCGGGTAAGGATACACCTTGTACCGCATCTCCATTTGCAATATGGCCAATTGCTTAGCCTATGTTCTTATTCTCTTATAACTGGACCAAAACCCCCAAATTCTGTATTTGCTTCTTACGGATTCAATGAGGAAGACCACTAGCCAAATTTGTAGATACAACAGTTCACCTTGATCTTGCAGTCCAATTCTTACCTTATTTGGGACACGCTTGCTTTTAACCATACTGCAGTTATATAGCACGATTAGGATCCAGGCTTTACTGCCTATCCACTTGCACCATCAAAAAATCGCACATGAACTCCAGGCTTGGTTCTTGTCCTGTTATAACTGGTAATAACACCACGTTGAACTGTTTGGAGCAAACAGTAAAGTAATGAACCATAAACAAAGTACACAAAGTGTCAAGCAGTACCATGCAAGATTAGCACATTTTTGTAGGCTCCATTTTTTTAGTTATTGCTACTTGCTAACAAAATTTGCGGTTCAGATATGCATTTTATTATTGCTCGAGCAGAGATATAAATGTCTAAATAATCTAACATGTTTGTGCAGAAATGTGGTGATCAGAAATGTCCTATACTGGCCCCACACGACTCTCCAACACTGATGGAATCGATTCAGGTGCAAATGTTATTTTCCTTGCTCACTGATAATATATTCATGCAAACATGTGGGTTTTAATTCTGAACCAAGAGGTGTGCTCCATATTGAATAGATTCAAGCAGCAATGTCTGCATTGATGATTGCTACATCTCGACGGGAGATGACCTGATCACCATGAAGAGTGGCTGGGATGAATATGGTATAGCCTATGGTCGCCCCAGAGCGGACATTACCATCTGGTAAATCACAGGCTCCTCCCCTTATGCTGGATTTTTTTTTGCAATTGATGCCACGATCCGTGTTTCTCTACAAACTTTACTTGCAAAGTAGGCAAAGCATTGCGATGACTGCTCCGTGCCAGCTCTCTACTTTACAGCTATGTATTGTGGCAACAAGTTTTATTATTTTGTAGGTAGTTGTCTCTTAGTGCATTACCAAGTCTTGCTTGACCTATCTTACTATATATCTCTAAGCTGGACACATTACTACAAGCTGTAAGCATAGTTGTCTGTAACTGATCTGAGGCCACTTGCCGTGTGGTGTCTCTGAATGTGGGTCCTCCCATTTTCTCGCCCGTACTGAACCCAAGCTGCGCTAAAAAATCACCCCACGGCCTTTCTTCTCTCCATGAGCTGTGCGAGCTAGGGTTTCCGGCTGGCGGCGGCTGCACATCTGAAGCAGCGTTGCAGCTCCATGCCTCCCTGATCCTCCCTTCCCCCACTTGCTTCTCCTTCCGGCGATGCCCAGCCCGGAAACCAGTTCCTGGTGGACTTGACCCACCCTTGCCGCCTCCAAAGGGGAGATAGGTGATGTCGTGATGGGCTTGCCCTCAATGGCGAGCAGGGCGACGGTGACGCCGACCTGAAGCTCGTGGAACGCCTCCCTGCATCGTATTTGGAGGTACAAATCATCCTCCGTCCCTCTCTCCTCATCCAGTTCCTCTCTATCTGAGCCATCTTCACCCTAATCGGTGGGCCGCGAGCTGTGCAAGCGAATTGATGAGAAGCTGACGGAATTGTGAGTGACCTAAATTTTTTCGATAAAGGTGAGTGACCTAAATATCTAAGCTATACGGTTTTTGGAAAAGGATATGAGCTATTTGTAGGGGTATGATTCTGTCAGCTTACCTAATTTTCATGTATGAGCCCGAGGTGCGCAATCTACTGTCTCTCATGGTTGTTCTGTTTGGTGGTTGTTTTCCGAATGGATTCGGGCTAATACTCACCGCCTTTCCGCAGTTGAGTAAAGCCTCTACATAAAGTCTACTATTCGTTCAACATTTTATCTGTATTGTGCTGCCACATACTAACTACATATCAGCATAAACACTGAATCTCACATTAGGATACTAAGAATTGCCTGGAGAACACATACATGCATTATAACAAAAGGGCGAGGGAAATGTAAGTTACAGAATATAAATAACTAGAGGTAAAAACCTATTTAGAACTTCACCAAATAAGTTCCGTATCAGTGTAGTATATGTTTACTCATCATCACAGAATGTAATTGAAAAAATTAATCAGAGTATTGGGGGGCACCTGATAAGTTTTCATGCTAATTTCTTAAATCATTTTTAAGAGGGGATATTTTTTCCAGTGTGAAAGGTAATACTTTGTAAGTTTGTATGTCATTTTAATTGTTGTCTTTACAAACATACAATATGCTAAAAATTTGTATAAAGGTAGGCCAAAATGAGACATATTTTTCTAATTTATTCTGGATATGGTTTCACATTGACATTTGATTCCATGCGGAAGCCAAAGTACTTTGCCTGTTTGCACTGATATTCGATTTGACATCTGCTCCAGTCTTTGAATTTCACTATACACAATGTAGAATGTAAAGTTTATTTTTATTTGTTGAAATGCTAATTTATAATATTCAAAAGAAGGTAAGCATAAGTGACAAGACTATTACGCCTATTGTGTAACCCATGTCTTACATGCAAATGATATATTCTAACTTCTTTGTATTTTGAACCAGTATCTTAAGGAGGTTGTTTGGGTTGATGGTGGTACACTTATGGGTTGCACTCAGCCAAGACGATTAGATGTGCAGGTATTGTTTAAAGCTTCAGTTAGTTGTGCATCCTTCTCTAGATGCTATATAAAACTAGACCTCTCCTTTTTTACCTGATGATAGCATGCACTAGATTATTCCTTTGGGTACATCCTTAGCCATGGCACATAAGCCTCTTAACTACTCATCTTTGCTGTATTTTGTATCTCCTAGCACAATCTATCTCTCTTTACATAACAAGGACTCTTGATTGAATTCAAACAAAAATCAATCGTAAAAATATGCATCTCAGGAAAAGAGAGGAATAACTTCCATGTCCATCGCCATTTGTGTTCCAGCATCAACTATGCTACCATATATGTTGGTCCGCTAGGAGTTAGGAAAATCACGAGAGGCAAAAACTCCCATTTGCGTGCTTTATACATCTACCTTCCTCTGTTAATCTAATTTCCACTTTGATGTTTAGTGAATTTCGGAGTTAGTAAGTTGTATAAGTCATTGCGTGCGTAAGATTTTTTAGGATAAATCACAGCGTCATTTCAGGACTGTGTTAGAGAGGCACTAACTGAAATCCAATACAGTTTCAATTGGACTTGAGGAATTTTTAAGTTGTAAGGTTGACTGTTTTACGAGATTCACTGAGTCAACATTGTTTACTATTTGTTGTATCGCTGCAGCTCAGAATCTATGTGAAGTTCTTTTGTTTCATTTTTTAACCAAATGAAATGGGTATAGATGACAGATCTTAAGTTGTTACATGAGGTATTGGTGGCTTGAAGAACTTAGACAAATCTGCTAATACATCATTTGCTTGTCTTATCCTCTTATGTATTATGGAGCATAAGATTTTGGAATGTACGTGTGTTTTGTCCTTAATCGACTATGCACTGAAGTTGAAACTTTTAACTGCTTCACTATTCTTTTGTCTTTTGGATCAGCGTGTACCAAAATTTCCCCATTTTTTCATTTCTACAACAGAAGTATTAACACATTTTTTTGTAGTTAACTATTCATTTGTTTCTTGGATCAGCATGTACCAACTTTTCCCCTTTTTTGCCACTTGTGCAACGAGAGTATCAACGCATTTTATAGTGTTCAATTAATCTGTAAATGTTGCTGCTATCTAACGGACCATACATTAGTTTGTTCCTAGATAGCAAATCATATAGTGTGACACAATTTAATTATTTAGCTAATTGTGTTAGTAAATTAACTAGACATAGAGATACTCATTCAGCTATTGATAGGCAAACTCTGCCTTGTGCACTAAGCTGCAGATGTCCGACACTTACTAATTGCATGGTATTTGTTCATAAATAGGTATGTCTATCTGTTTTAAATATTTGTGTTTATTACAAGTTTATGCAAAGCCACCTTCTCATTTACTTTTTAGTTTAGGCTTCAGTATTAACCAAAGCTGTAAGCTAGGTCATGAGCGAGCGATTTGAGAGCACTTGCCGTCGATCGTTTCGGTTGATGGTCACTGCGGCTGGGCCTGCTATTTTCAATTCTTCTTCTGGTCTTCTTCGTGCGGATAATCACTGGGGTCTGGAGATTTGTTTCGGGTGCTTCGATCTCCTTTCCTCTTCTTCCGGGGAGTTCGCATTTTGTCTTGCTTCTCCGCGCTCTACCCAGTCCTCGGCTGCCGCTGGCTGGGCGGCCAGCCATTCCGTCGGGGTTTGAGGGACTTTCTGTGGTGTCGTCCGGCCCGTCGGTTCGAGGTGTTTTTTCTCTGCCTGCTTAATCTCTTTGCTTTTAGTCTCTGCACGTTATTTATTATGCTATTTTAGGTTGTCAATTTTGTGCAGGTTTGTTGAATTGTGTTTTTTTCTTGCAGATTCGGTCGGTTGGGTGCTCCTCATTTGATAGGAGTGTTGCTTGGATGAGGTTTGATATTTTTGTTTTCTGGATTTGCTTTTTATGTACATTTGCATTCTAGATTTTTGTTTCTACCTGTTGTTTTCATGTAAGGTAAATCTGGTACTGTTAGCTGTTGCATGTTGCCTGAGGTGTTTTTGTTGGGATGCAGGTTGGCTGAACTCGGCGCTCTGTTGTTGTCGGTCAGTTCTTTTTGTAGGAGTTGCTGCCTGGACGAGCTTTGTTTTCTTCATTCCCTCTTGGGGTTACTCGGTGGTGAATTCAGAGTTTTAGATGTTAATGTACACAGGTCTAGGTAATACTTTTGTTACCTACTAACTATGGCCTGCAATTTTGAGTTGTACTGTACAGTTTATTATTAAGGCCAGAAAGTTGTTATGGTAGGGTTTGATTTAGTGAGTGAGCACCTGGGCGATGCCCCAGATGGACGGGAAGCTGGTCCTGATGGGCATGGTTGCGCCGCGGCTCAGCTTCAGGTCCCACATGGTGATGATGGGGAGGAAGACCATCACGGGGAGCTTCATCGGGAGCATGCAGGAGATGGATGAGGTGCTCGAGTTCTTCGTTGACAAGGGGCTCACCTCGCAGATCGAGGTTGTCAAGATGGACTATGTCAACCAGGCGCTCGAGAGGCTCGAGCGCAACGAAGTCAGGTACCGTTTTGTCGTTGACGTCGCCGGCAGCAACATCAAGGATGCAGCATGATCAACGAACAGACGAGCCAGACAGATAGAGCTAGCGCGATAATACCGTGCCATGTTTCTAACTTATCAGATTGTGGCCTTTGTGAGATGCTGCGTGATTGGAGTACCTCACTGTTTTGCTCTGAAATCGTTGATTCGTTTCTTTGGTTTGTGTGCATGTAGTAGCTGGTAAAAATGCCTGTCTTTGTGTTCAGAATGTTTAGTCTGAACAATCATGTAGTGTTTTCTGAATGTTTGCCTTGTCTCCATGCTAAATTGCTAATTCCTTTGTCTTCGTGAAGTGTTCAACGCTTAATCAACTGTAGGATTTAGTTGTATGCAAGTTATATCCAGTGCTTGTGTGCTTGTTTGTTACGAGAAGTTAACGCTACCTAAGTGATAGTGTGCGTTTTCCCATCTGAAAAAAGTACTTTTCAATCAGTACAAGCAAGAAGAAAAGCAGCAAATCTCAAACGAAACAACCTCCCACGCATAAACAATACGTATCATCTTCAGCCGCCTCCATTGCGTTCAGTGGAAGGACGAGCCCGAGCCTAGGGGCACCGCCTCCATCAGCTCCTTGTGCAGGCAACCCGTGCACAAGAACACTGCTACCCATCGACCACCGCTCTTCCAGTAGTTCGCTTAATTTTATAGTTTAGGTCTATGCTAATGGACTGAACGCACCGTTAAGATAAAATAAAATAAAAACGAATTAGCAAGACACAAATAAGACATGTTGCAACAACGAGGGGCAGGTGGGCGCGGCGAAGCGCGCCGGCCCATCTAGTATATATATGTGACTGGTGCCATGTGCTTTTTCACCACATCACAATCGAGCAAAATCCCAAGTCAAAAAAAAAAAAATACCAAATACATGTCACGTTTGTGCTTGCTTATTTTCCCTTTGAAGTATTTTCAAATAAAAAATCCAATGAATAGAAAACAACAAAATTGGTAGTATTTTTATTTAATTTGCACCATATATTCGTATAGGCACTCACGTGATGGAGGAGGCATGTCAAAGACAACGGTGTAAGGCAGCACAGCGAACCCCGGTGGTAGGGAAGGAGGTGGAGACTACGAAGGAGGCAGTTGGGATGAAGGGTAGGCGAGGTTGCATATGTGTGAATCGACATGTTGTTTTGTTTGATAGGTGATGGTTCCATTCAATAACCAAGTTGTAAAATAGCTAGGCTCCTACCACTGACGTTGTTCCATCATCTTCTTAGGTTAGTTAACGACCTAACTGAGCCTCTGTGACATTTTTTTGTCCCGTTGGTAGGTACGTACGTTTGTCGTGAACCTTTTCTTTTAGTACCTCAGAAAACAGGAAATCAACCTGCAGTCCCTTTTGAAGATTTTGTGGTTGCCACTTGCACTTTAGACCCTGTCTTCTACCTCCCGATCCAAATCCTAGCCCGTGCATCCCAAATCATCAGCGCCCCGCCCTATCCTATATTTTGTGGATCTGCCAAAAATCCGTAGTTCACCTACATCCATGCGGTCCAGTGGCAGCTCCCCTCTCCCTACATCCAAGCGGGTCCGAGGCCGGCAGCAGAAACTGCGTGTGGTTGAAGGAGGCAAGCGCGGCATTGGTCGTTGTCGAGCGCCGCCTGGGTCAGTCTCGAGCTTCTCCTCCACCTGCCCTCCTCTGTTGACGTCCCTCCGGCGAGATCTCGTCATGCAATTTTTTTAATAAGCCATAGCAACGCACGGAAATATGCTTTCTTCCTAGGCCTGAAACGTTTTCTTTTTAGTACAATCCGAAACGTTTTCTTTTAAGTACTCTACCTCGTTATGTTCTCTTTTCCTCCGCAACTCACTCGAGGGAGGCCTGGGCATGCCTGCGCTTGCTGCGGATCCATGTCGGACGAGCGAGATGCCCTTCGGCATTCGGTAACACACTGGAAGTCCTTCGAATCCTCGATGCCGAAGTAGGCCACCCGAAGAAGAAGGTTGGCAAGGGATAATTGTAAGGGCGAAGGGGCAGCCTCAGCAGTCTGCCAACCAGCGTTGTGCCCTTACGAGGTGCGGGCGACGTAGGCGCAGGATTTTTTTTCCTTAAGCAAAATTGACCCTGTTTTTTCGAACTGAATCATCGGTCTGGCCATTGCTCCGTCCGCGGGGCTTCGAAGCATCCAAGCTCACAAGCGCTCGCGGTGGTGGTCAAGGCTATTGGCAGCCACGTGAGGGCGGGGCTTCATTGAGTTGTGGGCGCCTCGCCTCGCGCTTGTGGTGGTGCTGCCCTCATTCAGTCACATCTTGGACCTATAGTTTGTTTCAGCTGTCTAATGTTGAGTTGCTATTCCGCTTCTAACTGATGCCACCCCCTTGCAATTTGCTTGGAGGATGCCGCATAGAGTGGAGGCAGGTTTGTGGATTGCCCTTTGCTAATTATGTGCTTCATTATAGGCTCTGCAATCTGCATGCATGAAAATAGGAGGGCGTGCACTGTCTACCCTTGAAGATAAAACTACACGAAACGGCTACGTGCGTCGGCGCTGACCAATTAATCGGCAGTGAGGAATCTTCACATAAACTCTGCACCATCTGAACTGCTGAACACAACAGGGTGGTCCAACAAAAGAGCCGCAATATAATACTGTTCGGACGGCAAAATTAATTAGTTCTCTTCTTTGCAATTTTATTGTTTTATAATTTCTCTTTATAAAAAGTAATAGAGTACCAAAATAGTATTCTTGAAAAATGTATTAATTTTCGCGTTCCTCTCATGTCTGTGTCATCCACAACAGAGATGAGGAGGTCCGGGGATTATTTTCTGGATGGTCCTTTCGATTGGACGAACATGTGTGTTTAAATGGTGTTTGTGAGGCGGATGCGTCGACGTCGATGCCTTGATCCCTTCATGTGGGCCCGTGATCTAATGACACTACATGTAGGGGCGTGCCTTGGCGCATGATCCCGTGGATTTCTTCCAAATGGTCGTTTTGTGTAAAGAAGGTAAAATTTTGATACAAATAAGATAATACATTGAAAATGTTGCTCTTAGGATGAAATCATAAGATGCAAGAGGAGGAACACATGTATATATACAACGATGGAGTCGGGGGAAACATACTACGACATGTAACATTTGGTGATTCAGTGTCAAAAGCATGAAATAAAGGCAATGCCCAAAGCTGATCATGGACATTCTTGTGACTGTGTTTTCCGAGACCGTGGCACCAGGAAAACGTAGGTCTAACAGGCAGCTGGATCATCAAAAGCAAACATCACTGCAAATGAGAAGCTAAACCAACCAGTAGCGAGAACAAAGGCGAAGATAAGGAATCTTAAGTGCCGAAGCTAAACGTGTGTTTGATTACAGTAAAACAGTGGCAATGTACCTTGGCGCACGCGCCTGTTCAATTTAAGCCAATTTAGCGATTGTAGGTGAGCAAAATATATAATTCCTTTAGTAGTTTTTACAAAAGGGTGAATGATCCCATAGATTTTGTTCTGATTTATAGTCTTTTATCAGCGATAAAAATAAGGTAGGAAAATGATAATCCATTTCTCAGTTTTTACTGGACAAAAGCACTTTCACGTGAATTATAAGCCAAGGCATATTTTGAGGCACAGCTCTATCTTCCGGATTCTTAAATGGTTATTAAAATCCACGTTAAGCATTTATACAAATTGATGATTAGTTTAAGAAAATAATTAGATGTATATATTGTAGAAGAACATATTGCAAATAACAATGGCAGTTTAAGTGTAGAATAAAGCACACCGCATTAAGCAATCATAAATAAAAGTAGGACCATAGGAAGATATTGCACCGAACCAGGAGTCTACAATTGTCTATTTCCTTGGCATGAAGCGATGAGCTAGAACCAACTACATACCAAAAAAAACATAGACAGATCGATGACTCAAAAGATATCATCCATCAACTAAGTTGAAGACAGAGCAGACTAATGACAAAGATCATAGGCTTCGTTTCTCCTCGATATCACGGACAATGATTAGTCTATCATTTATTCTAACCATGCCACTTTAGTGCTACTAAAAACGAAATCAGAACTGAAATGGTAAGCAGCTATTTAATAGGCTACTGATATGAAGAATCTAGAAAATAAGTGAAATGAAAGAATCGACACAAGAATATGGGCAAAGTCCAAGAGAAAATACATGCAGGCTGGATCATCATTGCTACTGATTACTCAAAACTACCACTTCTGGCACAAATAAGGACGACATGGATAAAGAGAAAGGGACATGACACCGGATCCAAGAAATTAATTATTTCATTAGGGATGATATGGCCGCTAATAATAGAAGCTTGCTTCTTTTGTGCCATATGAATCTCACCTCTCTATAGATGAAATACAGGAATCATAAGATGATTACGTTATATATCTAGCAGTACAAAAACTGAACATTATAGGAGCTAGAAGAATTAATGGAATTAACTCTAATCTGTGAGCATCTGAACAAACTAATCTTGCCAAGAACCAAAAAGGGAACAATTGCTATAGGAGCTACACCTCACATTCAGGCCAACTACGCCAGATACCTCTTTGGCGAAACAGTTCTATAATGTGCAAAGCTAAAAAGTAACAGAGAAACTTCATATAAACTATAAAACATGTGCAAGTATGACATATGCACCCAAACAGATTCTAGAAATACCATAGCAAACAATCAGTGCATATCACCATGGAATTACTCAATACAAAATTGAAACTCTTCAGCTTGCTTGTACCTTTAGGGAAGAATAATTGTGACCGATTAGTGTAGAATCCACCCTCCAGCTCGCATTTTCTGCAAGTCACCAGAGAGCGGATGAACCATCTCATATAAAAAGCAAGTGTCAACCTTCATGCATCTTTCTAGTGAGTTTAGCATCCCTCTACTCATAAGGTGACATATATCATCCACCATATCAATCCCTAGGTCCAAAACCATGAAAAAACATTAGTGATCATGACATACATGAAAGGTTGAAAATTACATTGGTCACAGAACAGTAATATACCAGCTTTACTGTTTAGCATATAAAGCTAATTAGAAAACAATATCAGGAGTAACGGTTCAAAAAATAAGGGTGGTCAGTCCACCGGTACAAAAAATATGGAAAATTCCATGCCTAAATACAAAATGATGCAGTAAAACATTGATTCTATTTCCAAATACAAAATACCTTTACTTATTATCTAACATATACATTTATTTGGAGCAGCTATCTAAATCTAATCAAACAGATCCAGGTACAAACAAAAATCGCTACTTAGCTTCAAAGGAATTAAACATAGGATGTTATGCATTAGTCTAGGGAAAGCAAGATATGGCAGGCAGATGAATATGGCGGCATGTATAAAGCAAGATATCCACATATGAACTGAAAGGTGATAGTGTTGTACAACGGCTGCATCTCCCACTAGTAGAAAAAAGGGCTTTTATTCACCCTCATTAGTCCCCAAACTGTTCGATCCGCGGCTAAAGGGGGCATTAGTCCCGGTTCATTCGAAAATGTGGGCCAGGGAGCATTAGTCCCGGTTCAAAGGTGCCCTTTAGTCCCGGTTTTTGTCAACAACCGGGGCTAATGAGTAGGGGCCTTTGGTCCCGGCTCGTGGCTCAAACCGGGACTACAGGGCACCCTTTAGTCCCGGTTCGTGTCACGAGCCGGGACCAAAGGCCCGTTCAAACGAACCGTTTCTTCCCGCGCTAGTTACGACGCGATCGACGACGCTTCGGAATCGATCGCCATTAACAGAGCGTCGCTTCGTGTATCGTCGAGCGCTTCGGGAAACGCCGGCCGGCTTCGGAAATCGATCGCCATTCACACCGTCGGTGTTGTGCATGTCTTCTCATCTCCCTCTCTCTACTATATATAGTCACTCATATTTTCATCTTAAGCATACACATCTTCTCATCCTAATCTTCTTCCCAAAACACATCTCCCACGCACATCTTCACCACCGCCGGCGCCCTCTCTCTCCCTCTCAATGGCGGAGCAAGATCTTCCTTGATCTCGGCTATACTACGTCACCATTGAAGAGATGAACTTCACCATCACGGAAACTCTCCGTGCATCAAGGGTGGAGAAGTGGATCCGCGCCGTCAAGCGACGGTTCCTCGACACCGCACCGATCAAGTGCGTGGGCTTGGACTATGAGTTCACCACTCACGAGGTCCCTTAGCGTGCCGCCGTCCTTCAACTCTTGGTGGCGTCCGAGATATTGATCTTCCAGATACGTTGGGCCCATCGCGTGCCGCAAATGCTCAAGGAATTCTTGAAGGACACTACCATCAAATTATGCGGTGCGGCTATCGCCAATGATATATGCATGCTGAGGACATACGGAATTGAAATTCCGTCTGCGTACGATCTCCAAAAGATTATCCCGAACCCCACCAACAAACTAACTCCGAGTCTCTATGATTTGGCCAATGCTACTATTGGGACACATCTTGAGAACAAGAAGAGGGACAAGAAGAAGAACAAGAAGAAGGACAAGAAGAAGTACAAGAAGAAGGGAGAAGAAGAAGAAGAAGAACTAATCTTTGGTTGGGCCAAAGTTCTATTGAGCTTCAACCAATTGTTATATGCCGCTTTATACGCTTGCCTGGGCTTTGAGATTGCTAGGAGCTACTGGAAGCTAAAAGGCTACAATAGCCATGTTGATCGTCTTAACCTTAATGTTTATTGGGTGGATGATCGTAGATGTGTGGTTGTGTGAGTCTTATTGTTATTCTATTGGATGAGTATAATGTTTGGAAAAATGTACTCCCTTTGTTTCGGTTAACAAAGTCTATTAATTTTCGAATTTGTGATTTTTCAAGTATTTTGGTTTTTTTGAATATTTTAATTATTAAAAATTAATAATTAAATTATGCATAAAGATTATTTGAAATTCATTGGTGCTTATTATTACTTAATCATTATTGCTTATTTTGTGAATTTATTTGGAATTTAAAAAAGTAATATTATATATTACCAAAATGTATAGGTTAATAGAAGTGATAGCATACCATTATCAAGAAGTCGCGAGCGCAGTCTTGGAAGCTAGTAGGGAAGGAATAGAGAAGTTAAGCATGCTAAGGATGGAGTAGTGTGAGGATGGGTGACTGACCGGGAAGTGAGGACCACAAGTACTTGTAATTTCACATGAGATATGGAGTGAGAGCTAAGTATCTAATTTGATATGAGAATATAGATGATTAGATAATAGAGAAATAAAGAAATTCCAAAACAGAAAATAAAATTTTATTCCGAATGGACCTTTAGTCCCGATCCGTGTTACGAACCGGGACCAAAGGTCCTCCAGCCGCAACACATGCCCCGGACCACGTGGAGGACCATTGGTCCCGGTTCGTAAACAACCGGGACTAAAGGCTGGAGGCTTTAGTCCCGCTTTGTTAGTCCCGGTTGCTACAACCGGGACTAATGGGCTTTACTAACCGGGATTGAAGGCCTTTTTTCCACTAGTGTCCGCCTTACCTCTACGTCGACACGATCACAAGCTGGAACCTTTACAAATTCAAAATGCAAACAGTCAGCTACTTCCAGCAATACTGGCTGTCTAGAAATGTGATTGTGAGACGTGGATGGATTTTATTTCAATCATGTTTAGGTCCTGTTTAGCAACAAACGTGCTCCAGATCTCAGGTGTAAAAAGTGCTTTGCCTAAACATTGACCTTAAGCTCTGTGTAAAAAATGTGAGATGCAAAGCTCAAACCCAAAACCATCAGAGTTCAGTGTTAAGTATTAACACAACACTAGCATTGCTTAATTCGATAACAATGAAATTTCACTCTTTATCTTCATACTGAAAAGGCATCAGATATTACCAACAGATTGAGGCGTCGTGCGAGTCTCGGGACGTGCTCTGCACGTAGTAGACGGCACCGCGCATGACACCGCTGCTGTTGAGGCGGGGTTGGTGCACCGGGGAAGCACCCATTGCATAGCAGACCACAACAAGATTGCGCCAAAAGAGATTGGAGTAGAGCTGATGAGTACCAGGATCGACCATGCCAGGGACATGCACAGCTCCTGGTGGCCATCAGCTCAGCAACCATTTCGACAACAAAATTGCGAGAGAGAATGCTAGTAATACGGAATACTACAGTAAATAGTCTATAAGGGCATGTACAATGGTAGAGAAGGCATACCTTCTCTTAGCCCTTCACATCATCTAGAGAAAGCATAAGAGATAACTTGTACAATGCATTATCTCTTGTTGTCATCCCTAGTAATTAATGTGAAATAGTTATTTTTAGTAAAAAATTAATTGGCTAAGAGAAGATAGATGGTACAATGCATAAAATAGCCTTCTCTTATTTTTTAAGGGATCATCCCTTAGCTAAGGGAAGGCAACCTTCCTTTTCTTATTTCTCTCTCCTCCAACTAAGCAAAAATCCTACGTGGCACCTCTAAGGGAAGGCTGACATCACCCCATTGTACGTGCCCTAAGACTATATTGTGTTGTAGATTTGATCATTTCAGTTCGTCAATGAATGCCATCCCTAGATGGAATACTAATAACGAGAGCAGAATCTAGTCATCTACTCCCTCCGTTTCAAAATATAAGATGTTTTAGGTTTGTGAAGTAAATGTATCTAGACATATTTTAGTGTGTACATTCGAGTGAACCTACACACTAAAAAATGTCTTAATACATTTGCTTCACAAAGCTAAAACATCTTATATTTTAAAACGGAGGGAGTACATATTAGAATGGTACAACCTGTCCTCTTGGATCAATAAGAGCTGGAACCAATCTCCAGAGCAATGCTAACGAACAAGAAGCCCTGCCTGGCAACCCTGAACCAAACAAAGTCAAGATCTTAACTCATGTGAAAGTCGAAAAAAATACTATCTGAATACTGTCAAAAAAAATATTGTCTGAATACTAAAGCATATCAAACTTCTGCAAGACTGAACTTATATATGTTAATCGGTTTCCCCCCTGTTTTTGTGTTGCAGTGTCTCCATTTTGTTCTAGGAACATCCCATCTCTAAAACCAGAGTGCACACACTCTGAAAGCCAAATTGATTAGTGACAAGGGTATAGCTAATAAGGTCCATTATCTTGGTACCCTTAGGGCCCGTTAGGGAGGTCTAAGTATAGATGTAGTCGAAATACGAGATGACATTGTATACAGACACTATAATTTGTATTGAACCCGACTGGATCCTCAAGACCTGGCCACCTATATATAGGAGCCAGGAGAGGCCGGCCAGGGTCAGATTGAGATTGAGCCAATTGAGTACCACGCTTATTCTCGACGCACACCAAACCTTGCCATGTTTGACTGATCTTTACCTTTGAGTTCATCTGACGTCCTCTTCCCCCGATCCTAAGTCCTTTATCTAGGACATTTGCCGAGTTAAACCTCATCAATTGGCACCGACCGTGGAGACTTTGGGCATTGGAATCATGAATTCGACGGCTTTTTCGCTTCCAGCCAACAACAACTCGAAAGTCGACGGAAACCAGATATCCTTTGGGATCGTAGATTTTCAACCTCATCCACCAACCCTTACTCTGGTCTTTGCAAGCCTAGATCAGGGGATGGACCTGATGATTGGAAGTCTGAACTTTCGCGTCGGTTCCTTGGGTTCGATTCGCCTCTCAGATCCGACAAAATCGGATCCATCGGCAGGAAAAACCACGACAATGGCAATATCAGAATCATCAGTAGGCTCTTCCAGCGAGGTAAACTCGCCGGTCAGCTTCACAACGACGGAAAATATAGAAGGCAAAATTAATGAACTCGATGAAACCATGGAGAACCTCGACTTAGGAGAGCAATCAGAAGATTTCATGATCTATGGCGGCAGCATCTTGGACAAATCCACAGATACATGGAAAACAGGATTGGAGCTTCATGAGGACAACCAAACTACCCTCTCAAGCTGTAGCAGCAAATTCGGCAATCAGTATCAAATACTCGCAATCATAGGAGACAACTCAGAAGAATTTGATGACAACAACAACCCAGTACTAAACCCAGCAAACGCGACAAGAAGAGCAAACCACCTGGCGGAAGGAGATACTGCAGACTCCTTAACAAATAGAGCGAAAATTCGGCTATCAGCCGACGAGTGGAACACAATCAAAGCAGCCATTGAGCATGGCGCAGCCATCCCAGTGAACGCAAGCAAAGAGGTACTTATGGGGTATCACTACGCCCTTCGACAACAATCAAGACAGCTGGCGAAAGAAAGAAGCAAAATACGAAAAAGAAGGGACTCAGCAATTGTAGCAAGCATAGCTCTGGACGAAGCGCACAACAACGCATCACATACGAACAACAGGAGGCACAGCAGGCACGACTCGCGAGTCAAAAACCTCAAGCATTCAGATAGATGAAACCTCTCCAGAAACCTTGACTCATCTCTCCTGTCGGTCGATGAGCAAGGTAATATCATGCCAAAAACACCCGAAGCAGCACTCGTGGTGGCACAAACATATCTATATACTACACAGCCAAACCCAGGGGACCCAAGAGAACACATGCATCGAGAAGCACCATAGGGGTTAAGATTAGTATGAAACAAGTTAACAGCCATAGTAGAAGAGGCATATCGCAACAAAGGTACGCATAAACCCAGATCACCGCACCGTCACAACAGTCCTCGGCGCAGAAGCAGCACTCGACGATCTAGGTCATCATCATGAAAACACTACAAAAGCCTAAGGCACGGAGGAACCCGAAGATCCTGGACTCCCAGCAAGGCATACGATTACGAAGACGATGAAAAAGAGATGGGAGCACCATGCTTTACTCGCAGAGTTCGCACCACACCTGTGCCCAAAGGATTAAAACTGCCCCATGATCAGCAGAAATGCGACGGATCTCAGGAGCCACAGTCATGGCTCTTAGACTATCTACAAGCAGTCAAAATACTAGGGGGCTCAAAAGAGACAACAATGCAAAGTTTGCAGCTCCACCTCACCGGCGCGGCACGGTCATGGTTAGGCAAGCTGGAAAGGGAAACAATTGGAAGTTGGGATGAACTCACAAAACAGTTCACAAGTAACTTCAAGTCAACATACAAGCAGCCAATGTCAATAGAGGAAGTCAAGGCTTGCATATAGTAGCGCAATGAGACACTTAGATCATACATACAAAGATAGAGCATTATCAAAAATTCCGCAGTCGATGTTTCAGATGAGAGAGCAATCGATGCCTTCACACTTGGGCTACGACAAGGTGATTTAGTCAAAGAAATGGGGCGGATTAAGCCAAGAACAGTATTAGAACTAATGGATATAGCAAACAGATTCATGGATGATGAAGATGCATGTAATAATAAAAGGACGCGGTCACCTAAAGACGATAGGGGAAACATATACAACAATCAAAGGAGAAGATCCCGCAACTATGAGAATTATGGTTCTCATAGTCAAGTAGCCGCGGGATATAAGGACAACACCTACCAAGGTGATGACCGCAGAAATTCAGGGTATCGCAACTACGGTAGAGAAGATTCAAGCAATAGCAAAAGGTTCCAGTCAAGGGGATCAAGGGAGTATAACCAATCACCAGATGACATGCTGAACGGACCATGCCATATACATTATGCATTCATCGACGGGAAAAGAGTGTCCAGGCACGCAATGAAGGATTGCAAGACGTTTCTGAAACTCCAGGAAGTAGTAGGGAATAAACAAGCTGAATCAAGGAGTCAAGGCTATGAGGGAAACACAAACAATGCACCCCCATCAAACCAGCAAGCAAACAACAGAGCGACGCAAGGACAAAGCCAGTCAAATCAATGAAACGACAATGATGGAGGACACATCCCATCCAAAGGACACATCACCGCAATGATACAACCC
Organism: Dactylis glomerata; assembly: GCA_007115705.1. Taxonomy (NCBI): domain Eukaryota; kingdom Viridiplantae; phylum Streptophyta; class Magnoliopsida; order Poales; family Poaceae; genus Dactylis; species Dactylis glomerata. The sequence goes on along the minus strand of QXEO01000430.1, from coordinate 4,117,155 downwards.
GTACCAAAATTGTACAAAGAGGAAAAAAGCATATCTCGACAAGTCAATTTAGCAGTAACATCGCCTCCAATGACTACAAAATATTTACACTGGTCCGAGCAACCCATAGAATTCAACAGAGAAGACCACCCAATAACAGTACCTCGGCCAGGAAATGTGCCCTTAGTACTCAAAGCTCAGATAGGAGGATACGATGTAGAAAGAGTATTCATGGATGTAGGAAGTAGAATAAACTTGATATACGCAAAAACACTTTGAGCAATGCGCATATCACTAGAGTTCCTCAAGCCAACAGATTGTTCCTTCCATGGAATCGTACCAAGAAGCGTAAACTACCCATTGGGTCGAATAGCACTCGATGTTTGTTTTGGCAATCGCCAGAACTATAGAAAGGAAAGGGTCGACTTCGAGGTCATGGATTGGCCCCCTCAGTATCACGCGATCCTCGGACGACCCACGTTTTCACGCTTCATGGCAGTACCTCACTATACCTACATGGTACTTGATGCGGGCAGATAACCACCCAGTTGGGAACTCCAAGAGGAAGGTATGATGAGCACAGTAGCAAGTCTTCCCTCAGTAAGAAACTGAGGTTTATCGAACCAGTAGGAAAAAGCCAAACTTTAGAAGGTGATGCCTGCTAGCTTCGTGACAGCTCCGGACAATTTATAGGGCGCCTCGTCCAGTGCTTTGCTTTGCACCAGCAGCAACGTGAAACCTGCACACAACACAAACAAATACTTTGCTCCCAACTTACGATGAGGTTGTCAATCTCACCGGTTTGCTATCAACAAAGGAATGAGCGTATTGAGTGGAAAGCAATAGTAATATGCGAGAAAGTAAATAGTGCGAGTAAAAGTAAACGGTAATAGCAATATAAAGGAAATTGGACCGGGGTCCACAGTTCACTAGTGGTGTCTCTCCATAAGATAAATAACGACATGCTGGGTAAACAAATTACAGTTGGGCAATTGATAGAATAAAGATAATGTGCATATGTCAAGAGGATCACTATGAGATTTACTCTAGGCATTACAACAAAATACATAGACCGCCATCCAACTGCATCTATGACTAATAATCCACTCGCGGGGAATCATCCGAGGACCCCTTGAGTATTAAGTTGCGAACAACAGATACCTGCATTAAGCAAAGTGTGTAATGTAAACAAAGCGAATGTCCTTAGACACAAGATTGTTGTTTTCTCCCTAGTGGCAACAACACATCTACAACCTTAGAGGTTTCTATCACTCCCCCAGATTAAATAGAGGCATGAACCCAACTATCGAGCATAAATACCCTCTCTTGGAGTCACTAGTATCTACTTGGCCAAGATAGCTACTAACAACGGAGAGCATGCAAGATCATAAACAACATAGAGGTAACATAAGATAAAATTCAAAACATCAACTTAATCATAACACCAATATTCATCGGATCCCAACAAACACAACATGTAGAATTACATAAAGATGATCTTGATCATGTAGGGCAGCTCACTAGATCTAAACATGAAGCACATGGTGGAGAAGACAACCATCTAGCTACTGCTATGGACCCATAGTCCAAGGTAGACTATTCACTCATCGTGCCGGAGGCAAGCATGGCGATGAAGAAGACCTCCGGTGGTGATTCCCCTCTCCGGCAGGGTGCCGGGAAGAGCTTCTGGACCCTCCCGGTCTCGGGTCGACGACGGCAGCGAATCGCGATGTGTTTCTGGAAAATTGATCGGGTGTTTAGATTTTTCCCGTCGGGAGGAATATATAGGCGGAAGGGCGGCGTCAGGAGTGGGCCAGGGCGGCCTCACCCATAGGGGGCGCGGGCCAGGGGCTGGCCACGCCACCCTATGGTGTGGCTGGCCCGTGGCCCCCCTCCGTCTCCTCTTCGGTCTTCTAGAAGCTTCGGTAAATTTTAGGAGGTTCGGCTTTTGTTTCGTCCAATTTCGAGAATATTTCCTGTGTAACTTTTCTGAAACACAAAAACAGCAGAAAACAGGGAACTGGCACTATGGCATCTCGTTAATAGGTTAGTCCTGGAAAATGCATAAAAATGCCACGAAGTGTAACAAAACATAAAGCAAATGGTGTAAAAACAAGCATGGAGCATAAAAAATTATAGATACGTTTGAGACGTATCAAGCATCCCCAAGCTTAACTCCTGCTCGTCCTCGAGTAGGTAAGTGATAACAAAAGAATAATTTTTGAGGTGACATGCACCATTACAATCTTCATCATCTATGTAAAGCATTGAGTGCTGAGATCAAAGAACTTAAAACATGGTCATGAAAGACATAATCTCAATAGAAGAAACTTAGCAACCATGTTATAACATAAAAAAGAACACAAACGAAAGATCATGAAAAATGAAACAATGAAAGTCACGTGTGTGTTACAACCATATGGAAAACATAGCAAATGATTTTCAGCTTGTCCTTCATGAAATAGCAAAACATAAATGCATAGGACACCTTCAAGTTTAAGAGGGAGAATATATACAAATAATTTAAGAACAAGTAAAACCATAATCATGAGTCAATCAATGATAACTTTGGGACAATGCACATTAAACTCAGAATGACAACTATGCTCTCTTAGACGGTGCATAAAGGTAGAAGGTGGAGACTCAACATAAAAGTAAAAGAAAGGCCCTTCACAGAGGGAAGCAGTGATTGCAAGTTTTATAAACCTTCAAAAATTATGGTACTTACTAGCTTTGAGCTCTCATTGCCCCCATCATAAGCATCTTGAATGGTTAGAGTTAATGCGAGTACAGTTATGAAGCATATGCTTGACAAATCGTAAGTTGAAAACCTCATGTCCCATGAAGTACGAATACCCAAACCTCATGCTACTCGACTTAGGGTCCCAAGCAAGCTCTTGTCATTGTAAGTATATGTGTATCATCGAGAACCGCCAACGGGGTACCTCCGTGCCCGATGACATGGAACAAGCCCACATCAAAATGACAGGACAAACAGACAATGAACACCTCGGCATCTGTTTTATTTACCATTGCTATAGATTTTATTTTGAGATGCGTCGTCGAATGTTCACTATGGGCATGCTGTAAATTTCCACCATGAATTATGCATGGCTTAGATTAGTGGCCCAGGCGTTTCTCTAACACATATAAAAACTCCATGATCCCGCGATATTCACAACTTGTTTCACATCGCGAGTATCCATAAACAAAAGATCATGATATCAACTCAAATAAGAGAAGTGCAATGTTGAAAGCTTACCCCATGGTGGCATGGTTTGGCTAATTTCCAACTTACAACTTGCAAGCATAACAACTCAACATAAGAGAGCCACAATGTCAAAATTTTAAAAGCGAGAAAAGTAAAGTGTGCCATCAGGTTCATGAGAGCTTTACTGACTAATTTTCACATAACACCAAAAAGAGTTTAATTTGAAGGATAGATAAAAGCAAGTCGAATGTACTTTGGAATAACAAATTGCTAATAGGTATGTATGGTGGACACATTGGAATAACTTGGTTTTTAGGAGTTGGATGCACGAGTAGAGCTCATACTCAGTACAAAATGAGGGCTAGCAAAAGACTGGGAGCGACCAACTAAGAGAGCAATAACGGCCATAATCATGCAAAGCGACAAAACATCATTAAAAGAAGCATAAAGTGGTATCACAAGTCAAAAACCAAATGATCATAGAGACTATAGGTGACTTATTTTGTAGTCAACATGTGTAAGCATGCGCCAAGTCAACCCAATTAAAGCATCAAAGGAGAAAACCAAATAAATGCTTCCACATAATAAAAAACAATGCATGATTTTTTCAAAGGCTCATTAAGCAATCTCAGTCATTTGAGACAAGTCATGCTACAGCAAAAATCACTAAGCATACTATCAAAATGACATCAAGAACGACATGCAAAAGCCTAAGCCGCAGTCTACATAAGCTCCTTTTTGTACCACTTTTTTGCATGAAACTTTTTCTCTTTTCCAACACCATTCAAACCTTTTTGAAACAACTCTTTTGATGAATACCAACATGGACCAGAGGTCAAAATACGCCTTGATGCAAAGATAAAACAAGATCTGAACAAAAATCAAGTCGTAAAATGAAAGCTAAACGTAGTTCTAGAAAAAGAGAACACTCGTTGAACGATAAGAGTGAAAAACGGAGTGTTCTTGGCAAATAAAAACGAGTAAATCTTCTCCAAAAGAAATTTGTTGGGGTCCAACCATTTATTGCAGCAAACAAAACTAAACAAAACTGAAAACTAAAGTAAAGACGCTCCAAGAAAAATGCATAGTCCATGATGCAATAAAACTATAGTATTTTAAAAGGTGACCTAATTTTTGCCGATGAAGAAGGGGTGCCTCGGGGGCATCCCCAAGCTTTGACGCTTGTACCTCTTGGATATTTCTTGGGGTGTGTGGGCATTCCCATGCTTGAGATTTTGTCCATTCTTCACCTCATCTCATCATTCTCCAATCCCTACACTTGAAAACTTCCTTCATACAAAACTCAACACAATTCTATTAGCAACATTAGTGTAAGCATAACAATGAATCAACCCTTTTTCGGTTCAGGTTTCAACTCAAAAACACCACATATAAAGCATATACTACTGTATCAACTTCCCCAAAAGTTCTGTGATAAAAAAAACTCAAAAAGAAAGCGATCGTGAGGCAAACACAAATAGTGGCAGAAATCTGTCAAAACAGAACAGCTGACAAAGATCGATTTTTTCGAGGGTTTTTTGTTGCTCAAATCAAAAAGTTTAAAACTAATGAAAGTTTGGAAATAACCCGGGGCATATGCACAAGAAATCACAGGTCAAAAGTTATTCAGAGAATTTTCATGAATTTTTATGGTGCAGCACCGAAATCTATTTCAGGATAACAACTTCCCCAAATCTTACCTCACTCAAATTAGAGGTTTCTCTTGGCACAACAACGAAATAAAAATGATAAGGAGCGGTTATTACAGTAGTAATAACTTCCAAGACTCAAATAAAAGAAAAGGAACTGAAAGTAAAACAATGGGTTATCTCCCAGGAGTGCTTTTCTTTAATGCCTTTGAGCTAGGCGCAGAAAGTGCAAATCAAGTAATATCGAGCGGCATTAGGGTCAACGGGTGCCTTACATCTTCCTCTCTTACCTTTGCTCTTAACTTTAGGAAACACATGATTATTGCAAGGTGGAGAGGCAAATCTTATGGTGCCTTTTCCCACATCTATAATGGCGCCCAGGAGTTTTAGTAGAGACCTTCCAAGCGTGATTTGTCCTTTTCCTACACATTAAATAACATGATAATGAGTAGATATCATTTTTCCTAGGACTTTTGTATAAAATCCTTCAGCTATTCCAACGGGAAATATAGTGGCATTAATAGTAAGAGAAATTTCTTCTCCCCCCTAAGAAAGTTTCCAAAGACTCAAAGATTCATAAACATCCTTTGCATAAGACAAAATTCAGACATAATATCACAACGAGCATGAAAAGTTTGACCACTAATGGTGATTTTAACCGTAGGGAACCAACTTGATGGTTTAGAATTTGTTGGCACATAATCAAAATACTGGCGCAAAGTACTATAGCAATTATTCAAACAAGCAGTGTGAGTCTCAAGAGTATTAAGTCTATTAAAAATGCTCACAAGAGAGGAATCAAAATCAGTTGGCATGCTATAAATTGTAATCAACTTTTTTATAATATTGAAAGCTTGATCTCCATCACAATAAAGGAAATCTCCTTCTGCTATAGCATCCAAAGAATATCTATAACGAAGAGCAAGTCCAAAGTAAAAGCTACTAAGAAGCAAACTCAAAGTCATTTTTGGTTCAGTTTTTCCATGCCAATCATAAATTCTAGACCAAGCTTCTTTAAAACTTTCCTCACTCTTTTGTTTGAAAGTGAAGATCATTTCCTCGGGCGACATAGTAATAGCAACTAAACTAGACATAAAAAAGAAACTATAAAGGAAACTAATTTTTTCTTTGTGTTTTTGATAAAACGATGCAAGAAAAAATAAAGTAAAGCAAAACTAAAACAAAGTAAAGATTGTGCGTGCGAGACTCCCCTTGCAGAAATATTATTTTTTCCTGGCAACGGCGCCAGAAAAAGTGCTTGATGCGGGCAGATAACCACCCAGTTGGGAACCCCAAGAGGAAGGTATGATGAGCACAGTAGCAAGTCTTCCCTCAGTAAGAAACCGAGGTTTATCGAACCAGTAGGAAAAAGCCAAACTTCAAAAGGTGATGCCTGCTAGCTTCGCGATAGCTCCGGACAATTTATAGGGTGTCTCGTCCAGTGCTTTGTTTTGCACCAGTAGCAACGTGAAACCTGCACACAACACAAACAAATACTTTGCTCCCTTACGATGAGGTTGTCAATCTCACCAGTTTGCTGTAAACAAAGGAATGAGCGCATCGAGTGGAAAGCAATAGTAATATGCGATAAAGTAAACAGTGCGAGTAAAAGTAAATGGTAATAGCAATATAAAGGAAATTGGACCGGGGTCCACAGTTCACTAGTGGTGTCTCTCCAAAAGATAAATAACGACATGCTGGGTAAATAAATTAAAGTTGGGCAATTGATAGAATAAAGATAGTGTGCATATGTCAAGAGGATCACTATGAGATTTACTCTGGGCATTACAACAAGATACATAGACCGCCATCCAACTGCATCTATGACTAATAATCCACTCACGGGGAATCATCCGAGGACCCCTTGAGTATTAAGTTGCAAACAATAGATAACTGCATTAAGCAAAGTGTGTAATGTAAACAAAGCAAATGTCCTGAGACACAAGATTGTTGTTTTCTCCCTAGTGGCAACAGTACATCTACAACCTTAGAGGTTTTTGTCACTCCCCCAGATTAAATAGAGGCATGAACCCAACTATCGAGCATAAATACCCCCTCTTGGAGTCACTACTATCTACTTGGCCAAGATAGCTACTAACAACGGAGAGCATGCAAGATCATAAACAACATAGAGATAACATAAGATAAAATTTAGAACATCAACTTAATCATAACACCAATATTCATCGGATCCCAACAAACACAACATGTAGAATTACATAAAGATGATCTTGATCATGTAGGGCAGCTCACAAGATCTAAACATGAAGCACATGGTGGAGAAGACAACCATCTAGCTACTGCTATGGACCCATAGTCCAAGGTAGACTACTCACTCATCATGCCGGAGGCAAGCATGGTGATGAAGAAGACGTCCGGTGGCGATTCTCCTCTCCGGCAGGGTGCCGGGAAGAGCTTCTGGACCCTCCCGATCTCGGGTCGACGATGGCCTCCCTCCGTCTCCTCTTCGGTCTTCTGGAAGCTTCGGTAAATTTTAGGAGGTTCAGCTTTTGTTTCGTCCAATTCTGAGAATATTTCCTGTGTAACTTTTCTGAAACACAAAAACAGCAGAAAACAGGGAACTGGCACTGTGGCATCTCGTTAATAGGTTAGTTCCGGAAAATGCATAAAAATGCCACAAAGTGTAACAAAACATAAAGCAAATGGTGTAAAAACAAGCATGGAGCATCAAAAATTATATATACGTTTGAGACGTATCAGTACTCAAGATGCCAGGACCAAGAGGAATAATTACAGTGAAAGGAAGCTTTGAGTTCTTAGATCTATGCGACAAGGAATTCCATAAGATGGCGCAAACCTTTGGCATGACAGCCGAATATGGACAATTCAACGGCGAAACGGGAAGCACAACCGCAACCACTACAAAACAACTCGAGGAAAACTATGCAGAGCCGGAAGCGAAGAAACTCCGAGTACAAGCATCAGACCCAAAAGAAGCTACAGTACAGGAGTCAGGGACTCCCCCAACATAGACAACAGTCTCCAACAAGAAATTAGAGAAGTAGAATAGGTAGAATAAGGCTACTAAGCCACGAGTTATAAGGGCAAGACCCTCTAGATCCAGAACACAGGCCACCGGTCGGGTCTCTTGGGCCACCCCATGTATCGTTACATAATAAAAGACAAGTTTCTCATTTTCTGAGTTTACAAGTCTATTAGTGGTTCTACAAAAAAATTGCGGACAAAACACACGAATAACAAAATAGCGTCTTGAGTACAACTCTCTGGTAACAGCATCAGAACATTTACAACTCTCACACTCATAAAACAAGAAAAAAACAAATTACAATCTTCGACTACAACTCCACTTGTGTCCGATGGATCAACATGGAGTGGGTTCAAGTAATGATACTCGCGAAAGAAGCTAGCATCGACTTCAAGTAGCCTTGAAATCATCCTTCTTGCAGGTTGAAGTGTGGCGTCCATATGGATTTGCAGCGCCACAGTCCTAAATCTCTAAGAAGAAGGAAAACCTAAAGACATGGAAACGAAATTCAGCCTTGGATGCCACTTCCGTACCCAACCAAGAGCAAAATTGGCGCCAGCTACCAAGTTGAGCTCTATCAAGCGATGAATACGTTGGCTTGTTCTAAAAACCTCGAGTAGCTGACCAAAATTCTCCGGTAGAGGATTTCGGGGAAGCATAACAGAGTACATGGTTGTCAAGGATTTTCGACAACCATCGACAGATTCTCCGAAATGCTGAACGCGGTCTTGTAGAAGAACGATGGCGGTGCGGTCCCGAGGATCAATCCAAAAAGTGTTAGTATCCGAAGATACTCTCTCAAGAGCTGCAACTCGCTCAGAAACTCGACGGGCCTCATCGATAGGGTCCAAACAAATACCTAAAGAATAAGAGATGAAAGCATATGAAACCACAAGAATGCAACAAAATGCACTTGGGGGCTTCAAGAAACTCACATTGCAACTACTCACATGCTGATTCGATAATTCCAACCAGGAAAGCGTCGCACTCTTCAAGATGAGCAATCTTTGCCATCAGATTAGACACTTGACTTTCAAGAGAAGACACCCGCTTCATCAAGCCAAAAGATTTCCCAGCCTGATCCATGGCAGTCTTTTCCTGGCGCTTCAACAGGGACAATCGACCTTCCAGATCAGCAATCCTTGATAGGTACTCAGCACAGCGGCAAGGAGAATGAGGATTAGAAGGAACCCCATGATGGCTTGTAAGTAACAGCCCATTGCGAACCCCAAGAGGAAGCTATGATGAGCACAACAGCAAGTCTTCCCTCAGTTGTGAAACCAAGATTTATCGAACCAGTAGGAGAAAGCCAAACTTCAGAAGGTGATGCTTGCTAGCTTCATGACACTCCAGACAATGGCGCCAGAAATATTGCTGGTGCGTCTTCACCTAGCAGCAACGTGAAACCTGCACACAACACAACGAAGAACTTTGCTCCCAACTTACGATGAGGTTGTCAATCTCACCGGTTTGCTGTAAACAAAGGATTGAGCGTATCGAGTGGTAAAAGGATAATAGTATGCAAGAAAGTAAACAATGCGAGTAAAAGTTAAACGGTATAGCAATGTAAAGGAAATTGGACCGGCGTCCACAGTTCACTAGCGGTGTCTCTCCATAAGATAAATAACAATATGCTGGGTAAACAAATTACAGTTGGGCAATTGATAGAAGAAAGATAATGTACATATGTCATGAGGATCACTATGAGATTCACTCTGGGTGACGAGGGTTAACTCGGCAAATGTCCTAGATGAAGGACTTAGGATCGAGGTAAGAGGGCGTCGGATGAACTCAAAGGTAAAGGTTTAGTCGAAATAAGTGTATATCGAAAGTAAACGTGGGTGTTCAACCTGGCTTGCTTTCAATCTGCCCCACACCGTCCCCTCCTGGCCCCTATATATAGATGGCCAGGTCTCGAGGATCGGGTAGGGTCCGATACAGATTACAATATCGACATACGGTAAGAACTCGTATTCGACTATCATCACGATTGGGCTTAACTTAACGGGCCTCAGGGGTACTCAACTAACGGGATCTATTAACTATACCCTTGTCAGTAGCCCCTGAGATTCTACCAGAATTGCAGATTCGGGTTGAATCTCTAATCTTCAAATCTTCGACTTGATCAATTCTTCGATTTTTTCATATCTTCAAATCTTTCACTTGGTCTTTTGACTTACTTTCATGATATTTTCTCGCAAGGGGTTTTGATGAACAAGCCTGACAACTCTGACGGATCAAGAGGTCAGTTAACTGCCAGAATAGATACTTGTCACCTACTTCAAATTCAATCCCCTTGGATTTGAATTCGGGATACCGGTCAAACCCATTCTTTTGCCGCATTTAGGACTTACAAAGAATGAATCCCAGTGATTCTCAGGGTACCCAGTGCATCCACCAGGATTTTCTTCGCGTCATAGACACAGATACATACCAGCAGAGCGCATCCATGTGCGTATACCAGGCCACACAGGACGGATCCCAGGGTCTTACCTTCGTGACAAGTCACGGCATTCGAGTTACGTTGCGATAACATAACTCGAGAATCTTATGTCGCAGTCAAATTTTGACTGAAAATATTCGGGTTTCAACAACCATAAAACTCGCTCCCGACGGGAGTAACACTCCTGCACAATGCTTTACCAAGAAATATCGTCGGGTGCGCACTCAGCGCTCCCGATGGGAGTAGCCCCCGAGGCTATAGTCGAAAAAAGACTTTTTCGAGTATAGGCTCAAAATATAATGTAGTCCATCATACTTCAACTTGAGATACTTTAATAACATCTTGTCATCGAATACGAGTCCACCACTCCAGTAAAGAGTTGCATTCAATATCTTCGAAGGTAGTAGCCCCCAAGGCTATAATCGAATAATCTTGTCTATAAATTTTGCACTTGTCGGCGCCATCCTTCTTCTTTCTTATATTATCTTCTTGATGACGTCAATGAATACGTCACTCTGTATGAGTGCGAACTGTTTTATGGGCAGCACTGTAATTTTTGCGATTTTTGACCGTTATTGGGCTGCCATTTCCGCTCCTTACGCCACGTTTCAGCCCACGATCCTTCTCCCAGAAGGTATATAAGGGGCGTAGTGGGGCACTTTACTGTTAACAGCTCGTTCCCTCCGCCACCTCCATTGCCGATCTCTTCTCCTCTCTCCGTTCGTGCATAGCCCCCAAGCACGGTGTGATAGATGCGCGTGAAGCACCTAGCCACCAAAAACACCATGGCCAAGAACTCCTCTCCCACCAACTGGGTACGCTCTGCCATCACGCCGAAGGAGGTGGAGAAGGCCAGGACGGACAGCCTCATCTTCGCCCAGGATTCCATCAAGTTTCCCAGTACCGAGCGGATCCTGCAGCCCCCAAGCGGCTATCGGGTAATGTTTCTTGCTTTCCTCCTCCGCGACCTTTCTCTTCCTGCCCACGAGTTTCTCCGTGGGCTCCTCTTTGTCTACGGTGTGCAGCTCCACCAGCTCACACCAAACTCCCTTCTTCACATTGCTTGTTTCGTGACTCTCTGCGAGTCATTTTTGGGCATTGAGCCCCACTTTCTTCTCTGGAGGTCAATCTTTCGGCTTCGCCCCAATGTTGCTCTGGCTAGAAAGCCTGAATTGGGCGGATCCGTTGTCTCTGTTCGCCCTGAGGCGCAGTACCTCGAATTTTCCTTTGCCGCATCTGTCCAGGGGTGGAGAACCAAATGGTTCTATATCAAAGATCGCAAAGCCTCCCCTGAAGACCAATATGGTTTAGCCACTTTCGAAGCCTCCAAGGAAGTGAAGAAATTGGCGTCGTGGGATGCGCTTCCCTCAGATGCAGAGATAGCACAAGTTCTTCTTCTTCTATCTCGTATTCAGGCTTTGAAAGGAGGCCAAGGAGGAGCTTTGTCGGGTATCCAACTCATGGCGTTCTTTGTGCAACGTCGAGTTCAACCCCTGCAGCACCGCCTCACCAAGCTCTGGAATTACTCTGGCTTGGAAGACCCTACTCGCATCTCTGAAGATTTGATAGAGAAAAAAGATGTCGACAAGCGAGTTAGGAGCCTCACCAAGCTCACCAAGGATCATGCGGTTGCTGACTTGACCGCTGACTACTTTGACTCTGTGCACCCTTTGCCCGAGGTATGTATCTTTGTGTTCGCTTGTTGTCGAATTTTGTTTGCTTTGACTTACGTTATTCTTTGCCCTTATACTCTGCTGCCTTTATTTATATGCAGGGTCACCAATTCCTTGTTTTGCACCCTCCTCTTCCAGAGGCAGGGCCCCTTTTGGCTGATCTGGCCTTATCTGCATCTGAAGCCCCCGAGGCTGACGAGAATTAGGACAGAGATGATGCCGAAGAATCGGAAGAGGAAACTAGCTCGTCGACATTGTCTCCTCCCGTGCTTGCTGAAGATGCTGGTATCGACAAGAAGAGGAAACGAGTCGAAGAATTTGCTTCTTCAAGTTCTGCAGCGGCTGATAAGGCCTCTGTTCCTGCAGAAGATATGGAGTACTTCGACCTCCTGGCGTCGTAAGTGTTTTTATTCGAGTTCTTCAATTGCACCGCTCTTGCCTTGTTTCTGTCGTGTTACACATAACTTATTTTCTTCGTGTAGAGATGACGAAGAGCCGCCAAAAGTTGCTACAGCTACTCCTTCAATTCCCCCTGTAGTTGATGATGAGCCCCCTGCCCAAGAAATGGCGCCTAGGGTTACCAGGGCCTCTGTAAAGAAGGTTTCTGCGCCCCGAAACCTCAAGCGCTTGAAGAAGGCCAAAGAACCCGATGTCTCTCTGGAAGCCCATGAATCCTCGGCTTCCCCCCATGATGTGAGCAATTTTTCCTGACTTGTTTCCCTTGCATACACTTGTGCTCTTACACACTCTTTCACTCAGGAATTATTGAAGAGATTCGTCGCCTTGGGCACCGAATGCGCTGAGTACCTAAAGGTTGCAAAAGCTTCCGAAGGTATGTTCTATATCCAGTCATGATCTTTCCTCCACGCTTATCTTTTGCTGTTTATCTGACTTCCTTTCTTCTTCTACTATAGCTGCTCTAGCAACAGCCAATGCCCGAATTGCGTCATTAGAGGCTGAGCTTAGTGCCTCGCAGAAGGCATATGATATTGCGGCCGCTGCCAAAGCAAGCGCTGAGAAGTCACAGAAATCAGCGCTTGGTAAGGCGAAGAAAGCTGAAAAAGCTTTGGCCGACACCAACAAGGAGCAAGCTCAGCGAGAAAAAGCCGTGACAGAGCGTCTTCACACAATGTCTGCTGCTGCTGAAGGTAAATGCTTCGCCTTGTCTCTTATTTCGACTCCTATTGCCTTGTTATACTTGCTGATATGTTTCTTTCCTTGTTTCCTTTGTCCTTCTTTGCTATGCAGGATTTACCGGGGTATCTTCATCGTCTTTACAACCGGGTGATGATCCTCTGCTGACCGCGGTTAACCTACTTGAGGCGAACTGGATATCTATCCAGGAGACTCTTGTGTTGGTTAGCCGCGTTCTGTCATGGTTGTTCGTCGGGTTGTGGCCGAAGAAGAAGGCAGAAGTCCCGAAGGATAACTTGGAGAATCTTGCCAAGTCCTTCGATACAATTGAAGACCCGACCCTCCAGTTGAAGGGGCTCTCTCTGAAACGTGGCGCTGAGGGTGCTATTGCACTTTCTTTTGCGCACGGCGCGGACTTTGACTGGGAGAAGGTGAGCTCTCCCCATGGCCGCACCCGCGATGAGATGAAGGTTTTCTTCGAGAAGGCGAAGAAGTTGGCGCCTGCACTGGTGGCGATTATTTCTCCTTCTGCAGCCTCCGCGGCATCTACTGCTCCGGCCCCAACGACGGAAGAGCCTGCACCTCCGTCGACTTCTGGCGACGGATTTGTCATGCTCTCTTCTGCCACGGAGCAAAATGCTGAGGTGGCGTAGACTTCGGCTCCTCTGTAGCTTTCAATTTCTCCTTTTGAATGTAAAAACGTTTAGTCGCGTGCAACCCGAGAACTTTAGCCAAAGGGTTTTGCACTTATGTAAATATATTTCCTTCTCATGAGATCTTGTGCTGCCTCTCTGAAATGTTTCTTCTTTCTTTTCTTTTGACTTCCAGTCGATGCATACCAATGATCCCTTGACTGGCGGACCTGCTCCTTCCGCTGCCCGCACGTTCGACTCGACGATTTCGTCGCCTCCTAGTCAATGCAGTCAATGCGCAGAGTACTCTTTAAGGATTTCTGATCTTGAAGCTCGCTTGACTTTAGCCAAACGCCAAGCATAGATGGCTGTGAGCAAAGCTAGTAAAGCTTGTGGTTATCTGAAGCAAATATCTTCTCTTGATGAAAAGGTTTCCAGTTTGACGGCGAAGATTGTCCATAATGAAGAATGCGAATCTTTTATTCTTGGCATTGTCGAGTCTGCCTGCGAGATGTTGCGATGTAAGGTTTCTTTCGGCTTCTCTTTTCCCTGTTTCTTCACTGCTGTTTTTGTGACGTCCTTTGTCGTTACAGGCACTTGTCTGGATTTCACTGCTGAAGATCGTCGGGTTACCAAGCGAAATGCAGCTTTGGAGAGAATGTCAGAAGGCTGTGAGACTTTATGGTCTGATCCTCGGCATCGGAGTGCCATTGTACTGCTTTAGGACCGTGCCCAACATATTGGCGAGTCAGTTGATGGTTGCCGACGAGCTCTGACAACTATGCATTCTGTCATGCTTCCTTGCAATCCTCTGCCTCCAACTTTCCCACTTCTTCTTGATACTTTTAGGTGTAGCCACCGTATTCATAGATTGATAGAGCTGAACTTGGTGGCAGGTGCCAATTTTGCTCTTGGGTGGATGCGCAAGTGGCACCCAAGGCTTAATTACAGCACTATGTCCTTGAGTTTGGCTCCTGGTGGAGCTAGTCTTCGAGTTCATATGGAAAATACTTTACAGTCTGCTCGGAGGCTTGTAGCTAGGCTGCTTGAAGCAGACGCTGGGTTTTTCCGCGAGTATCACTATTTAGATCCTTTAGGCGTAGATGATTCTGATAACCCGCTGCTGTGACCTTTATGTATATACTGAACGCGAGAGTTCCTGATTTCGCGACTTTATGTCTGAAATTTGTTCTCAAAGCGTTATTATATGATTCGTGCATTTGCCGCATTTTCTCTTTGAAAGACTCGTAAACTCGAATATGAGGAACGTTTCGTCTTTATTATACTTGTAATGTAAGATACATGGGGTGACCCAAGAGATCCGGCCCGTGACCTGTGTTCTGGATCTAGAGGGCATTGCCCCTGGTATAACTCGTGGCTTTTATAGCCTTATTCTTCTACTCTACTCTGTTGCTCTTGATGTTTATGCCGTCGTGTCCTTCTCCTCTTCTCCTGCTTCTTTGTCTTCTCCTGATGCTTCTACTCGTGGTTTCTTCATCTCTGGCTCCACAACACGTCCTTCGAGTAGCTTGATGCCTTCTGTAATCGTACTTTTCGCTTTCTCTGCATGGTTGGCTATCATGCCAAAGTTTTGCGCCATCTTGTGGAACTCTCTGTCGCATAGATCTGAGATTTCAAAACTTCCTTTTACTGTGATTACTCCCTTTGGTCCTGGCATTTTGAGTACCAGATATGTGTAGTGAGGTACTGCCATGAATCGCGAAAACACGGGTCGCCCGAGGATCGCGTGATACTGGGATGGCCAGTCCATGATTTCGAAGTCTAACTTTTCTCTTCTGTAGTTTTGTCGGTTGCCGAAGCAAACGTTGAGTGCTATTCGACCTAATGGATAGTTAGCGCTTCCTGGTACTATCCCATGGAAGGAACAGTCTGTTGGCTTCAAAAACTCTAGTGATATATGCATTGCTCTGAGTGTTTTTGCATATATCAGATTGATTCCACTTCCTGCGTCCATAAATATTCTGTCGACATCGTACGTGCCAATTTGAGCTTTGAGTACCAAGGGCGCGTTTCCTAGCCGAGGTACTGTTATTGGGTGATCTTCTCTATTGAACTCAATTGGTTGTTCTGACCAGTGTAGATATTCCGTTGCAGCTGGAGGTGAAGTGATTGCTAGGTTGATTTGTCGAGTAATGCTTTTTTCATCTTTGTTTGACTTGGGCACAGGCTGTATCATTGATATGATGTGTCCCTTGGATGGAACGTATCCTTCGTCGTCATTGTGCTCCTGGTTTGGGTGGTCTTGATTTTGAAGAGCTCCATTGTTCCCCTGCTGATTTGTGGGAGGTTTGTTGCTTCCCTCGTATCCTTGCCGCCTTGCTTCGGTTTGCTTGTTTAATGCTGCCTCCTACAGCTTCAAGAATGTTGTGCAGTCTTTCATTGCATGCCTAGATACTCGCTTCCCGTCGACGAACGCTGAGTGTATGTGACAAGGTCCGTTGATTATATCTTCTGGCGAAGGGTTGTACTCTCTGGATTCTCTTGCGGGGAGCTTTTTATAGTCCACTTTTCCGTAGCTTCGATATCCTGAACTTCTGCGATTGCTTCCTTGGTAGCTATTGTCTTTGTACCCTGCAGCGACTTGGCTATGGGAGCCATAGTTGTCGTAATTGCGGGACCGTCTCCTTTGATTTCCGTACCTGTTTTTCCTATCATCTTCTGGGGATCGTGTACACTTGTTGTTGCACACGTCCTCTCCGTCCGCAAATCTGTTTGCTACGTCCATGAGGTCTGACACTGTTTTCGGCTTGATTCTGCCCATCTCTTCAACTAGGTCTCTTCGCCTTAATCCAATGATGAACGCATCTATTGCTCTTTCATCTGAAACTTCGACTGCTGAATTTTTGATAAGACTCCATCTTTGGATGTATGCCCGCAGTGTTTCGTCGCGTTGTTGCACACACGCTTTGACTTCTTCTATTGATGCTGGCCGCTTGTATGTCGACCTGAAGTTGCTTGTAAATTGCTTTGTGAGGTCTTCCCAGCTTCCAATAGTTTCCTTCTCTAATTTGCTCAACCATGACCTTGCTGCGCCGGTGAGGTGTAGTTGCAGACTTTGCATTGCTGTTTCTTTGGTTCCTCCCAATATTTGTACTGCTTGTAAATAATCTGAGAGCCATGATTGTGGTTCCTGTGATCCGTCGTACTTTTGCTGATCATGAGGTAACTTGAATCCCTTAGGAACTGGAGTGGTGCGAACCTTGCGGGTAAAGCACGACACCCCCATTTCTTTTTCGTTGTCTTCATAGTCGCGTTTTTCATTTGGGGATCGCGATCTTCGGGTTCCTTCGTGTTGTTTTGGTGATGGCGATCGAGATCGTTGATTGCTGCGCCGAGGACTGTTGTGATAGCGAGGTGATCTTGGCCTGTGCGTTTCCTTATGGTGGTGTGCTTCCTCTCCTTTTGCTGATAGCTTGTGGCCCACCATGTTTAGTCCGTTCAATGCTGCTCTGTGCATATGTTCTCTAGGATCTCCTAGATTTGGTTGAGTTGTGAGCAGATAAGCTTGAGCTGCCACTAATGCTGCTTCAGGAGTTTTTGGTATGATGTTTCCTTGTTCGTTGACCGATAAAAAGGACGAGTCAAGGTTTTTGGAAATGCTTTGCCTGTCAGAGTACTCGAGGTTATCGTACCTTGAACCATGGCGATGATTTTTCCTTGCGTTACTATATGATGCGTCGCTTCGCGCTTTACGAGCGGCGTTGCTAGCTGCAATGGCTGAGTCTTTTCTTCTCTGTATCTCTATTTTCTCCTGTGCTAATTGCTTCGCTTGCTGCCTTAGGGCATAATGATACCCCAACAGCATGTCTTTGCTGGAATTTGATGGTATTGGTGTGCCGTGTTCTATGGCTTCTCTTATTATCCTCCATTCGTCGACTGATAGTCAAATTTTTTTGCCTGGTTGTGAGGGATTCTGCTGTTTGCCCTTCTGCTAGGTGATTTGCTCCTCTGTCAAGATAAATAACACATGCTGGGTAAACAAATTACAGTTGGGCAATTGATAGAATAAAGATATTGTACATATGTCATGAGGATCACTATGAGATTCACTCTGGGCATTACGACAAAATACATAGACCGCCATCCAACTGCATCTATGACTAAAAATCCACTCGCGGGGAATCGTCCGAGGACCCCTTGAGTATTAAGTTGTGAACAACAGATAATCGCATTAAGCAAAGTGCGTAATGTAAAGAAAGTAAATGTCCTTGGACACAAGAATGTTGTTTTCTCCCTAGTGGCAACAACACATCTACAACCTTAGAGGTTTCTATCACCCCCCAGATTAAATAGAGGCATGAACCCAACTATCGAGCATAAATACTCCCTCTTGGAGTTACTAGCATCTACTCGGCCAAGATAGCTACTAGCAACGAAAAGCATGCAAGATCATAAATAACATAGAGATAACATAAAGATATATATATATATTCAACACATCAACATCACATAGTACCAATACTCATCAGATCCCAACAAACACAACATGTAAGATTACATAAAGATGATCCTGATCATGTAGGGCAGCTCATAAGATCTAAACATGAAGCACATGGTGGAGGAGACAACCATCTAGCTACTGCTATGGACCCGTAGTCCAAGGTAGACTACTCACACATCACTCTGGAGGCAACCATGGTGGTGTAGAAGGCCTCTGGAAGGGATTCCCCTCTCAGGCAGGGTGCCAGGAAGAGCTCATGGATCCTCCCGATCTCGCGACGGCGATGGCGGCGGCTTGCAATATGTTTCATGGAAAAGAGATCCGTCCTTTAGGTTTTTCCCGTCGAGGGGAACTTATAGGCTCAAGGGCATCGTCAGAGGTGGGGCCAGCTGGCCTCACCATGGGGCGGTGCGGCCAGGGGCTGGGCCGCGCCCCCATGTGGTGAGCCTGGCTCCTGGCCCCCCTCTGTTTCATCTTCGGTCTTCGCGAAGCTTCAGTAAATATAGGAGGTTCGGCTTTTGTTTCGTCCAATTCTGAGAATATTTCCTGTGTAACTTTTTTGAAACACAAAAATAGCAGAAAACATGGAACTGGCACTGTGTCATCTTGTTAATAGGTTAGTTCCGGAAAATGCATAAAAATGCCACGAAGTGTAACAAAACTCAAAGCAAATGGTGTGTAAACAAGCATGGAGCATCAAAAATTATAGATACGTTTGAGACGTATCAAGCATCCCCAAGCTTAACTCCTGCTCGTCCTCGAGTAGGTAAGTGATAACAAAAGAATAATTTTTGAGGTGACATGCACCATCACAATCTTGATCATCTATGTAAAGCATTGAGTGCTGGGATCAAAGAACTTAAAACATGGGCATAAAAGACATAATCTTGACAATAAGAACTTAGCAACCATGCTATAACATGAAAAGAAACACAAACGAAAGATCATCAATAATGAAACAATGAAAGTCAAACATGTGTTCAAATCATATGGAAAAACATAGCAAATGGTTTTCAGCTTGTCCTTCATGGAATAGCAAAACATAAATGCATAGGGCACCTTCAAGTTTAAGAGGGCGACTAGATACAAATAATTTAAGAACAAATGAAACCATAATCATGAATCAATCAATGATAAACTTTGGGACTATGCACATTAAACTCATAATGGCAACTATGCTCTCTTAGATGGTGCATGAAGGTAGAAGGTGGAGACTCAACATAAAAGTAAAAGAAAGACCCTTCGCAGAGGGAAGCAGTGATTGCAAGTTTTATAAACCTTCAAAAAATTATGGTACTTACTAGCTTCGAGCTCTCATTTCCCCCATCATAGGCATCTTGAATGGTTAAAGTTAATGCAAGAACAATAATGAGCATATGCTTGACAAATCATAAGTTGAAAACCTCGTGTCTCGTGAAGTACGAATACCCAAACCTCATGCTACTCGACTTAGGGTCCCAAGCAAGCTCTTGTCATTATAAGTATACACATATCATCGAGAACCGCCAATGGGGTACCTCCTTGATGATGACATGGAATAAACTCACATCAAAATGATAGGACAAACAGACAATGAACACCTCGGCATCTCTTTTATTTACCATTGGTATAGCTTTTTATTTTCAGATGTGTCGTTGAATGTCCATTATGGACATGCTGTAAATTTCCACCATGAATGATTCATGGCTTAGATTAGCGGCCCAGGCATTTCTCTAACACATATACAAACTCCATGATCCCGCAAGATTCCCAACTTATTTCACATCGCGAGTATCCATAAACAAAAGATCACGATATCAACTCAAATAAGAGAAGTGCAATGTTGAAAGCTTTCCCCATGATGGCATGATTTGGCTAATTCCCAACTTACAACTTGCAAGCATAACATCAACATAAAAATAGCCACAATGTCAAAATTTTAAAAGCGAGAAAAGTAAAGTGTGCCATCAGGTTCGTGAGAGCTTTACTGACTAATTTTCGCATAACACCAAAAAGAGTTTAATTCAAAGGATTGATAAAAGCAAGTCAAATGTACTTGGAATAGCAAATTGCTAATAGGTATGTATGGTGGACACATTGGAATAACTTGGTTTTTGGGAGTTGGATGCACGAGTAGAGCTCATACTCAGTACAAAATGAGGGCTAGCAAAAGACTGGGAGCGACCAACTAAGAGCGCAATAACGGCCATAATCATGCATAGCGACAAAACATCATTAAGAGAAGCATAAAATGACATCACAAGTCGAAAACCAAATGATCATAGAGGCTTATGGCAACTTTGTAAGAGTCTAACATGTTGTAAGCATGCGCCAAGCCAACCCAAATAAAGCATCAAAGGAGAAAACCAAATAAATGCTTCCACATAATAAGAACAACGCATGATTTTTTTGCAAAGGCTCATTAAGCAATCTCAGTCATTTGAGACAAGTCATGCTACAGCAAAAATAACTAAGCATACTATCAAAACGACGTCAAGCATGGCATGCAAAAGTCTAAGCCGCAGTCTAAATAAGCTCCTTTTTGTACCACTTTTTTGCATGAAACTTTTTCTCTTTTCCAACAGCATTCGAACCTTTTTAAAACAACTCTTTTGATTAATACCAACATAGACCAAAGGTCCAAATACACCTTGATGCAAAGATAAAACAACATCTGAACAAAAATCAAGGCGAAAAACGAAAGCTTAACGCAGTTCTAGAAAAAGAGAACACTCGTTGAACGATAAGAGTGAAAAACGGAGTGTTCTTGGCAAATGAAAAATGAGTACATCTCCTCCAAAAGAAATTTGTTGGGGTCCAACCATTTATTGCAGCAAACAAAAAAAAGAAAACTGAAAGCAAAAGTAAAGAAGCTCCAAGAAAAATGCATAGTGCATGAAGCAATAAAAATATAGTATGTTGAAAGGTGACCTGGTTTTGCCGATGAAGAAGGGGTACCTCGGGGGCATCCCCAAGCTTTGATGCTTGTACCTCTTGGATATTTCTTGGGGTGACATGGGAATCCCAAAGCTTGAGCTTTTGTCCATTCTTCATATCATCTCATCATTCTCCAATCCCTACACTTGAAAACTTCCTTCATACAAAACTTAACACAATTCTATTAGCAACGTTAGCATAAACATAATAGTAGATCAACCCTTTTTGGTTCAGGTTTCAACTCAAAAACACCAAATATAAAGCATATACTAATGTAGCAACTTCTCCAAAAGTTCCGTGATCAAAAGAACTAAAAAAGAAAGCGATCGAGAGGCAAACACAAATAGTGGCAGAAATCTGTCAAAACAGAACAACTGACAAATGTTGATTTTTTCGAGGACCTTCTATTGCTCAAATCGAAAAGTGCAAAACTAATGAAAGTTTGGATATAACCTGGGGCATATGCACAAGAAATCGCAGGTCAAAAAGATATTCTGAGAATGTTTACTAATTTTTACGGTGCAACACCAAAATCTGTTTCAGGACAGCAACTTCCCCAAATCTTACCTCCCCAAAATTAGAGGTTCTTCTTCGCACAACAACAAAATAAAAAGGATAATGAGCGGTTATTATAGTAGTAATAACTTCCAAGACTCAAAGAAAAAGTACTGAAAAGAAAAAATGGGTTATCTCCCAAGAGTGCTTTCCTTTAACGCCTTTGAGCTAGGCGCAGAAAGTGGAAATCAAGTAATATCAAATGATGAAGCATCAAGTTCATAATTTGCTCTAAGAATAGAGTCAAAAAGTAATTTCTTCCTTCTTCTAGGGAAGTGTTCCATACCTTTCTTAAATGGGAATTGATATTTGATGGTGCCTTCCTTCATATCAATGATGGCACCTATAGTTTGAAGGAAAGGTCTTCCCAAAATAATAGGACATGAAGCATTGCATTCAACATCCGTAATAAGAAAATCAACGGGAACAAGGTTATTGTTAACCATAATAAGAAAATCATTAATTCTTCCCAAAGGTTTCTTTTTAGCAACATCAGCAAGAGGAACTTCAAAATAACATTTTTCAAGCGGTGGTAAACTAAGCATGTCATAAATCTTTCTACGCATAATAGAAATACTAGCACCTAGATCACATAAAGCATGGCAATCAAAACCATTAACATGCATATTGTAATATGATTTGTAAAAGCAATATTCAAAGACCTAGCATTAGTTCCCAACCATCTTCTAACTTCTTGGGAATAGAAGCTTTTTGTTTCAACTTTTCCTCCCTAATTCTCATGAGAGCACTTGTAATATGATTTGTAAAAGCAATATTCAAAGAACTAGCATTAGGACTCAAAGCAAGCTTTTGTAAGAACAAAATAAGTTCAGATATATTGCAGCCATCAACATCAAAATCATTAAAAGAAATAGAGCTATCATCTCCTACACTCCGAAAAATTTCAGCACTCTTTTGAGAAAAAGTTTTTGCAGTTTTGGGCTTTTTCGCACAAGGAGTAGGAGTTTTCTCTATACCAATCAAAGTAAGAGGATTCCTAGAATTTGGAACAACATCACTAGAGGTAGTAATAGTACATACCTTCATCTTTCTAGCTATCTCATCTTCTCTTTCCCACCCGGCATGCAATTCTGCTAACATCCTAACATTTTCATCAATTCTAACTTGGATGGCATTAGTAGCAGAAAAAGTATTGCTTTCTTCCACATCATTGGGGAAAACTTTTAGTTTCAGAAGTTCAACATCAAGAGAAAGGCTATCAACTTTAGAAGCAAGAATATCAATTTTACCCAACTTTTCCTCAACAGACTTGTTAAAAGCAGTTTGCTTACCGATGAAGTCCTTGAGCATGACTTCAAGCTCAGAGGGCGCCCCCTAGTGTTGTTGGAGGAATTACCATAAGAATTACCATAACCATTACCATTGGTAGAAGGATACGACCTATAATTGTTGCTAGCAAAATTGTTCCTATAAGCACTGTTGTTGAAATTATTATTTCTAATGAAGTTTACATCAACATGATCTTCTTGAGCAACCAAAGAGGCTAAAGGAACATTATTAGGATCAACATGAGCTCTATCATTAGAAAGCATAAGCATAATAGTATCAATCTTATCACTCAAGGAAGAGGTTTTCTCAATAGAATTTACCTTCTTACCTTGTGGAGCTCTCTCGGTGTGCCACTCAGAATAATTTACCATCATGTTGTCGAGAAGTTTTGTAGCAGCGCCCAAGGTAAGGGACATAAAAGTACCTCCAATAGCTAAATTTGGACAATCATCCAAGTAGTCAGTCCATGAGTGGGACAATTCTTTATCATAGATTTCATTCTTTCCCAAGCCTGAGCAACATGTTAATTATCAAACTGTCTAAACTTTATGATATCACTAAGCAAAGCTATAATCTTAGCAGGAGGATAGTATTTTCCAATAAAACCATCTTTACACTTATCCCAAGAATCAATACTATTTCTAGGCAAAGATAGCAACCAATCCTTAGCTCTTCCTCTTAAAGAGAAAGGAAACAACTTAAGGTTAATAATATTACCATCTACATCCTTATACTTTTGCATCTCACATAGCTCAACAAAAATTGTTGAGATGAGCTACAACATCATCAGAACTGGCACCGGAAAATTGCTCTTTCATAACAAGATTCAATAAAGCAGGTTTAATCTCATAAAAATTTGCCTCGGGAGCAGGTGGCGCAATAGGAGTGCAGATAAAATCATTGTTTTTGGTGCTAGTAAAGTCACACAACTTGGTGTTTTCAGGAGTACCCATTCTAGCAAAACTAAAAGCAAGTAAATAAAAGCAACTATAAAGGAAACTAATTTTTTTTGTATTTTTGATAAAACGATGCAAGCAAAAATAAAATAAAGCAAAACAATAACAAAGTAAAAGATTTTGCATGCGAGACTCCCCTTGCAGAAGTCTTCTTCCTCCCCGACAGCGGCACCAGAAAACTTGTTGATGGCTTGTAAGAACAGCTCATTGGGAACCCCAAGAGGAAGGTATGATGAGCACAACAGAAAGTCTTCCCTCAGTTGTGAAACCAGGGTTAAATCGAACCAGTAGGAGAAAGACAAACTTCAGAAGGTGATGCTTGCTAGCTTCGTGACACTCTGGACAAGGGTGCCAGATCAACTGATTGTCGGTGTGTAGCTTTTCACCAGCAGCAACATGAAACCTGCACACAAACACAACCAAGAACTTTGCTCCCAACTTACGATGAGGTTGTCAATCTCATCGGTTTGCTGTAAACAAAGGATTGAGCGTATCGAGTGGTAATAGGATAATAGTATGCAAGAAAGTAAACAGTGCAAGTAAAAGTAAAATGGAATAGCAATGTAAAGGAAATTGGACCGGGGTCCACAGTTCACTAGTGGTGTCTCTCCATAAGATAAATAACACATGCTGGGTAAACAAATTACAGTTGGGCAATTGATAGAATAAATATAACGTACATATGTCATGAGGATCACTATGAGATTCACTCTGGGCATTACGACAAAATACATAGACCGCCATCCAACTGCATCTATGACTAAAAATCCACTCGCGGGGAATCGTCCGAGGACCCCTTGAGTATTAAGTTGCGAACAACAGATAATCGCATTAAGCAAAGTGTGTAATGTAAACAAAGCAAATGTCCTTGGACACAAGAATGTTGTTTTCTCCCGAGTGGCAACATCACATCAACAACCTTAGAGGTTTCTGTCACTCCCCCAGATTAAATAGAGGCATGAACCCAACTATCGAGCATAAATACTCCCTCTTGGAGTTACTAGCATCTACTCGGCCAAGATAGCTACTAGCAACGGAAAGCATGCAAGATCATAAATAACATAGAGATAACATAAAGATATATATATTCAGCACATCAACATCACATAGTACCAATACTCATCGGATCCCAACAAACACAACATGTAAGATTACATAAAGATGATCCTGATCATGTAGGGCAGCTCACAATATCTAAACATGAAGCACATGGTGGAGGAGACAACCATCTAGCTACTGTATGGACCCGTAGTCCAAGGTAGACTACTCATACATCACTCTGGAGGCGACCATGATGGTGTAGAAGGCCTCCGGAAGGGATTCCCCTCTCCGATAGGGTGCCGGGAAGAGCTCCTGGATCCTCCCGATCTCGCGACAGCGACGACAGCGGCTTGGAGTTTGTTTTGTGGAAAATATATCCGTCCTTTAGGTTTTCCCGTCGAGGGGAACTTATAGGTGAAAGGGCATCGTCAGAGGTGGGGCCAGCTGGCCTCACCATGGGGCGGCGCGGCCAGGGGCTAGGTCACGCCCCCTGTAGTGAGCCTAGCTCCTGGCCCCCCTCCGTCTCATCTTTGGTCTTCACGAAGCTTCGATAAAAATAGGAGGTTTGGCTTTTGTTTCATCCAATTCCGAGAATATTTTCTGAAACACAAAAACAGCAGAAAACAGGGAACTGGCACAGTGGCATCTTGTTAATAGGTTAGTTCTGGAAAATGCATGAAAACACCACGAAGTGTAACAAAACTCAAAGCAAATGGTGTATAAACAAGGCATCAAAAATTATAGATACGTTTGAGACATATGAAGAGGTGGTTGTCTTTGTCAATGATTGGCAATGGGTGATAATGGGTGTCCCAATCTTCTCAGCAAGCGCAATGTAGATGGCGATGATGCTGATGAAGATAACTCAAGTGTCACTGTAAACTCTTCGGCTAATCCCTGCTGCCAGCGCAACAGCTCTCAACCCTTTGGATATTCGCAACGTCACACGCTTGCGCACGTCATCACATGCTCATGCAGACACGTGCTCATGCAGACTTGATCTCCACTTGTCTCTTGATCGCCGTCCTCCCTCTCCTCCCGCTGGCAATCAAACTGCAATGGTAATGGATCCTCCTCGTCTTCATCATCTGCCATTATTAGTAAAGACAAAGGAAATGGCAGCAATATATATATGGTGGAACTCTCAGCTCCTTCAAAACTGAAAGAATAAGGTATCTTACTGTTCCAAAGTAAATTATGAAAGCTTACCAACTTGTAGTGGCAGAACGTATGCGGATGTGATGAAGCGAATACCAAGGGTATAAGAAACTATCACACGACAAACCAGGGTATATGGTGGGGCTTGGTATGGATACCTAACTACACCGAAATACAAGTCCTAGTGCTGATCGTATGACAAAGACCCACGGAAACACACACGGTGGAGATAAACGGGGCAAAGCAACTCTGAAAAGTGAGCTCAAAAAGATATAAGTGACAACACACAGTAGTTCATGTTGCAATGCACAAGAGAGACGCTAGCACTGGCTCGACGAACAGGCACAAGATTGCGCACACGGCAGCAGCCTGATGAGCACGAAGTAGCTAGTCTCGTATGGGTAAGCTCCTAACACGATGTTGTAGACAGGCTGTAGCTAAAGCGATTAAAATCGTGTAGAAAGGACGCTATGTGGACACAGTGGTAACACGCTATCGCGGCAGAGAAACCGACAAAAAATGTGTCACGACAGAGATATACGACGCCGGAAACACACGGCAGCGCGACGGCGACGCGAAACGGACAAAGTAGTTTGTCTCTTTTTTTTATAGGTGCGGCGTGTGCAGGCACGTCCCCTGTTTTTTTTTGTTTTTTTACTGTACGAATTTGGGCCTAAAATTGCTTGGCCCGATCTGGCGCTAGACCATAGAGGCTGTCTGGGGTCGGGCGACCCCGCTCCAGCGCCTAGCGAGGCAAGCGCGCTCGACCGCGGAGCTTGTCTGGGCTCGGGCGAGCAGGTACATCGCTGGTTTTTTTTTTGGGAACTAGCGATCCGATCGGGCATGAAACAATCTGAAAAATTGGAAACAATCAGAAACGATCGGAAACAATCGGAAACTGCCGACGAACACAGCGGACAGAAAAATAAGATGGAAAAAGTTACGCAAAAGATACTACGACCAGCAACTAAAACAAATACGTCGATGCAATCTAGGCTATGACAAAAACTAAGAACCCTAAATTTTTTTGTATGGCTTTTTCTGGATAGGACTGAAAATAAAAACGAATATATAGGGATGGATTTGTGGATGCTCACCGAGGAAACGCTGGAATCTGATACCAAGATGATAAGGGGTGTCCCGATCTTCTCAGCGAGCGCGATGTAGATGGCGATGATGGTGATGAAGATAACTCGAGTGTCGCTGTAAACTCTCCGGCTAATCCCTACTGCCAGCGCAACAGCTCTCAACCCTTTGGATATTCGCAACGTCACACGCTTGCGCACGTAGCCGCCGACCACGAAACGGTGATGCAATATACTAATTCCCAATGGAACAGCAGATTACACTCAGACTTTCAGAAGTGGAGATGGAGGGAGGAGAGGGAGGACGGCGATCAAGAGACAAGTGGAGATCAAGTCTGCATGAGCACGAGCATTGAGAATTAGTATATTGCATCACCGCTTCGTGGTCGGCGGCTACGTGTGCAAGCGTGTGATGTTGCGAATATCCAAAGGGTTGAGAGCTGTTGCGCTGGCAGCAGGGATTAGCCAGAGAGTTTACAACGACACTCGAGTTATCTTCATCACCATCATCGCCATCTACATCGCGCTCGCTGAGAAGATCGGGACACCCCTTATCATCTTGGTATCAGATTCCAGCGTTTCCTCGGTGAGCATCCACAAATCCATCCCCATAGATTCGTTTTTGTTTTCAGTCCTATCCAGAAAAAGCCATACAAAAAAAATTTAGGGTTCTTAGTTTTTGCCATAGCCTAGATTGCATCGAAGTATTTGTTTTAGTTGCTGGTCGTAGTATCTTTTGCGTAACTTTTTCCATCTTATTTTTCCGTCCGCTGTGTTCGTCGGCAGTTTCCGATTGTTTCCGATCGTTTCCGATTGTTTCCGATTTTTCAGATTGTTTCATGCCTGATCGGATCGCTAGTTACCAAAAAAAAAAGGGAACAACGATCCCCAGAGTCCAGTTCCGATCGCTAGTCCAGATTGGATCGCTAGTTGAGATAGAAAAAAAACAACAAGCAAGGTTGCAGCAGATCGGTTTCCTCTGGCGGTCCCTGCACCGATCGTGATTCAACAAACAAACAAAAAACCAGCGAGGTACCTGCTCGCCCGAGCCCAGACAAGCTCCGCGGTCGGGCGCGCTTGCCTCGCTAGGTGCTGGAGCGGGGTCGCCCGACCCCAGACAGCCTCTGCGGTCTAGCGCCAGATCGGGCCAAGCAATTTTAGGCCCAAATTTGTACAGTAAACAAAAAACAAAAAAAAATAGGGGACATGCCTACACACGCCGTACCTATAAAAAAAAGTGACAAACTACTTTGTCCGTTTCACGTCGCCGTCGCGCTGCCGTGTGTTTCCGGTGTCGTATATCTCTGCTGTGACACATTTTTTATTGGTTTCTCTACCGCGACAGCGTGTTACCACTGTGTCCACATAGCGTCCTTTCTACATGATTTTAATCGCTTTAGCTACAGCCTGTCTACAGCATCGTGTTAGGAGCTTACCCATACAAGACTAGCTACTTCGTGCTCATCAGGCTGCTGCCGTGTGCGCAATCTTGTGCCTGTTCGTCGAGCCAGTGATAGCGTCTCTCTTGTACATTGCAACACGAGCTACTGTGCGTTGTCAATTATATCTTTTTGAGCTCACTTTTCAGAGTTGCTTTGCCCCGTTTATCTCCACCGTGTGTGTTTCCGTGGGTCTTTGTCATACGATCAGCACTAGGACTTGTATTTCGGTGTAGTTAGGTATCCATACCAAGCCCCACCATATACCCTGGTTTGTCGTGTGATAGTTTCTTATACCCTCGGTATTCGCTTCATCACATCCGCACACGTTCTGCCACTACAAGTTGGTAAGCTTTCATAATTCACTTTGGAACGGTAAGATACCTTGTTCTTTCAGTTTTGAGTGAGCTGAGAGTTCCACCATATATATATTGCTGCCATTTCCTTTGTCTTTACTAATAATGGCAGATGATGATGACGAGGAGGATCCATTACCATTGCAGTTTGATTGCAGCAATACATTTTGGGAGGAGGATTCTGGAGTGGTGCTTAATTCGGGTTTGTTCCACTTCACTGCAGATATTCATGGAAGACCTGCTGCTGTTACCATTGATAACTGTTCTTTACCGAACTTGGTTAGTATTGAGGTTGTTGAAAAGATGCAATTGCGTACTTATGGAAAAATTAAACCATATATGTTGGCTTCTTATGATCATGCACTACCAATTACGTGAACCACCCATGTTCCTCTGACCATTTATGGCCATACAGTTCATATTCGTTGTGATGTGGTTCCTAGAGCGCTAAATTTTTGCCATATTTTGTTGGGAAAATCTTGGTGTGCTTAGTTTAAGGTTGTTTTTTGTAGTGATCATCCTGACCCTTCCATCTTTTGGAATAGTAAGCACACGTGGTTGTCATATATTTGCATTAAGGAATTTCAGGAGGTTAGACGTCAAAACCTGCGTCCACCTGCAGCCCTTCTAATAAAACCACATGTTGCTCCTGTTCTTACACCACCTGACCTATGTATTCCCACCATGTGTACACCTCAGCCACCTAAAGTTAACTTGCGTGATTCCACATTATGTGTAGATACGAGTGTGCACAAGAGTGAGAATGTCATTGTTCCAGAAAAACTGAGCGAGGGAGTTGCTAGGACATGTGAGGATATTCCAACTAATATAACCATGTCTACTCCTAGTGTTGTTTCTTGTGAAATGCAGGTTGCTTTTGAAGAAAGGGAGCCGCCTATTTTACAACCTGCATCACCGGTTTTTGTATTATCACTTGAGGAGGACGTTCCGGTGCCTACTACATCCGAGGAGCCTATCATTGCAATTGGAAGTGTTTTGGAACTACAACCAGCCATGGAAAATCTTTGTGAGTCTACTCCTTTGTTGGTTCCTTCTTGTGATTTATCTTGGACTACTGTCTCAGCACCTTGTGATACTTTGCTAAACTCGAATTTTGATCATGTGGTAGTGCTCACACATAAGGAAGTACTTGCTAGAATACCATCGAATGACATTGTGTATTCCATCATGCTAAAAGAACCTCTTAGTTTGCGTAGTGCTACGAATAAGATTTCTGAAATTTCATATTTGAATTCTAGCACGCATGCCTACTGCTTCATGTTTTACTTGATTGGTGAATATAGCATGAATAATAATTTTCTTGTCGATCACATATGCATAACTTGTGATAGAATTAATGAACTGAAACTTGATGTTCTTAGTCCTATATGCTATGTGTCGCAGTCCTTTTGTTGTGGGACACTAGATTATGTTCGCGATAGTATGCAACTATATTCTGGCCTAGTTGATATACTACAACCAACCAACGTACTTTTACCTGTGTTGGAGTGTTTTACTTCTGCTGGA
Source organism: Dactylis glomerata (assembly GCA_007115705.1). Taxonomy (NCBI): domain Eukaryota; kingdom Viridiplantae; phylum Streptophyta; class Magnoliopsida; order Poales; family Poaceae; genus Dactylis; species Dactylis glomerata. Next base: position 4,086,642 of record QXEO01000430.1, on the reverse strand, counting down.
ATAGGATCAGAATTTTTATATCCGTTGTCTTTGTCGCGACACATGTTGCATTTATATGCTACTAAAATATACTTCACTTATATTTGCAAATTGAGTTGTATCTTATGCACTGCGAGTATTGATCATGATAGGTATATTTGTTCTACATATCAGTGCAGCATAGCTAAGTCATGGCATAAATCAATTTTGTTTTCACATATTTTGGACTGGTTTGACCTTGTTCATCATAAATTTGATCATCTCTTTGTTTTTCACCATGATTATGATTCTTTGTACTTCACTTATACCTGCAATTTAAGTTGCTTGATGTATAGTAGACATACTTTTCATGTGAACAAAAATAATACAACATGTTATATATACATATACTCTGCGTACACGTTGTTCTTTTTGTTCCTACCACTTTCAGCTTACCCAAAGCCGAGGACGGCTTTTCTTGAAGAAAGGGAGGATTATGAGGATCTATCCATGGAATATGATGATTCTACTTATTTGAGCTGGAAGGAAATATTGAGCCTAACTAATAATAATGATAAGGTGAATTCTTTCTTAATTGAAGAGAATGTTTTGATATCTCCGAATTATATACTACCTAAAGCAAAGTACTGTGTTGTATTTAGGTATGTCATCTGTCAAGATATCGCCAGCGGGAGGAGAGGGAGGACGGCGATCAAGAGACAAGTGGAGATCAAGTCTGCATGAGCACGAGCATGTGATGGCGCACTAGGACTGCCTACGACACGATGTCTACACGTCTAAGGCGCGCCACACACATGGCCTGCGTGCCAGAAATAGGCCAAACCCATATATGGGTCGGTATGTACTCGTTTGAGTCGAACCGAGTCAGTTTGGGCCCAAACCAGGTTGGTTTTGGGCCAGGTCCATAATGAGGACGCCCCAGCCTCCCTTAAGTAGCCAGGGGCGCCCCCTCAAGTCCCTGAGACCACGTTTAAACAAAACCCTAGTTTCTAGACAGAACCAAGTGTTCCTCTGAAATTGTTCGCACCAATTCGTATCGATCTGGTGTTTGTTCTTCTGAAAGTCTGAGTGTAATCTGCTGTTTCATTGGGAATTAGTATATTGCATCACCGCTTCGTGGTCGGCGGCTACGTGCGCAAGCGTGTGACGTTGCGAATATCCAAAGGGTTGAGAGCTGTTGCGCTGGCAGCAGGGATTAGTCGGAGAGTTTATAGCGACACTCGAGTTATCTTCATCACCATCATCGCCATCTACATCGCGCTCGCTGAGAAGATCGGGACACCCCTTATCATCTGATGATGAGGATCTATCCATGGAATATGATGATTCTACTTGTTTGAGCTGGAAGGAAATATTGAGCCTAACTAATAATAATGATAAGGTGAATTCTTTCTTAATTGAAGAGAATGTTTTGATATCTCCGAATTATATACTACCTAAAGCAAAGTACTGTGTTGTATTTAGGTATGTCATCTGTCAAGATATCGCCAGCGGGAGGAGAGGGAGGACGGCGATCAAGAGACAAGTGGAGATCAAGTCTGCATGAGCACGAGCATGTGATGGCGCACTAGGACTGCCTACATCGCGCTCGCTGAGAAGATCGGGACACCCATTATCATCTTGGTATCAGATTCCAGCGTTTCCTTGGTGAGCATCCACAAATTCATCCCCGTAGATTTGTTTTTGTTTTCAGTCCTATCCAGAAAAAGCCACACACAAAAATTAGGGTTCTTAGTTTTTGCCATAGCCTAGATTGCATCGAAGTATTTGTTTTAGTTGCTGGTCGTAGTATCTTTTGCGTAACTTTTTCCATCTTATTTTTCCGTCCGCTGTGTTCGTCGGCAGGTTCCGATTGTTTCCGATCGTTGCTGATCTTTTCCGATTATTTCTGGTGGTTGCCGATTGTTTCCGATCGTTTTAGAAATCAGATCCGATTGTTATTCTTGTTCTCAGACAGCGATCGATCTAGCTTTAAAAAAAAAATAGGGCCACGAGCATGGGCGTTGTACGGCGGACTCGATCTGTCTGATTGTTTTCCAGTACGAGTTTCCAGGAAGATCCGATCGCAAAAGTCAAAAAAAAAAACAAAGAGCGCGCCTGTGCAGATCGTATCCATCTGGGAGTCCAGCTCCCTGCATCGGTCGCAATAGTAAAAAAAAAGGCAGCGCGCCTCGCCCAGGCGCCTCGGCGCGGAGACTGTCTAGGGTCCTGCGCGAGCGTCGAGCGCTGCCCCGGCTCCGCTCGCTCGGGCGCGGAGGTCGTCTGGCGTCCAGCGCCAGTTCGGGCCTCTTCTTTTTAGGCCCAAATTTCGAGTTAGTAAAAAAAAAGATACATGCATGTACGCCGCACCTATATATCAAAAAGAAAAATAAGATTAACTACTTTGTCCGTTTCGCGTCGCCGTCACGCTGCCGTGTGTTTCCGGCGTCGTATATCTCTACCGTGTCATATTTTTTGTCAGTTTCTCTACCGCGACAGCGTGTTACCACTGTGTCCACATAGCGTCCTTTCTACACGATTTTGATCGCTTTAGCTACAGCCTGTCTATAGCATCACGTTAGGAGCTTACCCATACGAGACTAGCTACTTCGTGCTCATCAGGCTGCTGCCGTGTGCGCAATCTTGTGCCTGTTCGTCGAGCCAGTGCTAGCGTCTCTCTTGTGCATTGCAACACGAGCATATACTCCGACAAATACTTTTTGAGCTCACTTTTCAGAGTTGCTTTGCCCCGCTTATCTCCACTATGTGTGTTTTTGTGGGTCTTTGTCATACGATCAGCACTAGGACTTGTATTTCGGTGTAGTTAGGTATCCATACCAAGCCCCACCATATACCCTGGTTTGTCGTGTGATAGTTTCTTATACCCTCGGTATTCGCTTCATCACATCCACACACGTTCTGCCACTACAAGTTGGTAAGCTTTCATAATTCACTTTGGAACGGTAAGATACCTTGTTCTTTTAGTTTTGAGTGAGCTGAGAGTTCCACCATATATATATTGCTGTTGTTTCCTTTGTCTTTGCTAATAATGGCAGATGATGACGAGGAGGATCCATTACCATTGCGGTTTGATTGCAGCAATACATTTTGGGAGGAGGATTCTAGAGTGGTGCTTAATTCGGGTTTGTTCCACTTCACTGCAGATATTAATGGTAGACCTGCTGTGTTACCATTGATAATTGTTCTTTACCGAACTTGGTTAGTATTGAGGTTGTTGAAAAGATGCAATTGCGTACTTATGGAAAAATTAAACCATATATGTTGGCTTCTTATGATCATGCACTACCGATTACGCGAACCACCCATGTTCCTCTCACCATTTATGGCCATACAGTTCATATTCGTTGTGATGTGGTTCCTAGAGCGCTGAATTTTTGCCATATTTTGTTGGGAAAATCTTGGTGTTCTCAGTTTCAAGTTGTTTTTGGTAGTGATCATCCTAACCCCTCCATCTTTTGGAATAGTAAGCATACATGGTTGTCATATATTTGCATTAAGGACTTTCAGGAGGTTAGGCGTCAAAACCTACGTCCACCTGCAGCCCTCCCCATAAAACCACATGTTGCTCCTATTCCTACACCACCCGACCTACGTATTCCCACCATGTGTACACCTCAGCCACCTAAAGTTAACTTGTATGATTCCACATTATGTGTAGATACGAGTGTGCACCAGAGTGAGAATGTCATTGTTCCAGAAAAACTGAGTGAGGGAGTTGCTAGGACATGTGAGGACATTTCAACTAATGTAACCATGTCTACTCCTAGTGTTGTTTCTTGTGAAATGCAGGTTGCTTTTGAAGAAAGGGAGCCGCCTATTTTACAACCTGCATCACCAGTTTGTGTATTATCACTTGAGGAGGACGTTCCGGTGCCTACTACATCCGAGGAGCCTATCATTGCAATAGGCAGTGTTTTGGAACAACAACCAGCCATGGAAAATCTTTGTGAGTCTACTCCTTTGCTGGTTCCTTCTTGTGATTTATCTTGCACTACTGTCTCAGCACCTTGTGATACTTTGCTAAATTCGAATTTCGATCATGTGGTACTGATGACACATAAAGAAGTACTTGCTCGAATACCACCTGTTCATATTGTGTATTCCATCATGCTAAATAAACCTATTAACTTGAGTTGTGCTATGAATAAGATTTCTGAAATTTCATATTTGAACTCTAGCACATATGCCTATTGCTTCACTTTTAATTTAGTCGGTGAATATAGCATGAGTGATGATTTTATGGTGGACCACATATGCATTACATGTGATAGAATTGCTGAACTGAAACTTGCTGTTTTCAGCAATATATGCATTGTGTCCAAGTGTTTTTGCTCTGGGAAAATAGTAAATTTTTGAGATAGTATAATGTATTCTGGTCTACTTGATGCGTTTCGGCTCACCAATCATGATATGTTAGGTTGCTCTATTTTTGCCAGTTTGCACTTGGATTTGTTATGTTTATTGTGGTTGTCCCACACTTCGTTGCCTAAGTGTGGTACTGATCCGTACTTCACTTATATTTGCAAATTGCATTGCATATTACCTATAGGACATGCTGATCATGCATATATAAATGAATACTTCTTTGTCCGTTCATCACTTGTTCATCATAATCAGAGCAGTGCAGTTGGAGCCTGGTATAAACCTATTTTGTTCTCATATTTGTTGGAATGGTTTGACCTTGCTCATAATAAATTTGATCATAGAGCTTCTGTGAGGACACTTGCTCTGATACCAAGATGATAATGGGTGTCCCGATCTTCTCAGCGAGCGCGATGTAGATGGCGATGATGGTGACGAAGATAACTCGAGTGTCGCCGTAAACTCTCCGGCTAATCCCTGCTGCCAGCACAATAGCTCTCAACCCTTTGGATATTTGCAACGTCACACGCTTGCGCACGTAGCCGCCGACCACAAAGCGGTGATGCAATATACTAATTCCCAATGGAACAGCAGATTACACTCAGACTTTCAGAAGAACAAACACCAGATCGATACGAATTGGTGCGAATAATTTCAGAGGAACACTTGGTTCTGTCTAGAAACTAGGGTTTTGTTTAAACGTGGTCTAAGGGACTTGAGGGGGCGCCCCTGGCTACTTAAGGGAGGTTGGGGCGTCCTCATCATGGACCTGGCCCAAAACCAACCTGGTTTGGGCCCAAACTGACTCGGTTCGACTAAAACGAGTACATACCGACCCATATATGGGTTCGGCCTATTTCTGGCACGCAGGCCATGTGTGTGGCGTGCCTTAGACGTGTAGACATCGTGTCGTGAGCAGTCCTAGTGTGCCATCACATGCTCGTGCTCATGCAGACTTGATCTCCACTTGTCTCTTGATCGCCGTCCTCCCTCTCCTCCCGCTGGCGATATCTTGACAGATGACATACCTAAATACAACACAGTACTTTGCCTTAGGTAGTATATAATTCGGAGATATCAAAACATTCTCTTCAATTAGGAAAGAATTCACCTTATCATTATTATTAGTTAGGCTCAATATTTCCTTCCAGCTCAAACAAGTAGAATCATCATATTCCATGGATAGATCCTCATCAATGGGGCTCTTACTATCTTCCATACAAAAATGAAGCAAGTTTTTGAGAGAGAGATTGGCACTTTGGTGCTCTTTTATAAATCTTGGCACTCCTCCCCACCTTTTTCCTTTCACAAACCATGACTAACCGATTCCACCGGGTGCCCACCAACATTCACATACCATGGAGGAGTGCCTTTTTTTCTTTTTTTCTTTTTGGAATAAGACAATATGGAAGATAGCAAATCTGACCACTACGTCCCCATGAGCTGAAAACAGTGTCACAAAACGAGAAGTGTTTTGAAGGTTTTTTTTTGAAAGGTAGCACATGAAAATTTACTTAGAATGGCTTGCAAATACCATGCATAGGAATTTATAGTTAACACAATGGCGAACTTGGTTTTTGGGAGTTGGATGCACGAGTAGAGCTCATACTCAGTACAAAATGAGGGCTAGCAAAAGACTGGGAGCGACCAACTAAGAGAGCAATAACGGCCATAATCATGCAAAGCGACAAAACATCATTAAAAGAAGCATAAAATGGCATCACTAGTCAAAAACCAAATGATCATAGAGGCTTATGGTGACTTGTTAGAGTCAAACATGTTGTAAGCATGCGCCAAGTCAACCCAAATAAAGCATCAAGGAGAAAACCAAATAAATGCTTCCATATAATAAAAACAACACATGATTTTTTCAAAGGCTCATTAAGCAATCTCAGTCATTTGAGGCAAGTCATGCTAAAACAAAAATCACTAAGCATACTATCAAAACAACATCAAGCATGGCATGAAAAAGTCTAAGCCGCAGTCTAAATAAGCTCCTTTTTGTACCACTTTTTTGTATTAAACTTTTTCTCTTTTCCAACACCATTCAAACCTTTTTGAAACAACTCTTTTAATGAATACCAACATAGACCAGATGTCCAAATACACCTTGATTCAAAGATAAAATAAGATCTGAACAAAAATCAAGGCAAAAAACGAAAGCGAAATGCAGTTCTAGAAAAAGAGAACACTCGTTGAACGATAAGAGTGAAAACTAGAGTGTTCTTGGCAATGAAAAACAAGGTATCTCCTCCAAAAGAAATTTGTTGGGGTCCAACCATTTATTTCAGCAAAGAAAACAAAAAAAAAACTAAAAGAAAAAGTAAAGACGCTCCAAGAAAAACGCATAGTGCATGAAGCAATAAAAATATAGTGTGTTGAAAGGTGACCTGATTTTTGCCGATGAAGAAGGGGTGCCTTGGGGGCATCCCCAAGCTTGAGATTTTGTCCATACTTCATCTCATCTCATCATTCTCCAATCCCTACACATGAAAACTTCCTTCATACAAAACTTCACACAATTCTATTAGCAACATTAGCATAAGCATAATAGTGAATCAGCGATCGAGAGGCAAACACAAATAGTGGCAGAAATCTGTCAAAACAGAACAACTGACAAAGGTCGATTTTTTCGAAAACCTTCTGTTGCTCAAATCGAAAAGTGCAAAACTAATGAAAGTTTGGATATAACCTGGGGCATATGCACAAGAAATCGCAGATCAAAAAGATATTGTGAGAATTTTCACGAAGTTTTACGGTGCAGCGCAGAAATCTGTTTTAGGACAGCAACTTCCCCAAATCTTACCTCCCTCAAATTAGAGGTTCTTCTTGGCACAACAATGAAAAAAAAATGATAAGGAGAGGTTATTACAGTAGTAATAACTTCCAAGACTCAAATAAAAGGAAAAGTACTGAAAAGAAAACAATGGGTTATCTCCCAAGAGTGCTTTTCTTTAACGCCTTTGAGCTAGGCGCAGAAAGTGGAAATCAAGTAATATCAAGCGATGAAGCATCAAGTTCATAATTTGCTCTAAGAATAGAGTCAAAAAGTAATTTCTTCCTTCTTCTAGGGAAGTGTTCCATACCTTTCTTGAATGGGAATTGATATTTAATAGTGCCTTCCTTCATATCAATGATGGCACCTACAGTTTGAAGAAAAGGTCTTCCCAAAATAATAGGACATGAAGCATTGCATTCAACATCCATAACAAGGAAATCAACGGGAACAAGGTCATTGTTAACCATAATAAGAACATCATCAATCCTTCCCAGAGGTTTCTTCTTAGCAACATCAGCAAGAGGAACATCAAAATAACACTTTTCAAGCGGTGGTAAACCAAGCATGTCATAAATCTTTCTAGGCATAACAGAAATACTAGCACCTAGATCACATAAAGCATGGCAATCAAAACCATTAACATGCATATCAATGATGGGCTCCCAACCATCTTCTAACTTATTGGGAATAGAAGCTTTTTGTTTCAGCTTTTCCTCCCTAATTTTCATGAGAGCATTTGTAATATGATTTGTAAAAGCAATATTCAAAGAACTAGCATTAGGACTCAAAGCAAGCTTTTGCAAGAATAAAATAACTTCAGATATATTGCAGCCATCAACATCAAAATTATTAAAAGAAATAGAGCTATCATCTCCCATACTCCAAAAAATTCTAGCACTTTTTGTAGAAAAAGTTTTTGCAGTTTTGGGCTTTTTTGCACAAGGAGTAGGAGATTTCTCTACACCAATCAAAGTAAGAGGATTGCTAGCATTTGGAGCAACATCATTAGAGGTAGTAATAGTACTTACCTTCATCTTTCTAGCCATCTCATCTTCTCTTTCCCACCTGGCATGCAATTCTGCTAACATCCTAACATTTTCATCAATTCTAACTTGGATGGCATTAGTAGGGACAAGTTGCCGAAGGAGGAACCACAGCAGCGGCCTTCTTCGGCTTATCGTCATCGCTAAAAAGAAAATTATTTGATATCAAAGAGAAGGAGAAGATCAACAGAAGGAAAACTTGGAGAAAAGGATCGCATATACTTACGAGTCAAGTAACCCGAAGATACCAAAGTCGGAATCCTTGGAAATCATTGGCCTATGTGGTACATCTTTTGGATTTGATGTACCCGATGAAGTCAAATCTTCTGTACGTTTCTGCTTTTTCTCTGCTCCTCGAGCCTCAGAATCAGTAAGAGGAGGTGACAATGTGGAGTCGCTTCCCTCAAGAGAACCTTCATCTTCATCCCCGTCCTGATTGTCACCAGCCTTGGGGGCTCCGGAGTCATCAGGGGTGGGTTCAGCGTTGATGGGTCCTTCTTCATGAAGAGGAGGGCGTGAAGCCAAAAATTGATGGCCCTACAAAGAATTCGACAAAAAGAATGTCAACAACACATAGTACAAAGAGACAACAAGAAAATAAAATATTTCGGATTACAAGACGTGTACATCTGGTAAGGGGTGAGTGGAGTCGAAAAAAGAGGCTACACAAGCTGGAATCTCCATCTTCGCAGTAAGAACAGTTAATGATCTCACCCTTTTGGTGAGATCTTTAGGGTTATAAGCAGAATTTTGGGCTTGACCCATATAGAACATCAAAACTAGACCGGGCTAAATTTGAATTATGACCATTTGGTTTGGTCATAATCCTGCCACATAGGATTGGCCATGTAGGATCCAACATGGCCGGGCCAAAGTGCTAGTGACCAATTTTTTGGTCATAATGTCTATGACCATCTGTTTTGGTCATAATCGCTTATGACCAATCAGAAAAATTGGTCATCGTAGGTCGTCAGTGATGCTCAACTGGCGACCAAGTGTTTTTGGTCACAAGAGGGTCACAAGTTGAACAACAGTGACCATCTAGTGACCACAATGAAGGGTCGCCCATCAACATATTTCTTGTAGTGATCCTTTTTCTCTGGGTCCCGGGCAGACACTCGAGAAGGATTGGTCGAGCCAGAGTAAGTCCATAACTTAGAAACTCGAGATTGCAGTGGTTGGATGCGTCTCTGAAGGAAGAATGCCATAAGCTCCATTCCTGTCAGCCCGCCCCCGCTGCAGTCTTCAGTCCTTGAATACGAGCTAGCAAAGGCTTGATGTTTCCGACTTCAACTTCAGAAGGTGAAGCATCCCATGTAGTTAGCTTTGTCATACCCTAGCTAGCATCAAAGGGAGCAAACCCATATTGATCAGGGTTTGAAGATTTCTGGTCCTTGATATAGAACCATTTCTGCCTCCAGCCCTGCACTGACTAGGCCATCTAGAATTCAAGATAGTGCGATTCTGATTGCATAGAGACAACAGCTCCTCCCAGTTCGGGATTTTCAGCTAAAGAAACACTGGGACGAAGGCGAAAGAGGAATTTCCAAAGAACCCAGTGTGGGTCAATGCCCAGGAATGCTTCACAGAGAGTGATAAAACAGGCGATATGAAGAAGAGAATTTGGCGTGAGCTGATGCAGCTGCATGCCATAGACAAAGAGAAGCCCACAGAGGAATTCGTGAGCAGGGAGAGATAAACCATGGAGGAAAAAGCAAGGAACATTACCCGATATCCTGCTGGTGGTGTAGAACAACCTCATCTCCAGGGAAGATGACCGCCACCGATTCCGGTAGAAATCCTTCCTTCTTGGCTTTCTTCAGATCCGCCTCATCAAAGGACGAGGGAACCCAGTTCAGAGCCTGTTTCTTCATCCCTTTCTTGGCCATCTTTGATCTATGCGCAACCCTCTTGATGGGCATACAATGGCGGAGCACTCGGGGGCTGCAAGGAGAAGGCAGGCGTGAGGAAGAAGAAGCAGTGGCAGCGGTAGAGGAGGAATGAGCTGGTAAATAGTAAAGGTAAAAGGTCTCTCTGTATATAAAGCTTCCATAGGAAGGAACGTGGGCCACCATGTGGCGTGCAAAGCGAAAGCGGCAAAGCCCACTAACGGGCAGAAAAATTTGGAAATTACTGCGCTGGCCATGTGCAACGGTCAATGTCTAGTCAAATCATTGCAGGCAGTGATCATATCGATGACTTCACGCATACCAGCTAAAGTCGACGGAATACAAGTCAAAGAAAAAGTTGAGCCTATGATCGTTTCCAAGGAACCCAACCATAGCCTCGGGGGCTACTCCCATCGGGAGCGCTGGTCGTGCACCCGACAAAATGAAAAGAAGAGAAGACAATTTTTTAGTGCAGGTCATGACAATGAGAAAAAAAACAAGGAGAAAATATTTTAGAGTCTATACCCGAAAAAATTCTACTATAGCCTTGGGGGCTAATCCCATCGGGAGCGCTGGTCGCGCACCCGATGCAGATGAAAGTATCAATTTCGAAATTTCAAGAGGCGTGTTATTACACATACATCAGAGTATATCAACTTCATTGTCAAAACATCAAAAGTTCGACATTGCTATTCGCTAATTTACTCCCATCGGGAGGGATCTGCAACTAGCCGAGGAATAACAACCCGAAGATTTTGGGTATTAAAGCAGCCAAACAAGGCTCACAACAAAATTATGATTCTCGAGCTACATCATCGTGACAAAGCTTAAATGCCATGATTGTAAAAGATCATGAAGGTAAGACCTCAGGATCCGTCCTGCATGGCCTAGTATACGCACATGAATGCGCTCTGCTAGTAAATTTCCATATCCACGATGCGAAGAAAAATCCCGATGGACGCACTGGGTACCCTGAGAACTACTGGAATCATGTCTTTGTAAATCCTAAATGCGGCAAAAGACTAGGTTACGCCAGGTACCGGATTCAAGTCCAGGCTTGTTAACTAAAATCCACTTGAGAAATAAATAATATGGATTATTTTATGAATACAGGGAAAAGGAAGAAGTCAAAGATTGATCAAGTCGAAGATATAAAGATTTGAGATTCAATCCAAATCTACAATTCTGGTAGAATCTCTGATGGGTTTGTAGCATGGAAAACAAAAAATTTCCTACGCATGAACACAAACTAGCCAAGAAAACTCTACGAGATGGTAGCAACGGAGAACTAACCCTCAAAGACCGGAAGCGGGGATTACATTCCCGCACAAACATTGCTGATGAAGACTTGATGAAGACACACGTACTCGACATAGTCATTCACTTGACGTAGTTGATGTAGTCGTTCACTTGACGATCTCAAGATCGTGTACAAGGCGCCACAACCGGTGGCGCCTCCATACTCGGTCACACGTACAGTTCGGTGACATCCTCCATGCCCTCGATCCAGCAGGGCAGCGGAAGTAGGGATCCACCGAAACTCCTCCTCCTCCACTTCTCCAAGTGTTGGTGGCTAAAAATTTCAGCAGTGCTTCGCTTAAGCAACAGCCATGGTGTGGAGTAACAAGGTAGGGGATGGAAACAACTAAGTGCCTTTGGAGAAGAGGATTATATCCAATATATATAGGAGAAAGGGGGCAGCCACCCATGAGGGGTGCGGCCAGCCCCTACTCCTTTTCTCCTCTTCATGGTGGTGGTAACCTCCGCCTTCATGGAAAGGTAACCCCCCTCATCAAATGAGTAACCCCCATTTTAATTTTGCATGACATTCATGTTAATTAAAATCCACACTTATTGAATAAATAAAACATTTTTATTTCTTTAATATTATTTAATTCAATCAATTAACAAACATTAACATTTACCCCCTTGAGTCATTTCGATATCCCAAAATAGTTTCGGTGCTTTTCTGAAACAACCCCTGTGCTATCCAATAATTCAGCTGGAGTTTCAAATCCACTCAAAATACGTCAGCGAACCTTAAGTGTGTCACCCTACGGTTCGTGAATAACGTGGACATGATCGAGACTCCTCTCCGATCAATAATCATCAGCGGGATCTAGAAATCCATGACGACTCCTACTTACTCGATGATGAACTAGTGATCGTGTGAACCAATAACGAACATAGTCAATTCCTTTTGTCTCATGATATTATTACTTGTCCAAGATCCGATCATTTGGTATCAACCATACCTAGTTTAATCTCGTTCCCGACAAGTCTCTTTACTTGTTCTGTGATAATGCATTCCCGTGACCTAGTCACATGCTTCCAAGCGATGTCAATGCAATATCACTGAGAAGGGCCCAGAGAATTGTTGACAACCATTTTTGGCTTACAAAGAAGATACCTTAAGATGGCCTCAAATGAGAAAATAATAGTTGAGAAAGTTGTGCGTCTCGTCGAAACAAGCAACTTTGGTTTTTGGATCATCTCAATCCGAGGTCACATGCAATTTCTAGGGTCAAACCAAAAAAGCTGGAACAGAGGCTAGCTAGTGCAAGTACTAGCGAATTTCTGTAATTTCGTAGCCCAAAGCCGAGGCTGACTAGTACAAGTACTAGTCGCGCTCTGTATATGCCGAAATCAGATAAAATTCAGAAATCGATGGAAAAGACCATTCAGACTGTCTCGGATGGAAAAGTTGCCAACATGAAAGTTCTTCCTTTTTTCGAGACGAACAACTTTGTAGTTTACGGGATTTCGATCAGAGGTCATTTACTGCCTCAAAACAGACCCAGAATATACAGACAAGTTTTTGACCGAACAGTTTTGGAAAGTTCGGACCCACCCATCCAAATTCGACCCAAACTAGGGTTTTGGACGTGAATCCAGCCCTCTTTCTTGCACGGGAAGTCCAGCCGCTCCATATATACATGAGGGGTGACGGCCGATTGAAAAACAACACACAATCGCAAAAACCAATCTACAAACCTCTATTTTTTTTCTCTCGCCCTTGTTTTCTGCTCATCGTTCATCGGTGTTCTTCGTGTTGGAGAGCTTCGATCTGCGAAGTCCTAGGGGCGGGCGAATCGACCTAGGGCAGCCCATCACCGCCGTGCGCCCAGACGGGGTCTCTCCCGGGTGTGTGGGGTTTCGGGTCTTCAAAAGAGCTCGCCGGATTGTCCTGCGTATCGCGCTTCCGGCTAGCCTCCTCCGGCGACGTGTCCTGCGTATCGCGCTCGACGTCGGAGGTACACGGTGACGTGTTCGTGTGCGAACACACTTTTTGGCGACTCCGCTGGGGACGATCATCATGTCGAGCGGTATACCCCAGCCTGCTAAAGTTAGCGCCGAAAACATCATCAAGCCTAGTTTTGATGATCTTTCGGTGGATCAACGCGAATCCTACAAGGCGCTGAAGAAGCAGCGTCTAGAGCAACTTGAGGCGCTGGAGCTGAAGCGCAAGGAGGAGTTCGAAGCTTTGAAGAAGAGGCAAGAGGAGGAAGATAGGGAGATGTTCCTTGCAAGCTTCAAGAAGGACCGCCATGGGGCTGTTACCTCGCTTGGAGACATCCAACTTCCACCAATGCTCGGCGATCCAGCCGAGCCCTCTGTAAGTACTAGCGTATTTTCTAGTGATCATTTGGCTACAATTAATCATTATGCTACTGAATCAAGTCGTCAAGCCTATGATGCTATGATAGAATACATAAAAGCTAGTAATAATAAGCCTCATGATAATTTTGGTAATGTTAGTGCTAATGCTGCTGTTGAAAACCCTAGCCATACATTACTTAGCACGTCGGTGTTTCCCCAAGGCATGCCGATGAATCCTTACATTAGCCAAGATGGTCAGATTGTAACCGTGCCAACATACCATACTCCTATTAGAAGTGTGCCTTATTCGGCCATTCCGCCGAACAAGGCCACACGTCCTGCAGCCACAGTCACGGCGCCGAATTTTAATTCGGTACCAGCAGCGCGAGTAAACTCCACGGCTAATAATTCTGTTGTTCCTGCACAAGTACCACAAACAAATTCGTCTGCCATAGACGAAAACATGGCCACACTTAGGTCAGAATTGCAGAAGATGTTCTATGATAACTTCGGAATTGAGCCGAAGCCTGTAAGCCAGATGTATCAAAAGCCTTATCCAGAATATTTTGATTCTTTACCATACCCCCAGGGTTACAAAGTGCCTGATTTTGCTAAATTTAATGGGGTAGATAGTAAAACGACTTGGGAACATGTTAGTCAATATTTAGCACAGTTAGGAGAAGCTGGCAATAGTGATCCTTTAAAAGTGCGTTTGTTTCCCTTATCTTTAACTGGTACTACTTTTTCATGGTTTTCTGCTTTACCTTATGGTTCTATTAATACTTGGTATCACCTAGAAAAGAAATTCCATGAGCATTTTTATAGTGGTGATAATGAGCTTAAGTTGTCACATCTTACATCGGTTAAACAAAAGCATGATGAGTCCGTTACTGATTATGTCAAAAGATTTAGAGATACTAAGAACCAATGTTACAGTTTAGTAATTACTGAAAGAGACATGGCAGACTTAGTGCTCAATGGTTTAAGAACTTACATTAAAGAAAAAATTGAAGGTTATGAGTTCTTAAATGTTAGTCAAGTTTTGCAAAGGGCTCTGGCCCAAGAAAGCCGAGGCAAAGAAACAAAAGATATGCATAGGTCAAAGTCTGATCGTCCTCGCATAAATACTATTGGATATAATAGTGAAAATTTGGACGATGAGGCTGATATTTATGCTGCAGAATTTGTTTGGCCCTAAAAGGCCAAACCTTATATTTGTGATGCTCTTAAGCCGATTCGCAAGAATCGTGAAGATGAGATGACATTCAGTTTTGATGTAGCCAAATGTGATAGGATATTTGATGCTATGTTAAAAGATAAATACATTCGTTTGTCTCATACTATACCGCCGTTTGAGGAGTTAAAACGGCGCGCTTATTGCAAATATCATAATTCATTTTCTCATGCTACTAATGATTGCAACGTTTTTCGGCGACAGATACAATCGGCTATCAATGATGGACGATTGAGCTTTGCTGATATGCAAATTGAGAAGCAGCCATTCCCAATGAATACTTTGGAGCTGTATGGAAAGAAAGTCCTAATTCGGCCAGAGACGGCCGAATCAGCTAATAAAGATAATGTTGTTGTTGGTGAACCCAGGAACAACAAGGAAAATAACAAGGTCTTGGGAAGGGAGATTGTTCTTGGAAAGCAACCTGATGGCAAGGAGACGTTGAAGATCACTATAAAAAATCCTGCACCCGGGGGGCAACCAAAAGAACAAGGTGATGTGCGTGCTAAGTTCATCAAGCCCAAGAGTCCAGAAGTTGGCAAGTGGAAGACCAATGAGGTCAAGGCGCAGCGCAAGCAGATCAAGCCAACTTTTGATATGTTAATGTCTAAGTATGCAAACCAAGCGACCGGTTCTAACTCAAACCGGTCATCTCATGTGAAACGTCCATGGTCACCTCCAAGAGAGAGATATCCAAGACACTCAAGGCCGTATGGTCAGTGGGTGCCAGGGCCATGGATGGCGCCGCCACCATATGCACCGTATTACTACAATGGAGGATGGATGCAGCCCCCAATGGCGCCATATGCTTTTCATCCAGGATGGGCAGCACCCAGGAAATCTGTGCATGACAGGATCACTCGACCTGTTCGAGACCGTTTGAGTTATAATACTAATCGGTCACATCCAAAATCTTTAGAGGCTGCTGAGAAGGAGCGACGTCCTATGTCGCCATGTGCTGAAACTTCAGAGTCTGGCAAGCAACAAGGGAAGAATCCTAATGTCAGCTCAATCATAGTGGGCACACAAGCGTTGAAACTCAAAGAGCCGGTTGATATTGATAAACCGGCTAGTTCTGATAAGGCTATACTGACTATTCAGCCAAGATCCTCGGCTAATGATCACGAAGCTAGCACAAGCAAAGCCAAGCCGAGGGACCCTAAATATACTCAGCCTAAGTGGTGTCCTCTTGGATTGACAAAAACCAAGAAAAGGAGGCTGCAGCGCATGAGGAATCAAGAGAAGGTCGAGAATGAAGCTCGCCCAGTGCCTTCTAAGAAGTGGGTACGTAAGCAAGTGGAAGATACCACAGTTCCCATGATAATCACAACAGTTCTGACACCATCTCAGGAGGGGAGCACGAGCATTGTTACTACACCACCTCCTACACCTCCTTCAACTGATGAAATTCTAGAGCAAACTCCCGCACTGGAAGATGATGAGGAATTGGTGGACTATGAAAGCTCGCCAACTAGGGAAGGTATGGATATGAATATGGTTTATTATTTACCCTCTGAATTTCGTGCCGTAGATGAAGAAGGGAAGTAGCACAGCTGGACTTTGGGCCCAAGAATGCCATCTTTGAGAAGCCAAAAGAACCGGTGAAACACTTGAAACCATTATATGTCAAGGGACACATTAATGGGTCACCGGTTGCTAGAATGCTTGTTGATGGTGGCGCTGTAGTGAATCTTATGCCATATTCGGTTTTCAAGAAGTTGGGGCTTGATGAGAATGATTTAATGAAGACCAACATGGTGCTTAATGGGTTTGAAGGTAAAGAAAAAACTGAGGCCAAAGGTGTCATGAGTGCAGAGCTCACCGTGGGAAGCAAATCTTTGGCCATCGCCTTCTTTATTGCTGAGGTGCAAGGTAATTACAATGTCATATTAGGCCGCGATTGGCTCCATGCAAACCAATGTGTGCCATCTACTTTGCATCAGTTCTTGATACAGTGGGTTGATGATGAAGTTGAGGTAGTCCATGCTGATAATTCATCGTGCATTGCTTTGGTTGATTCACCGGTGGATTGGCAACATCCTAATGCTACTTGTTTGACGGGGCGTGATCTTTCAGATTTTGATTTTCTTAGTGCCACAAAGAATGGCTTTGTGCCCGTATCTTTAAAGCCGATTTATAGTAATCGGCTCCCAAACATGTGATTTAAATGGATCCCAACGAAGAGTGGTTGCAGAAGAGGCTTGTGGAATATCGGTCCAGTGGGAACGATATGTATGAGTCAATTGAAGAATTAGATGATATGGATAAGTTGGGACAAGGTTTTACATCGGCTGATCCATTGGAAGAAGTGGATATAGGAGATGGTTTAATTCCTAGGCCGACGTTTGTAAACAAAAATCTGAAAGCCGATTATAAGGATATGTTAATCAGGCTGTTAAAAGAATATGTCAATTGCTTTCCATGCGAGTATCATGAGATGCCTGGTTTGAGTCAGGATTTAGTTGAGCATCGATTGCCTATCAAGGCCGGTTTTAGACCTTATAAACAACCGGCCCGGAAATTCAATCCTAAAATGTATGACCGGATCAAGGAGGAGATCGGTCGTTTGCTTAAAGCTAATTTTATTAAACCTTGCAGGTATGCAGATTGGATTTCTAATATTGTACCTGTGGAGAAAAAAGGATCAAGCAAGTTGACGGTGTGTATTGATTTCAGGGATCTAAATAGAGCTACACCCAAAGATGAGTATCCTATGCCAATAGCCGATATGCTTATTAATGATGCCTCTGGTAATAAAGTTATTAGTTTTCTTGATGGCAATGCAGGGTATAACCAAATTTTTATGGCCGAAGAGGATGCATTCAAAACAGCCTTTCGGTGCCCTGGCTTTGTTGGTTTATTTGAGTGGACGGTAATGACCTTTGGGTTGAAAAATGCCGGTGCCACATATCAGTGGGCTATGAATTTAATATTTCATGATTTGCTTGGGGTCATACTTGAAGTCTATATTGATGATATTGTTGTCAAATCGGATGCTAATAAATCTCATTTAGCCGATTTGCGCTTAGCTTTTGAGAGGATGAGGAAGTATGGGCTCAAGATGAATCCTTTGAAGTGTGCTTTTGGTGTATCGGCTGGGAAATTCTTGGGTTTTATTATACATCAACATGGCATAGAGATTGATCCACAGAAGATAGAGGCTATCCAGAAAATAGAAGCACCGAAATGCAAGAAAGATATGCAGAAATTCCTTGGCAAGGTTAATTATTTGAGGCGATTCATAGTGAATTTGTCAGGGAAGGTTGATGCATTTACTCCTATTCTTTGGTTAAAGAATGATGATGATTTTTACTGGGGGGCAAAACAGCAAGAGGCATTCGAAAATATCAAGCTTTGTTTGTCTACTCCGCCGGTATTGAAGGCGCCCAAACATGGAGAGATTTTTAGGCTCTATATCGCTGCGGAGGAAGACGTTATTAGTGCTGTTTTGACTCAAGAGACCGAAGGAAAGGAACATGTCATAACTTATTTGAGTCGGCGTTTACTGGATGCCGAGACAAGGTATACTTTTATTGAGAAATTATGCGTGTGCTTGTGTTTTGCTTGTACTAAGTTAAGGCATTATTTATTGTCTAGCATGTGCGTTGTTGCTTGTCAAACCGATGTCATTAAATATATGTTGCATAGACCAATTCTTAGTGGTAGGATTGGTAAATGGGCTTATGCTTTAATTGAATATGATTTGGCTTATGAATCTTTGAAATCTATGAAAGGCCAAATCGTTGCTAATTTTATTGTTGAACATCGGATTGACAGTGAGCATGATATTGATATTAGTGCTACTCGTGTGGTGGTGGCGCCAGAAAAGAGCTGGTGGCATGTAGTTGATGTGGGAGCAGTAAGTCCTTGTGCGTGGTGAATGACCAACCCGTTGGGAACCCCAAGAGGAAGGTATGATGAGTGTAGCGGCAAGTTTTCCCTCAGTTAAGAAACCAAGGTTTATCGAACAGGAGAAGAGAGACAATGACGACTGAAGGTGTTTGTGGAACCTGCACACACACAGACAAATACTTTGTTCCCAACTTGGGATGAGGTTGTCAATCTCACCGGTTTGCTTGAAACAAAGGTTATGAGTGTATCGAGTGGAAAACAATATAGTATGTGAGTAAAGTAAATAGTACGAGAAAAGTAAACAGGTGATAGCAATATGATGGAAATAGGACCGGGGTCCACAGTTCACTAGTGGTGTCTCTCCATAGATAAAATAGCACATGCTGGGTAAACAAATTACACTTGGGCAATTGATAGAATAAAGATAACGTGATATGTCAAGAAGATCACTATGAGATTTACTCTGGGCATTACAACAAAATACATAGACCGCCATCCAACTGCATCTATGACTAATAATCCACCCCCGGGGATATCAATCCGAACACCCTAGAAGTATTAAGTTGCGAACAATAGATAATTGCATTAAGCAAAGTGTGTAATGTAAACAAAGCATATGCCCTTGAGCATATGAATGTTGTTTTGTCCCTAGTAGCAACAGCACATCTACCACCTTAGAGGTTTCTGTCACTCCCCCAGGTGAAATAGAGACATGAACCCACTATCGAGCATAAATACCCCCTCTTGGAGTCACTAGCAACTACTCGGCCAAGATAGCTACTAACAACGGAGAGCATGCAAGATCATAAACAACATAGAGATAACAAAAGATATAATTCAGTACAGCAACTTAATCATAAACACCAATATTCATCGGATCCCAACAAACCAAACATGTAGAATTACATAACGGTGATCTCAATCATGTAGGGCAGCTCATGAGATCTAAACATGAAGGACATGGTGGAGGAGACAACCATCTAGCTACTGCTATGGACCCATAGTCCAAGGTAGACTACTCACTCATCGCTCCGGAGGCAAGCATGGCGATGAAGAAGACCTCCGGTGGCGATTCCCCTCTCCGGCAGGGTGCCGGGAAGAGCTTCTGGACCCTCCCGATCTTCGGGTCGACGGCAGCGGCGTATCGCGATGTGTTCTGGAAATCTGATCGGGCCCTTAGGTTTTTCTCATCGGGGGGTACTTATAGGCGACGGGGCATCGTCAGAGGTGGAGCCAGGCTCCCTCACACATGGGTGGTGCGGCCAGGGGCCTGGCCGCGCCAGCCCTATGTGTGGGGCCCTGGTGGCCCCTCTCCGTCTCTCCTTCGGATCTCTGGAAGCTTTCGGGTAAAATAAGACTTCAGGAACTTGTTTCGTCCAATTCCGAGAATATTTTCTGTGTATCACTTCTGAAACACAAAAACAGCAGAAAACAGGAAACTGGTACTGTGGCACTTCGTTAATAGGTTAGTTCCGGAAAATGCATAAAAGTACCACTAAGTGTAACGAAACAATAGGCAAATGGTGTAAAAACAAGCATGGAGCATCAAAAATTATAGATACGTTGGAGACGTATGAAGCATCCCCAAGCTTAACTCCTGCTCGTCCTCGAGTAGGTAAGTGATAACAAAAGAATAATTTTTGAGGTGACATGCACCTACACAATCTTGATCATATATGTAAGCATTGGTGAGCTGGGATCAATAGAACTTAAAACATGGGCATGAAGATATAATCATGACAATAAGAACTTAGCAACCATGTTGTAAACATGCAAATGAACACAAACAAAAGATCATGGTAATGAAACAATGAAAGTCAAACGTGTGTTCAAATCATAAGGAAAAACATACAAAAGGTTTTCAGCTTGTCCTTCAAAGAGAGCAAAACATAAATGCATAGGACACCTCAAAGTTTAAGAGGGCGACTAGATACAAATAATTTAAGAATAAGTGAAACCAACAATATGAGTCAATCAATGAACTTTGGGACAATGCATATCACACTAAGAATGACAACTATACTCTCTTAATGGTGCATAAAGAAAGAAAGTGGTGACTCAACATAAAAGTAAAAGAAAGGCCCTTCGCAGAGGGAAGCAGTGATTGCAAGTTTTATAACCTTCAAAAATTATGGTACTTACCGGCTTTGAGCTCTCATTGCCCCTATCATAAGCATCTTGAATGGTTAAAGTTAATGCGAGAACAATTATGATGCATATGCTTGACAAATCATAAGTTGAAAACCTCGTGCCCCGTGAATACGAGTACCCAAACCTCATGCTACTTTACTTAGAGTCCCAAGCAAGGCTCTTGTCATTGTAAGTATATGCATATCATTGTGAACCGCCAATGGGGTACCTCCGTGCCCGATGACATGGAACAAGCCCACACCAAAATGACAGGACAAGCAGACAATGAACACCTCGACATCTCTTTTATTTGCTATATTGTTTAGCTTTTTATTATGAGATGCGTCGTCGAATGCTCACCATGGGTATGCTGCAAATTTCCACCATGAATTATGCATGGCTTAGATTGGCGGCCCGGCGTTTCCCTAACACATATACAAACTCCATGATTCCTACAAGATTCCCAATTCATTTCACACCACGGGCATCCATAAACAAAAGATCACGATATCAACTCAAATAAGAAGTGCAATGTTGAAAGCTTGCCCATGACAGCATGGCTGGGCTAGAATCCAACTTACAACTTGCAAGCATAACAACTCAAATAAGAGACCACAATGTCAAAATTTTAAGAACAGGAAAAAGTAAAGTGTGCCTTCCGGTTCGTGAGAGCTTTACTAACCGAATTTCGCATAACACTGGTAAGAGTTTAATTTGAAGAGAAAATAAAAGCAAGTCAAATTTACTTGGAATAGCAAATTGCTAGTAGGTATGTATGGTGGACACTTTGGAAAACTTTGGCTTTTAGGAGTTGGATGCATGAGTAGAGCTCATACTCAGTACAAGGCGAGGGCTAGCAAAAGACTGGGAGCGACCAACTAAGAGAGCAATAATGGCCATAATCATGCAAAGCAACAAAGCGACATTAAAAGAAGCATAAGATGGCATCAAAAGTCAAAAAATAAATGATCATGAAGGCTATTGGCGACTTTGTAAGAGTCTAACATGTGTGAGCATGCTCCAAGTCAACCCAAATAAAGCATCAAGGAGAAAACCAAAATAATGCTTCCATACAATAAAAACAACGCATGATTTTTTTCAAAGGCTCATTAAGCAATCTCAGTTATTTGAGACAAGTCATGCTACAGCAAAACCACTAAGCGTACTATCAAAAAGACATCAAGCATGACATGAAAAAGCCTAAGCCGCAGTCTACACAAGCTCCTTCTTGTACCACTATTTTGCACAAAGCTTTTTCTCTTTTCCAACACCATTTGAATTTTTTATAAACACCTCTTTTGATGAAAACCAATGAAGATCAGAGGCAAAAATACACCTTGATGAAAAAATATAACACGATCTGAACGCAAATCAAGGCAAAAACGAAAACCAAAAGCAGTAGCAGAAAAAGTAGAACACTCGATTTTTTAATAAGAGTGAAAACTAGAGCGTTCTTTGCAAATGAAAACGAGTACATCTCCAAAGGAAATTTGTTGGGGTCCAACCATTTATTGCAGCAAACAAACAAACTAAACAAACTAAGAAAACTAAAACAACTGACGCTCCAAGAAAAACACATAGTGCATGAAGCAATAAAAATATAGTGTCTTGAAAGGTGACCTAATTTTTGCCGATGAAGAAGGGGTGCCTCGGGGCATCCCCAAGCTTTGACGCTTGTACTTCTTGGATATTTCTTGGGGTGATGCATGGGCATCCCCAAGCTTGAGCTTTTGTCCATTCTTCAACTCATCTCATCATTCTCCAATCCCTACAATTGAAAACTTCCTTCATACAAAACTAAACACAAATCTATTAGCAACATTAGTGCAAGCATAACATATAATCAATCCTCTATTTGCTTCAGGTTTCAACTCAAAACCACCACATATATAGCATATACTACTGTAGCAACCTCCCCAAAAGTTCCATGATCAAAAGAACTCAAAAGAAAGCGATAAAGTGGCAAACACAAATATTGGCAGAAATCTGTCAAAACTGAACGGCTGACAAAGGTCAAATTTTTGAGGGATTTTCTGTTGCTCAAATCAAAAAGTGTTCAACTAAGAAAAGTTTGGATATAACCTGGGGCATATGCACAAGAAATCGCAGGTCCAAAATATATACATAGAATTTTCACAAATTTTTACGGTGCAGCACCGAAAATAGTTTCAGGACAGCAACATCCCCAAATCTTTACCTCACTCAAATTAGAGGCTTCTCTTGGCACAAAAATGAAATAAACAAGATAAGGAGCGGTCATTACAGTAGTAATGACTTCCAAGACTCAAATAAAAGAAAAAGTACTGAAAAGAAAACATTGGGTTATCTCCCAAGGGTGCTTTTCTTTAACGCCTTTGAGCTAGGCGCAAAAAATTGCGAATCAAGTACCTTCAGAAGAAGCATTAAGATCAACAGAAGAGGTCTTATCAATAAGGCACTGTATTTCATCCACATAAGTTTTGGAATACCCTTTGTGATCATGCTTTGGTACACTATTCTCATCAAAAAGATTTTCAGGACAAATCCAGGCAAAATTATTTTCGAAGGCTTCACTCAATCCCAAAAGCTTGCAAGGTATAGGTATCTCGGTCCCCTCATCATTAGTATCAATAACCTTTATAGGTGAACCGAGTTTATTAAAACGTTTAAGAACTTTCCTAGTTTCAATAACGACATCCTTAAATTCTAGGCGCAAGGTTTCCAAGATAAAAGCCTTCTTTTCGGGATCCTCAATTTCATGAGGCTTAAGAAACATATATTGCATAAAAGGATTAAGACTAGCAAACCTAGTTTCCAACATGTCAATTAATATAACAGAAGCAACTTCAATACTAGGAGCAAGCTCAACCCAAGAGTTTTCCTCATCTTCATCATGCATACTAATGTGATTAAAGAACTCCTCAATGTTACTTTTGCCAATAATCAAACCACTACCTACTGAGAGGTCCTCCAGAACGAACTTAGGGAACAACATGATAAACTAAAGTAAAGAAATAACAACTACCAAGGATTCTAATTTTTTTGGGTTTTTGGTAAAAAGCAATGCAGGTAAAATAAATAAAGTAAAGCAAAACAATAACAAAGTAAAGAATATGTGTGCGAAGAACTCCCCTCGCAGAAGTCTTCTCTCTTCCCCGGCAACGGCGCCAGAAAAGAAGCTGCTACTCGTGTGGTGGTGGCGCCAGAAAAGAGCTGGTGGCATGTAGTTGACGTGGGAGCAGTAAGTCCTTGTGCGTGGTGAATGACCAGCCCGTTGGGAACCCCAAGAGGAAGGTATGATGAGTGTAGCGGCAAGTTTTCCCTCAGTTAAGAAACAAAGGTTTATCGAACAGTAGAAGAGAGACAATGACGACTGAAGGTGTTTGTGGAACCTGCACACACACAAACAAATACTTTGTTCCCAACTTGCGATGAGGTTGTCAATCTCACCGGTTTGCTTGAAACAAAGGTTATGAGTGTATCGAGTGGAAAACAATATAGTATGCGAGTAAAGTAAACAGTACGAGAAAAGTAAACAGGTGATAGCAATATGATGGAAATAGGACCGGGGTCCACAGTTCACTAGTGGTGTCTCTCCATAGATAAAATAGCACATGCTGGGTAAACAAATTACAGTTGGGCAATTGATAGAATAAAGATAATGTGATATGTCAAGAAGATCACTATGAGATTTACTCTGGGCATTACAACAAAATACATAGACCGCCATCCAACTGCATCTATGACTAATAATCCACGCCCGGGGATATCAATCCGAACACCCTAGAAGTATTAAGTTGTGAACAACAGATAATTGCATTAAGCAAAGTGTGTAATGTAAACAAAGCATATGCCCTTGAGCATATGAATGTTGTTTTCTCCCTAGTAGCGACAACACATCTACCACCTTAGAGGTTTCTGTCACTCCCCCAGGTGAAATAGAGACATGAACCCACTATCGAGCATAAATACCCCCTCTTGGAGTCACTAGCAACTACTCGGCCAAGATAGCTACTAACAACGGAGAGCATGCAAGATCATAAACAACATAGAGATAACAAAAGATATAATTCAGTACAGCAACTTAATCATAAACACCAATATTCATCGGATCCCAACAAACCAAACATGTAGAATTACATAACGGTGATCTCAATCATGTAGGGCAGCTCATGAGATCTAAACATGAAGCACATGGTGGAGGAGACAACCATCTAGCTACTGCTATGGACCCATAGTCCAAGGTAGACTACTCACTCATCGCTCCGGAGGCAAGCATGGCGATGAAGAAGACCTCCGGTGGCGATTCCCATCTCCGGCAGGGTGCCGGGAAGAGCTTCTGGACCCTCCCGATCTTCGGGTCGACGGCGGCGGCGTATCGCGATGTGTTCTAGAAATCTGATCAGGCCCTTAGGTTGTTCTCGTCGGGGGGTACTTATAGGCGAAGGGGCGTCGTCAGAGGTGGAGCCAGGCTCCCTCACACATGGGTGGCGCGGCCAGGGGCCTGGCCGCGCCACCCCTATGTGTGGGGCCCTGGTGGCCCCTCTCCGTCTCTCCTTCGGATCTCTGGAAGCTTCCGGGTAAAATAAGACTTCAGGAACTTGTTTCGTCCAATTCTGAGAATATTTTCTGTGTATCACTTCTGAAACACAAAAACAGCAGAAAACAGGAAACTGGCATTGTGGCACTTCGTTAATAGGTTAGTTCCGGAAAATGCATAAAAGTACCACTAAGTGTAACGAAACAATAGGCAAATGGTGTAAAAACAAGCATGGAGCATCAAAAATTATAGATACGTTGGAGACGTATCAATTAGCCTTGTCTCTTTAATACCGTGGAGATTATATTTTGATGGTTCAGTCTGTAACAATGGCCAAGGTGTTGGTGTTGTTTATATATCTCCTCATGGTGCTGTGTTTGAAGCCTTATGCCGCTTAGAATATTCTTGCACAAACAATCAAGCCGAATATGAAGCTTTACTATTCGGACTAGAACTTTTAACTGTTGTAGGTGCTACACATATTGAGGCTTATGGTGATTCGTTGTTAGTAGTTCAGCAAATATCCAAGGTTTGCCAATGCTTAGACGAATCACTTAATATGTATCTTGATAAATGTCTAGACATAATTTCTACCTTGGATTATTTTAGCATTGCTCATATATCTAGACAGGATAATTGGAATGCAAATGAATTAGCACAACAAGCATCTGGCTACCATGTTGATCGTGGTGTTTTTCATATATCTTATAAGCCGATGTTTGCTCTTGCTGACGTAGGTAAGACCGAATTAAAGCCCATTGATTCGGTCACTAACGAAGGATCTAGTGTAGGTGAAAACAAAGATTGGAGAAGGCCTATTGTTGAATATTTGCAGGATCCTAGCAGGAGGACGGATAGGGCTGTTCGGCGGATTGCTTTCAAATATGTTTTGATAGATGATAATCTTTATCGCCGAACAGTTGATGGTATTCTCTTGAAGTGTTTGGATGAAGACCAAGCAAGGGTCGCTATGGGGGAGGTACATGAAGGTATCTGTGGTACTCATCAGTCGGCGCACAAGATGAAGTGGTTACTACGACGTGCAGGTTTTTATTGGCCGACGATGATAAATGATTGCTTCAGATATTATAAAGGATGCGAGGCTTGTCAAAAGTTTGGTGATATTCAGTTGACTCCTGCTGCTATGTTGAATCCTGTTATGAAGCTGTGGCCATTTAGAGGTTGGGGATTGGATTTCATTGGCATGATTCATCCTTCTTCTTCGAAAGGGCATCGGTTCATGTTGGTAGCCACTGATTATTTTACCAAATGGTCTGAAGCAATACCTCTCAGGAATATGACCCACAAGGAGGTGATCCAATTCATAACTGAGCACATTATACATAGATTCGGTGTTCCTCAAACTTTGACCACAGATCAGGGTTCATCATTTATGGCAAAGGAAGTAAAAGAATTCGCCGAATCATATAAGATAAAGATGCTCAATTCATCTCCATATTATGCTCAAGCTAATGGACAAGCTGAATCTAGCAATTAAACTTTGATCAAGCTCATCAAGAAGAAGATTGAAGATCATCCAAGGAGATGGCATGACGTGTTGTCTGAAGCTTTGTGGGTGCATAGGATTTCAAGGCATGGTGCAACAAAAGTAACTCCATATGAGCTCGTGTATGGGCAAGGAGCTGTTTTACCAGTAGAGGTGAATCTGGCTGCTTTGAGGTTCACGAAGCAAAATGATTTATCGGCGGTGGATTTTCATAACTTAATGATGGATAACATTGATGAAGTCGCCGATAAACGTCTAATTGCTCTAAGAGATATAGAGAAGGAGAAATTGCGAGTAGCAAGAGCATATAACAAAAAGGTAAAATTGAAGAGCTTCCAGGTTGGTGACCTAGTGTGGAAGGTAATCCTGCCAGTTGGTTCAAAAGATAGAAAATTTGGCAAATGGTCTCCGAGCTGGGAGGGTCCTTTCAAGGTCATGAGAGTAGTTCCTGGAAATTCATATTTGGTTGAATCTATGGAGGGAAATTTATTACCTCGAGCTCTCAATGGAAGATATCTAAAGAAGTTTTACCCGAGCGTGTGGCAAGAAGCTTAAACACACATATGGCCGATATACAATTATCGCCCTTAGCATACATGGCCGATATAGAGTTATCGCCCTAAGAACAGATGGCCGATGGAGTGTTGACATCGTTCTTAGACAAAATGTGGTGCAAGTTATTTTTCGGCACGCAAGTATTACCGAAAAACAGGGGGGCATGTGTTGACAACCATTTTTGTCTTACAAAGAAGATACCTTAAGATGGCCTCAAATGAGAAAATAATAGCTGAGAAAGTTGTGCGTCTCGTCGAAACAAGCAAATTTGGTTTTTGGATCATCTCAATCCGAGGTCACATGCAATTTCTAGGGTCAAACCAAAAAAACTGGAACAGAGGCTAGCTAGTACAAGTACTAGCGAATTTCTGTAATTTCGTAGCCCAAAGCCGAGGCTGACTAGTACAAGTACTAGTCGCGCTCTGTATATGCCGAAATCAGATAAAATTCAGAAATCGATGGAAAAGACCCTTCAGACTGTCTCGGATGGAAAAGTGGCCAACATGAAAGTTCTTCGTTTTTTCGAGACGAACAACTTTGTAGTTTATGGGATTTCGATCCGAGGTCGTTTACTGCCTCAAAACAGACCCGGAATATACATACAAGTTTTTGACCGAACAGTTTTAGAAAGTTCGGACCCACCCATCCAAATTCGACCCAAACTAGGGTTTTGGACGTGAATCCAGCCCTCTTTCTTGCACGGGAAGTCCAGCCGCTCCATATATACATGAGGGGTGACGGCCAATTGAAAAACAACACACAATCGCAAAAACCAATCTACAAACCTATATTTTTTTTCTCTCGCCCTTGTTTTCTGCTCATCATTCATCGGTGTTCTTTGTGTTGGAGAGCTTCGATCTGCAAAGTCCTAGGGGCGGGCGAACCGACCTAGGGCAGCCCATCACCGCCGTGCGCCCAGACGGGGTCTCTCCCGGGTGTGTGGGGTTTCGGGTCTTCAAAAGAGCTCGCCGGATTGTCCTGCTTATCGCGCTTCCGGCTAGCCTCCTTCGGCGACGTGTCCTGCATATCGCGCTCGATGTCGGAGGTACATGGTGACGTGTTCGTGTGCGAACAAGAATATCTTCCCATCATCGGGTCGGACAAATTCCACTCTTGATCCATGATCCTCAACTAACACTTTTAGAATACCCAAATCAACCTTTATAATCACCCTGTTACTGTGTGACGTTTGATATTATCAAAGCACTCTTCCGGTATCAGTGATTAACATGATCTCATGGTCTGAGGATTAGAACTATTTCGTATGAGTTTGATATAGCAATGAAACTTGATGACTTGATCGTATTGCTATTCTTACTATGGGTGTGAGTGTTCATCACATCATTCTTCTAATAATATGACCCCGTTATTAACAACATCCAATGTTCATGATCAGGAAACCTTGATCATCAGTTAATCAACGAGCTAGTATAAAAGAGAGGCTTTACTAGGAACCTTTTGGTTTATTAATCACACAAGTATTAATGTTTCTGATTAATACAATTCTAGCATGAGAAATAAATATTTATCATAAACATGGAATATGATAATAAACACTTTATTATTGCCTCTCGGGCATATTCCCTTCAGTCTCCCACTTGCACTAGAGTCAATAATCTAGTTGATACTTGCGTATATAACACTTATGGCATTCACGTGTTATCCGTACGCGTTGCATGTGGTTGATCTGATCTCCAGATCTGACACTTTTAGTTCTGTGTGTATTTGCATGTCTTTGCGTCTCTACGCATCACTCATTCTCAAATGAGATAGTTGGGTATAAATTTGGTCCTTATGTGAGACCTTAGTTCCTTTTAGCTAAAATCATGTTGTCACTATTATCGCACAATAGATCTTCATAGTAATAGCCAGCTTGGAACTACACCTAGTTTGATAACAAACTTCTTGACACAAATGCCCTCCTTTGCTACTTCTAAAGCTGCCATATACTCAACCTTTTGTTGTAGAATCCATCACAATGTCTTAACTTTGAAACTCATCCAAATCCATCATGGAACTTCCTTCCATTACATTGTGCTGCCTAAACACATAGCTAAAACAAACTTAGTATCAATGTAACACTTTACAATGAACTATGTGTCACTTATTTATACATAATATATATCCTTAGTTCTTCCAAAGCACATAAGGATATCCTTACTATTGTCCAGTGATCATCTTATGACATTTATCACTCTGGTATATGCTCATAACATTTAGAGCATACGACATATCTGGATATGTACATATCATGGTATACATGATCAATCAGATCATTTATGTGGCTTCACTCATCAAGTGTTAAACACACCTGAATCTTGTTTCAACCTCTTCCATGCGGCAAGAATTTTTCTCATCGTTTCCATACTGAACTTCATTCAATATTTCATCTATGTACATTGGCACAACCATATTGGCACCTTGATCTATCTACATAGACATCGATACCCAATATTTTGGTTTTGCCTAAGTCTTTCATTGAAAATCTAATTTTAATGAAATTCTTAACCTATGTCAATAAAAGATACATCATTTCTAATTAACAATATGTCTTCTACATAATGTACTGGAAATATGTCTCAGCGCTCCCACTTAATTTCTTGCAAATGCAAGCGTATTCATCGTCTTTGATGAAACTAAATCTTTTAACAATTTCATCACGGTGAATATTCCAACTCTGCGATGCTTGCTTCAACCATTGAAGTTTGCATGCCTTTTTAGCATCCTTTGAATTTACAAAACCCATTGGACCATGTCATGTACATGTCCTAGGTAACCATTCTATTAGAAGAATGTTGTCTTGTTTGTTCAACTAACATATACCAAACTTGGGATATGTAGTGGTTGCTACAGTAATCCGTCTAGACTAAATATTGCTATGAAAGATCAAATCTTGTCATAGTCAACTCTTTGAACATAATTGTAAACTCTTTTAACGATATGTCGACTATTTCATAGATGTTAAACATCCATGTCTGTCTTTACAGATCCAAATATGTTCATTAGACTTCATGCCTTTTGAGGGTCTTCCAAGTTCAGAAACTTGGTTTCTCGTGTATGGAACTATCACGAATTTTATGGCTTCTAGCCATTTGATGGAGTCAGGGCCCATCATCGCTTCTTTGCATGTAGTTGGTTCATCATTGTCAAACAATAATGATCTGTTCTCAAATCTAACTATTTGATTATTACCCGACTCACGCGGTTCAATAGGAACTTAGATCTATGTGACCACAACCTTTGAGGTATGACAGCCATGCGCATTGTGGACGCCTCTGGGACACTTCCCGGCGCTGCGCTACTCAGCACATATAGATTAGGTTCAACAACCTAATTGAAGTTCTATTGTCCTCCCACTTAACTTTTTGCAAAAAATTCCTTCTTAAGAAACTTGATGTTTTCAGCGACAAACACTTTTGTCTTCGGTGTTCTGCAGGAATACCCAATAGTTACTTTGGGATAACCTACAAAGATGTATTTATCTAACTTTGGTTGTAAACATTTTACATATTCCTAGCATACCAAAATTTTAGAAAAGACAACTTGGGTTTTATCCCATGTCGTAACTCATATGGTGTCATTTCAACGGATCATGATGGCACTCTTTTGAGTGTAAAAGCGGTAGTCTCTAAAGCTTTATCCTTAAAATATAATGGCAGTTTTATAGATGACACCTTTGATCTAACGATGTCAAACAAAGTTTGATTTCATCTCTTGAACACTCCATACTCCTATGGTGTTTCGAGAAATACAAGTCTATGGAACGATTCCTCAACTTTTTAGTGTTTGCTAAACTTGTAACTCAAATATCTTCCTTTATGATCCAATCATAAATTCTTTATTCTCTTGTTACAATGATTTTCCACTTCATCTAGAAATACTTTGAACTTTTCAAATATTTCATGCTTCCTCCTTATCAAGTAAATATACAAATATATCTACTCGAATCACCGGTTAAAGTAAATGAAGTTCAAGAATTCACCACTCACGGCTACATATAATGGAATATATACATCAACATGTACATCATCCAATAAGTTAGTCGTCCGTTCTTCTTTGGCCTATAAACGGAGTTTTAATCATCTCTAGGAAATTTTCACAAGTGTCAATTGATTCAAAATCAAAAGGACTCCAAAATTCCATCAACATGGAGTTTCTTTATGTTTACTTTCCAATATGATTTTAATGGTGGTGTCACTCATAAGTGATCTTCTAATCATTTGTCTTGAGACATTTTTAGCATCAGTGTTATGGATGTGATTTCTCCAACAAGATAAGCGTTCATTCATCTTTTATGAATGCGGTAATAATTTGAACAACCATTGGTCTCATAATACCATAACAAAATAACAATTATTAAAACAAATCTTGAAGGCTAGGTTTAATTCCAATGAAACACAATAACACTTTATTTGTTTTCGATGAGAATCATCCCATATTCATTTGCTAGTTAATTAGGCCATTGTAGTTATATTGCGTTGTTCTGTATGACAGTTCATACCAACCAATTTAGTATCAAATACCCAAGAACCACATTGTTTTAACAAGCAATGAATACAACCATAACATGTATATCTTCTATATACCTGAGCTGGACATTTTCAGTCTTTTCTTTTGTACCAAAATAATTTTTGGATTCTCTTTTAGCAATTCCTTTCCTTTTAAGAAGAATCTATCAATATCAATAGTGGCACCATACACATGGCACATAGTTCAAAGCGTGATTAGTCAAACACTAATACCCTTGGACTCGCACTTTGAAGTAGATCACCATTATCAAATATTTGGCGTTCTTCCAAATTCCATTCTTTAGTAATCTTTTTAGTGTAGTAAACATTTTACCAACATCTTCTATTCATCCAATCATGACAACTTTCATGATCAAGCTACTGTAGCTCATGAGGACAAATTGTGAGTATAATGTTAGTTCCCAAAACCTTTTTAGGAGATCTGGACGCCTATCGTCTCCAATCTTCACAAATTCTCATACAATATGAGAACATGTGTCTTACTAAATTATACTCTATCACTTTGCAACCAAACATTGTTTTAGATATCACAATATCTTCCACACATGATAGTTTATGAAACAATTCTTTCAACTCCTAGATAACCTTGATACTAAAAACAACTTTTGAATATCAAGGATCATGGAGGCAAGTGTGATACTTAGATACTAACACTGGAAATGTTACTCTTCATTTAATACTACTTATTAAATTTTATCGAGTAACCAAGGTTTCCTAAAAGTTTGCAATATGACTTTAAACTTTAGATTAACATTCAAACAATACGATACCAGTTCGTAAAGTCAACATCCAAAATACAATAGTTCAATTATCTTAATTATAGCTAATCGCAAGGTACACTACTTGGAAAACCATTATCTATGGCGGACCTATTTGGGATTCAGTGACGCACCTGTGGTGCGCCATGCATATCAAGCCACTGGTATTTATTACCCGTGGTGCACGCCCACGTGCGTCACGATTAAGTGTCCTATCCGTGGAGCACCTAGAAGGGGTGCGCCACGCATAATATCTGCGGCGCACCCAATTAGTGCTCCACTGGTATGTTTTCTATTTGTATTTTTTTCGAGAATACAACAGAAATACACAGTATACAACACAAAAATATACAGTATACAGCAGAAATGCAAAGATACACACATCAGTAACACTGGAATTCACCAAAATATATCAATATGAAGTCAAGTGTCGAAAGACGTCAATATAAAGTCAAGTGTCGAAATACATGGTCAAGTGTCGAATCATTACACAAGTTAAGTACAACTTTGATCATTACATATTATATATGGAGTTACATATTGATGCTTAAGGTGAATGTGGCAACACACAGTCCTTGTGCGTGGTGAATGACCAGCCCGTTGGGAACCCCAAGAGGAAGGTATGATGAGTGCAGCAGCAAGTTTTCCCTCAGTTAAGAAACCAAGGTTTAATATCGTTCAGGAGAAGGGAGACGGTGACGACTGAAGGTGTTTGTGGAACCTGCACACACACAGACAAATACTTTGCTCCCAACTTGCGATGAGGTTGTCAATCTCACCGGTTTGCTTGAAACAAAGGTTATGAGTGTATCGAGTGGAAAACAGTAGTAAAATGCTAGTAAAGTAAACAGTGCGGAAAAAGTAAACAGGTGATTGCAATATGATTAAAATAGGACCGGGGTCCACAGTTCACTAGTGGTGTCTCTCCATAGATAAATAACATGCTGGGTAAACAAATTACAGTTGGGCAATTGATAGAATAAAGATAACGTGATATGTCAAGAAGATCACTATGAGATTCACTCTGGGCATTACAACAAAATACATAGACCGCCATCCAACTGCATCTATGACTAATAATCCACCCCCGGGGATATCATCCGAACACCCTAGAAGTATTAAGTTGCGAACAACAGATAATTGCATTAAGCAAAGTGTGTAATGTAAACAAAGCATATGCCCTTGAGCATATGAATGTTGTTTTCTCCCTAGTAGCAACAGCACATCTACCACCTTAGAGGTTTCTGTCACTCCCCCAGGTGAAATAGAGACATGAACCCACTATCGAGCATAAATACCCCCTCTTGGAGTCACTAGCAACTACTCGGCCAAGATAGCCACTAACAACGGAGAGCATGCAAGATCATAAACAACATAGAGATAACAAAAGATATAATTCAGTACAGCAACTTAATCATAAACACCAATATTCATCGGATCCCAACAAACCAACATCATAGTATTACATAACGGTGATCTCAATCATGTAGGGCAGCTCATGAGATCTAAACATGAAGCACAATGTGGAGAAGACAACCATCTAGCTACTGCTATGGACCCATAGTCCAAGGTAGACTACTCACTCATCGCTCCGGAGGCAAGCATGGCGATGAAGAAGACCTCCGGTGGCGATTCCCCTCTCCGGCAGGGTGCCGGGAAGAGCTTCTGGACCCTCCCGATCTTCGGGTCGACGGCGGCAGCGGATCGCGATGTATTCTGGAAAACTGATCGGGCCCTTAGGTTTTTCTCGTCAGGGGGTATATGTAGGCGAAAGGGGGCTGTCAGAGGTGGAGCCACGAGCCCTCACAAGGGGGTGGCGCGGCCAGGGGCCAGGCCGCGCCGCCCCTGTGTGTGGGGGCCACGTGGCCCCCCTCCGTCAGGTCTTCGGATGTTTGGGAGCTCCCCGGTGAAATACGACTTCAGGAACTTGTTTCGTCCAATTCCGAGAATATTTCCTGTGTATCACTTCTGAAACACAAAAACAGCAGAAAACAGGAAACTGGCACTGTGGCACTTCGTTAATAGGTTAGTTCCGGAAAATGTATAAAAATGCCACTAAGTGTAACGAAACAATAGGCAAATGGTGTAAAACAAAGCATGGAGCATCAAAAATTATAGATACGTTTGAGACGTATCAAGCATCCCCAAGCTTAACTCCTGCTCGTCCTCGAGTAGGTAAGTGATAACAAAAGAATAATTTTTGAGGTGACATGCACCTACACAATCTTGATCATATATGTAAGCATTGATGAGCTGGGATCAATAGAACTTAAAACATGGGCATGAAAGATATAATCATGACAATAAGAACTTAGCAACCATGTTGTAAACATGCAAATGAACACAAACAAAAGATCATGATAATGAAACAATGAAAGTCAAACGTGTGTTCTAATCATAAGGAAAACATGCAAGTGGTTTTCAGCTTGTCCTTCAAAGAGAGCAAAACATAAATGCATAGGACACCTCAAAGTTTAAGAGGGCGACTAGATACAAATAATTTAAGAACAAGTGAAACCAACAATATGAGTCAATCAATGAACCTTGGGACAATGCATATCACACTAAGAATGACAACTATGCTCTCTTAATGGTGCATAAAGGAAGAAGGTGGTGACTCAACATAAAAGTAGAAGAAAGGCCCTTCGCAGAGGGAAGCAGTGATTTAAACATGTGCTAGAGCTTTTCATTTATAAAACAGAGATAAAACTTGATTTTGAGAGGTGGTTGTCTTTGTCAACGACTGGCAATGGGGTTCTTACTATCTTCCATACAAAAATAAAGCAAGTTTTTGAGAGAGAGATTGGCACTTCGGTGCTCTTTTTATAAAACTTGGCACTCCTCCCCACCTTTCCTTTCACATACCATGGCTAACCGATTCCATCGGGTGCCCACCAACATTCACATTCATTGGAGGAGTGCCCTTTTTTTCTTTTTTTTCCCTTTTTTTCTTTTTGGAATAAACAATATGGAAGATAGCAAATCCGACCACTACGTCCCCATGAGCTGAAAACAGTGTCACAAAATGAGAAGTATTTTGAAGGTTTTTGAAAGGTAGCACACGGAAATTTTACTTTGGAATGGCTTACAAATACCATGTATAGGAATTTATAGTGGACACAATGGCAAACTTGGCTTTTAGGAGTTGGATGCACGAGTAGAGCTCATACTCAGTACAAGGTGAGGGCTAGCAAAAGACTGGGAGCGACCAACTAAGAGAGCAGTAATGGCCATAATCATGCAAAGCGACAAAGCGACATTAAAAGAAGCATACGATGGCATCAAAAGTCAAAAACTAAATAATCATGAAGGCTAATGGCGACTTTGTAAGAGTCTAACATGTGTGAGCATGCGCCAAGTCAACCCAAATAAAGCATCAAGGAGAAAACCAAAATAATGCTTCCATACAATAAAAACAACGCATGATTTTTTCAAAGGCTCATTAAGCAATCTCAGTTATTTGAGACAAATCATGCTACAGCAAAACCACTAAGCATACTATCAAAAAGACATCAAGCATGACATGAAAAAGCCTAAGCCGCAGTCTACACAAGCTCCTTCTTGTACCACTATTTTGCACAAAGCTTTTTCTCTTTTCCAACACCATTTGAAATTTTTATAAACACCTCTTTTGATGAAAACCAATAAAGTTCAGAGGCAAAAATACACCTTGATGAAAAGATATGACAAGATCTGAACGCATATCAAGGTGAAAACGAAAACCAAAAGCAGTAGCAGAAAAACTAGAATGCTCGATTAATAAGAGTGAAAACTAGAGCATTCTTTGCAAATGAAAACGAGTACATCTCCTCCAAAGGAAATTTATTGGGGTCCAACCATTTATTGCAGCAAACAAACAAACTAAACAAACTAAGAAAACTAAAACAACTGACGCTCCAAGAAAAACACATAGTGCATGAAGCAATAAAAATATAGTGTTTTGAAAGGTGACCTGATTTTTGCCGATGAAGAAGGGGTGCCTCGGGGGCATCCCCAAGCTTTGATGCTTGTACTTCTTGGATATTTCTTGGGGTGATGCATGGGCATCCCCAAGCTTGAGCTTTTGTCCATTCTTCAACTCATCTCATCATTCTCCAATCCCTACACTTGAAAACTTCCTTCATACAAAACTAAACACAATTCTATTAGCAACATTAGTGTAAGCATAAAATATATTCAACCTCTTTTAGCTTCAGGTTTCAACCCAAAACCACCACATATAAAGTATATACTACTGTAGCAACTTCCACAAGAGTTCCATGATCAAAAAGAACTCAAAAGAAAGCGATAAAGTGGCAAAAACAAATATTGGCAGAAATCTGTCAAAACTGGACAGCTGATAATGGACGAATTTTTGAGGGATTTTCTGTTGCTCAAATCAAAAAGTGTTCAACTAATAAAAGTTTGGATATAACCTGGGGCATATGTCAAACAGATAAACAGAGAATTTTCACGAATTTTTACGGTGCAGCACCGAAAACAGTTTCAGGACAGCAATAACCCCAAATCTTTACCTCACTCAAATTAGAGGCTTCTCTTGGCACAAAAACGAAATAAACAAGATAAGGAGCGGTCATTACAGTAGTAATGACTTCCAAGACTCAAGAAAAAGAAAAAGTACTGAAAAGTAAACAATGGGTTATCTCCCAAGAGTGCTTTTCTTTAACGCCTTTGAGCTAGGCGCAGAAAATTGCGAATCAAGTAATATCAATAGATGAAGTGCTAGTTACCTCAGTAGGCTCTTTGAAGGTTCCCGAAGATGATTCAACCTACAAGTCACCCTTAGTGGAACTAAGAGTCTTACCAATCTTAAGAACATGTTGAGATTTAAGCGCAGAAACCTTGGGAACATACATAAATTTTTGCTCTTTTCCAACAAACACTTTCTCCTTCTTAAATTTAAGAGAAGAGAAGATTAAACTAAGAGTTTCCATAGACTCCTCTAGTTTACCAATCCTCAAGTTTTGATTGTCATGAGTAGTGCTAGCCTCTAGAATGGTAATTCTCTTACCAATATTTTCTATTAATTCACTAACGTGGCTAGCATTTTCTAGGATACTTGGCAAACTTTTTTCTAAGGAGCTGAGCTTTTCTACCACCTCTTCCAAGGTGGTCTCAGTTTTAGCAACATGAATAGGTGGTACTCCCACTAAACTTTCAATTATAGTGCATGCTTCTCCCGCGGGAGTACCCAGAAAATTACCTCCTGTAAGAGTATCAAGAACATACCTATTCCAGCTAGATATACCAACATAAAAATTTCTAAGGAGGATCGTGGTGGAGTGCTTTTTGGTACACCTATGATGAGCATTGTTAATACGGTACCAAGCATCTTTTAAACTTTCTCCCCCTTGTTGCTTGAAACTACGAACTTCTACTTCAGAATTACTCATTGTAACAAAACTAAAAGCAGATAAGTAAAAACAACTACCAAGGATTCTAATTTTTTTGGGTTTTTGATATAAAAAGCAATGCAGGTAAAATAAAATAAAGTAAAGCAAAACAAATAACAAAGTAAAGAATGTGTGTGCGAAGAACTCCCCTCGCAGAAGTCTTCTCTTCCTTCCCCGGCAACGGCGCCAGAAAAGAGGCTGATGCTTAAGGTGAATGTGGCAACAGACAGTCCGTGTGCGTGGTGAATGACCAGCCCGTTGGGAACCCCAAGAGGAAGGTATGATGAGTGCAGCAGCAAGTTTTCCCTCAGTTAAGAAACCAAGGTTTAATATCGTTCAGGAGAAGGGAGACGGTGACGACTGAAGGTGTTTGTGGAACCTGCACACACACAGACAAATACTTTGCTCCCAACTTGCGATGAGGTTGTCAATCTCACCGGTTTGCTTGAAACAAAGGTTATGAGTGTATCGAGTGGAAAACAGTAGTAAAATGCTAGTAAAGTAAACAGTGCGGAAAAAGTAAACAGGTGATTGCAATATGATTAAAATAGGACCGGGGTCCACAGTTCACTAGTGGTGTCTCTCCATAGATAAATAACATGCTGGGTAAACAAATTACAGTTGGGCAATTGATAGAATAAAGATAACGTGATATGTCAAGAAGATCACTATGAGATTCACTCTGGGCATTACAACAAAATACATAGACCGCCATCCAACTGCATCTATGACTAATAATCCACCCCCGGGGATATCATCCGAACACCCTAGAAGTATTAAGTTGTGAACAACAGATAATTGCATTAAGCAAAGTGTGTAATGTAAACAAAGCATATGCCCTTGAGCATATGAATGTTGTTTTCTCCCTAGTAGCAATAGCACATCTACCACCTTAGAGGTTTCTGTCACTCCCCCAGGTGAAATAGAGACATGAACCCACTATCGAGCATAAATACCCCCTCTTGGAGTCACTAGCAACTACTCGGCCAAGATAGCCACTAACAACGGAGAGCATGCAAGATCATAAACAACATAGAGATAACAAAAGATATAATTCAGTACAACAACTTAATCATAAACACCAATATTCATCGGATCCCAACAAACCAAACATGTAGAATTACATAACGGTGATCTCAATCATGTAGGGCAGCTCATGAGATCTAAACATGAAGCACATGGTGGAGGAGACAACCATCTAGCTACTGCTATGGACCCATAGTCCAAGGTAGACTACTCACTCATCGCTCCGGAGGCAAGCATGGCGATGAAGAAGACCTCCGGTGGCGATTCCCCTCTCCGGCAGGGTGCCGGGAAGAGCTTCTGGACCCTCCCGATCTTCGGGTCGACGGCGGCGGCGGATCGCGATGTATTCTGGAAAACTGATCGGGCCCTTAGGTTTTTCTCGTCAGGGGGTATATGTAGGCGAAAGGGGGCTGTCAGAGGTGGAGCCACGAGACCTCACAAGGGGGTGGCGCGGCCAGGGGCCAGGCCGCGCCGCCCCTGTGTGTGGGGGCCACGTGGCCCCCCTCCGTCAGGTCTTCGGATGTTTGGGAGCTCCCCGGTGAAATACGACTTCAGGAACTTGTTTCGTCCAATTCCGAGAATATTTCCTGTGTATCACTTCTGAAACACAAAAACAGCAGAAAACAGGAAACTGGCACTGTGGCACTTCGTTAATAGGTTAGTTCCGGAAAATGTATAAAAATGCCACTAAGTGTAATGAAACAATAGGCAAATGGTGTAAAACAAAGCATGGAGCATCAAAAATTATAGATACGTTTGAGACGTATCACATATCACTTAGACTACTATATGAATGAATAGATCACACCGATGACGACGATGAGCAAGATCGAGACCATAATCAAGAACTTCATCCGATTCTTCTTCCACACGTGTCTCCTCCACTTGGAGACCGCGAGCTCTCTTGTCTTGTACCCTTTGTAGCAGTTGCCGCTGAAGTTGGTCACCGGCCTGTGCCTGGCAGTCCTCCCACTCCTCGTAGACTCCTGGAACCTGACCACTGTACACCACGTACCACTTCGCCATCTCTCTATAGACATGTAGTATATATGTTATGCAACGAAAGGAATGACAAAGTGCAAAAACATGCTTGCATGATCACAAATACTACGGCAAGGATTCATAAGCCTAGAATAAAACATAGCATGGATGACGATTGATCATATATAAGCAAGTCCAACATCGAAAAAAAAGTTTGAATAGATCACACCGGCGACGACGATGAGCAAGATCGAGACCATGATCAAGAACTTCATCCGATTCTTCTTCCACACATGTCTCCTCCACTTGGAGACCGCGAGCTCTCTTGTCTTGTACCCTTTGTAGCAGTTGCCGCTGAAGTTGGTCACCTGTGCCTGGCAGTCCTCCCACTCCTCGTAGACTCCTAGAACCCGACCACTGTACACCACGTACCACTTCGCCATCTCTCTATAGACATGAAGTATATATGTTATGCAACGAAAGGAATGACAAAGTTCAAAAACATGCTTGCATGATCACAAATACTATGGCAAGGATTCATAAGCCTAGAATAAAACATAGCATGGATGACGATCGATCATATATAAGCAGTTCATAATACGAAAAAAAGTTCTAGCGCCTGGAGGGGCCCGCCTCGTCGTCGTTGGTCCCCTTCTTTGTCGCCGCTAGGCCCGATCGAGCATCTCGTACGGCGGCGGGGGCGGGGAGGAAGTCATCCTCCACAATCTTGTGGAGGCGACCGGAGTCCTCCGCGAGCAGCGCCAAGAGGCGCCGCCGCTCCAACTGCATGAAGCCGCGCGCTCCCTCCTCCGTCGCGTGGCGGTCGCGGGACTCCTTGATCCCCGACTCAAGAAGTAGGCCGTCCCACTCGTCGTCGCGCGCCGCCTCCTTGTTCTCCATCCGCAGAGAATGCCATGAGGCGTGGATGGCCGCCTGTTCTTCATTCTCGGGGTCCGAGATGGCCCACTCCATGTCGTCGATCTCCGCCTGGACTTCCGCCTCCATGCGGTCATTCTCTTCTTCGTCCTCCGTGTAGTCCACCTCGGGGACTTCTTCCTCCTCGCCGTCAGACACTGGAGGTGGCGGCGTTGGAGGCGGCGTCAGAGGGGGAGGGGGTGGTGGTGGGCGTCGGCTCATCATGGCGTAGGTGGTGATCTTGCGGTGCACCATGGCGGCAGAGGCGTACCTAAAAGCAGAGAGAAAAATGTTTAGTACAACATATAATCGATCGAAAAATTCGACAGCACCTCCCCTATAAATGGCTACCTAGGAGTGCCTATTTCTCACCGAAACAGAAATCAATCAACATTTCGGGAGTAATAGGCACTCATTTTCAAAAACCTGTAAATAATTCACACAAAAAAGCACAAAATGTGCCTTTCCAACACACAGTTGTCGACAACATGTTGACAACATACACATAAAAGAAGCTCACAGTAATAAAAAGAAACTCACAGTAATAAACAGAAGCTCACAGTAATAAACATAAGCTCATAGTAATAAACAGAAGCTCACAGTAATAAACATATCCATGCCAGTCTTGTCAAATCCAAGGTAATGCCTCCATACATAATATGCCCTTTTCCAATATGCAGACACCCACCATTCTAATTTCTAAAACAAATTTGCATAATGCCTTGTATTAACTAAGGTAACAATTCCTCTGTCCCATAATATAAGATGTTATGCACAACCAATATACAATATGCAAATTTATTGGTTGTAATAGCATCTTAGTATTTACACCCCTCCCTAATTTTGAACAACTATAATGTAGACACTAATTGTGTTATGGGATTGGTATTAACCCCAACTAATGGCAGGAATTCAGACTGTCGGTAAGCATTACTATCAACCAATATTGTAGCTCATGAAAATGAAGAACAATACTACTAGCCAGTAGAGATACACTGGAGCTAGAGCTGAAACGGCGCACCTTTTGTGACGGCACTGGGATCCTCGTAGAAGCCGGCAATGATGGCGACGTGCCCGTGCCTGGACTCCGTGGGCGGGCGGGCGTGGCTGACGCCCCACCGCCTCGAAAACGAGCAGATCCCGCGGCGGTCAGGGAGGATCTTGAGTGGTCGGAGATGGCTCGCTCACCACGGCCCCTCCATGGACGAGAAGACGAGATGGTCGCCGCCACTCGCCTGGATCGACATCAGATCGACCTCGTGGTCAGGGTAGCGAGCTGCAGGCGGCCGGGATTTGTACAGCCAGATCTGGCGACTGGCGACCCCGTGGACCAAGAGGGACAGATCGGCCGGCGTCGAGGAAGATGAGCGGATGAGCGAGGCGAGGGCGGCGAGCGGAGGCGAGGCGAGAGCGGCGCGGAGGCGAGGGCGGTGAGCGGAGGCTAGGGATGGCAATGGGTACCCGTTACCCGCGTACCCGTCAGGTAAATACTCATTAGACGTACGGGTATGGGACAGAAAAATACCCATGGGTATACAAATGGGAAAAATCTATACTCATCAGGTAGAGCGGGTATGGGGATGGGATCCTAAAACCCATACCCGTATACCCAGATGCCCATCTAATAATCTAACATGTGGACCTCCCAAGTATCAGCATACTAAATTAATATCCCAAAAATCACGCTAGACCGTAACCTCGTGTTACGTACGAAGGAAAGGATCAATTGACTTAATGACTTTATTTTATTCAGTGACTACCGCTAGTTATACGCGTTGCCTAATCACATTCTCATCTCGAGCCAACAGATCGATCTATCGATCTACGATCTCTCTCCTCACATCGCGAGTAGCCGCCAAGGTCAGCGCGAGGCCACCGCCATCCCGCCACCTCCGATGAGATACTAACAAGAAATTCTTTGGCTTTCAGACTTGCAGAGACGAGTACGCCATGGACGCTGCCAACGATGGACAACACTCCGGCGAGGACGAAGGCCGAGAGATGGAGTTGTAGGTCACGCCAATCGATCCGGAGGTCGGCGACCATCATAGCCATTAGCCAGGACCACGGCATGCTGACCCCAAATCCATCCCCGACCACGTCGCCCCATGATGCTCTCCGTCTCCGGCCGCCCCTGATCTCACCCATCACCCGTACCCATACTCGCCAACGGTACAAAATTTTCCCATACCCGTCACCCGACAGGGTAAATGGGTACATGTGGGTAAAAATACTCGCATTTACAACACATCAGTTTGAGCAAAAAATAGTCATAACATGTTAGCTATGGTCCCGGCACGCCGCTTCGACGCCGAGTACTGTCCAGCGGTACGCGCATGATACATCGATCAACTCCGACGAGACGTAAACATCTAACTAGCTAAGCATGTATTAACCAATTCGCCAAAACGTACTCACGTAGCTAAGCAAGCACACTACACACAGGTTGATGGATCCCTGATGCTTGCTCACAATATGCAACACGCAGAAACCCAAATTTATTGCCAGAGGTGCTCACCAAGTGGAAACCATCCTATTCTTGTGCTTGACGGCAGCGGAGGATGGAAGCGTGCTACGGCCCCCGCTTGTCACTGGTCTACTCCTGCGGTGCTGCTGCACCTTGGACCCTGAACCACGAGGTGCATGGCGTTGGCCTGGGAGATGGCCCTTTCCCGGCGGCCGGAGACGGAGAGCATCATGGGGCGATGGGGTCGGGGATGGATTTGGGGTCAGCATGCCGTGGTCCTGGCTAATGGCTATGCTGGTCGCCGACCTCCGAATCGATTGGCGTGACCTGCAACTCCATCTCTCGGCCTTCGTCCTCGCCGGAGTGTTGTCCATCGTTGGCAGCGTCCATGGCGTACTCGTCTCTGCAAGTCTGCAAGCC
This sequence comes from Dactylis glomerata, assembly GCA_007115705.1. NCBI lineage: Eukaryota > Viridiplantae > Streptophyta > Magnoliopsida > Poales > Poaceae > Dactylis > Dactylis glomerata. The sequence continues at coordinate 4,042,704 of QXEO01000430.1, read as the reverse complement.
AAAGAATTTCTGGTTAGTATCTCATCGGAGGTGGCGGGATGGCGGTGGCCTCGCGCTGACCTTGGCGGCTACTCGCGACGTGAGGAGAGCGATCGTAGATCGATAGAATGATAGATCGATCTGTTGGCTCGAGATGAGAATGTGATTAGGCAACGCGTATAACTAGCGGTAGTAACTGAATAAAATAAAGTCATTAAGTCAATTGATCCTTTCCTTCGTACGTAACATGAGGTTACGGTCTAGCGTGATTTTTGGGATATTAATTTAGTATGCTGATACTTGGGAGGTCCACATGTTAGATCATTAGATGGGTATCTGGGTATACGGGTATGGGTTTTAGGATCCCATCCCTATACCCGCTCTACCCGATTGGTATAGATTTTTCCCATTTGTATACCCATGGGTATTTTTCTGTCCTATACCCGTACGTCTAATGGGTATTTACCTGACGGGTACGCGGGTAACGGGTACCCATTGCCATCCCTAGCGGAGGCGAGGCGAGCGGAGGCGAGGCAAGAGCGGCGGCGCGGAGCTAGGGTTTGTGGAAGAGAAGGGGCTCGGGGAAGAAGAAAGGGGGCCGGCCGGCCGAACCGTTTTTTACCTAAGACTGCAGGGGTGCGCTACGGATATCACTGTGTAGTTCAAAAGAAATCGAAGTGCAATGTTGACAGCAACATGCACATAGCCCAGTGGTTCGTCTGCTGGCTGTTTGATACAGGGAGGTGCCAGGTTCGAACCCTGGACCTCCCACTCTTTTTTGTTTTTACAAAAACCATATTTCAGAAAGTATAAAAGTACTATATTGAAACAAATAAAATTTGTTTATTCTAAAAATAATAATTTTCAAATAGTACCAGTCCGACATTTACAAATAAAATGCAAGAAATTCATAAGACAATAAAACCATATCATGTATATGATCGTTGTTACAAAAAACCATGAATCATATATATGATCATTGTTACAAAAAACCAAAAATCATTTATATGATTTTTCCTCCAAAAAATGACACATGTTGTCCGATGTCGATTCCGAACGAGCTACCGTCGTCGACTTGTCACGATCTTCTTGCCCTTCTTCGTCGCGGTTGAATAATTGAGCCCGGAAACATGGGGATTTCTTCTCGTGTACGGGCATCCTTTAGCGGGTAGGGTGGTCTTCCTTCTTCCAGCGGCATCACTAGGCCTGTCGAAGTACTTGTCGAATTCCTCTTCTATCTTGGGATCGCCGTACTTGTCGAAGTCTTGCTCGGTGGCCGCTCCCTCCATTCCGAAACAGGACATATGGTCATATCGCCAGAAAAATTCGGCATGACCTTCCCTATAAATAGGACATATGGGTAGTGCAAAAGTTTGCCGAAACAGAAATTAATCAACATTTTGGCAAACATCCATGCACCACGCGCCGGTACCTGCACAAACCATGCACAAGCATCCATGCCCCTCTCGATCACATACAAAACATGCACATATGCCATATATATCACATACCGCCATACGTGCGCCGCGCGTCGGCCGCCACAAGGAAACAAGCATACATGTTTTCATCCAACCATATACTCACCTATTAGACAAGTTATACCGACGAATCCGTGAGCGGAGAGCCAAACTATTGAGGGAGACAAGATATGTGCTAGCTAGTTGGGAGGAGAGCTAGTTATATATATATATATATATATGTGGGAGGGGAGGAGGAGGAAGTCAACCCTTACATATCTATCCAAATCCAAGTTTTGGCTAGCTACCTAAAATGGAGAAATAGTTGAAGAAAATGGGGGTGGAGAGAGAAGAGGAACTAGAGCTAGAGCTAGATCTATGGGAGTGGGGGGCTTGGAGTAGGAGGTAGGGGGAAATGGCACCTTTATGGTGGTAGGTACGACATATCCGTGGCGCACCTCAAAATGGTACTCCACAGATATATATACCCGTGGCGCACCTCAAAGTGGTGCTCCACGGATATGTCTGCCACCTTTTCCAGAGGGTGGGCCCACACATATCCGTGGCGCATGTATATGTGGTGCGCCACGGGTATGCACATTATGCATGGCGCACCCCAAATGCATGCGCCACAGATATGGGGGCCTGACACCCCAGGCCCTGGTGCTTGGTGGGGCCCACTTATCCATGGCGCATCCGTTCCACGGTGCGCCACGGATAAGATGATATTTGTGGAGCACCTATATTTGGTGCGCCACGGATACTTATCCGTGGAGCACCGAAACTTAGTGCTCCACAGATAATGGGCCCATGGATAAGGGTTTTCCTAGTAGTGGTAGTAAACGGATGCCAATGACTACAACAGACTATGCAAATTCACTTTGATTTAATTAGTTCATGATAAATTGAGTTCTATAATTCAAAATTACTAAGTGAACTCCCACTTAAAAACAACATCCCTCTTAGTTTTCTTAAGTGATTACACGAACCAAATTCACTATACCGCAACCGATCATCACGTGCAACGACATAGTTTCAAAGGCGAACATCACCATGTTCATCATATCAGCCATATGACTCATGCTTAACCTTTCGGTTCATGTTTCGAGGCCACGTCTGCACATGCTAGGCTCGCCAAGTAGAACCATAGCACTCGCGTGTGTAAAACTGTCTTACACCCGTCGTATGTGAACGTAGAGTCTGTCACACCCGATTATCACGCGGTGTCTCGAAATGACAAACTTTCTTGACGGTGCATGCTATGGAAGAACACATTTTTATCTTGATATTTATGTGAGAGGGATCATCTTATAATGCTACCGCGTGATCAAATCTAAGCAAAATAAGATGCATAAAAGGATAAACATCACATGCATATATAATGTGATATGATATGGTCCTTCACGCATTCGATCTCCATCTTGTGTGTCATGGCATGATCTCCATCATTCCACCAGTGCAGCACCAAGGTCCATGCCGCGCCACCTTGATTGTCTTCCTCCATTACAATATATCGCTTGGATATATATATTTGGCACGTAGGCCATAAAATGAAAAGACAACCATATGGCTCCTGCTGGTTGTTTATAACTTACAAAAAGGATCATTGCATACAATTTGTAACATAAACAATTTAACCATATCACATCACATGCCCTGCAAAAATAAGTTAGACGCTTCTAATTTGTCTTGCATATTTTATGTGGTTTGGGGCTTTCTAGGAAGAACCGTTCTTACCTACGAACATGTAACCACAACGGTGACAAAAATATTATTAACAACTCTTTGTAAATTAGATCATAACTATAGTGGGAGAAACATGCACCCGCAAAGCCACATAATGTTAGTCTCGTGAACGCGGTCACGTAATGTTAGTCTCGGGCAGCTTCAATCCCACTATGCCACTATGATCCAAAATACAAAAAATAGTAATAACATGATCATCAACGCCCATATCTCCATGTGTTCTAATCATGGATACCAACTACGCATAGAGATGGCTCTGATACCACTGATGGGTTCGTAGCATGGAAAACAAAAAATTTCCTACACATGAACACAAACTAGCCAAGAAAATTCTATGAGATGGTAGCAATAGAGAATGAACCCTTGAAGACCGGAAGTGGGGATTACGTTCCCGCACAAACATTGCCGATGAAGACTTGACAAAGACGCACGTAGTTGACGTAGTCGTTCACTTGATGTAGTCGACGTAGTCATTCACTTGACGATCTCAAGATCGTGTACAAGGCGCCACAACCGGTGGCGCCTCCGTAGTCGGTCACACGTACGGTTCGGTGACATCCTCCATGCCCTCGGTCCAGCGGGGCAGCGGAAGTAGTGATCCACCGGATCTCCTCCGCCTCCACTTCTCCAAGTGTTGGTGGCTAACAATTTCGGCAGTGCTTCGCTTAAGCAACAGCCATGGTGTGGAGCAACAAGGTAGGGGATGGAAACAACTAAGTGCCTTTGGAGAAGAGGAATATATCCAATATATATAGGAGAAAGGGGGCAGCCACCCATGAGGGGTGCGGCCAACCCCTACTCCTTTTCTCCTCTTCATGGTGGTGGTAACCCCCTCCTTCATGGAAAGGTAACCCCCCCTCATCAAATGAGTAACCCCCATTTTAATTTTGCATGACATTCATGTTAATTAAAATTCACACTTATTGAATTAATAAAACATTTTTATTTCTTTAATATTTGTTAATTCAATCAATTAACAAACATTAACATTTACCCCCTTGAGTCATTTCGATATCCCAAAATAGTTTCGGTGCTTTTCTGAAACAACCCCTGTGCTATCCAATAATTCAGATGGAGTTCCAAATCCACTCAAAACACGTCAGCAAACCTTAAGTGTGTCACCCTACGGTTCGTGAATAACGTGGACATGATCGAGACTCCTCTCTGATCAATAATCATCAGCGGGATCTGGAAATCCATGACGACTCCCACTTACTCGACGATGAACTAGTGATCGTGTGAGCCAATAACGAACATAGTCAATTCCTTTTGTCTCATGATATTATTACTTGTCTGAGATCCGATCATTTGGTATCAACCATACCTAGTTCGATCTCATTCCCGACAAATCTCTTTACTCGTTCTGTGATAATGCATTCCCGTGACCTAGTCACATGCTTGCAAGCGATGTCAATGCAATATCACCGAGAAGGGCCCAGAGAATATCTTCCTGTCATTGGGTCGAACAAATTCCACTCTTGATCCATGAGCCTGAACTAACACTTTTAGAATACCCAAATCAACCTTTATAATCACCCTGTTATGGTGTGACGTTTGATATCATCAAAGCACTCTTCCGGTATCAGTGATTAACATGATCTCATGGTCTGAGGATTAGAACTATTTCGTATGAGTTTGATATAGCAATGAAACTTGATGACTTGATCATATTGCTATTCTTACTATGGGTGTGAGTGTTCATCACATCATTCTTATAATGATATGACCCCGTTATTAACAACATCCAATGTTCATGATCAGGAAACCTTGATCATCAGTTAATCAACAAGCTAGTATAAAAGAGATGCTTTACTAGGAACCTTTTGGTTTATTAATCACACAAGTATTAATGTTTCCGATTAATACAATTCTAGCATGAGAAATAAACATTTATCATAAACATGGAATATGATAATAACCACTTTATTATTGCCTCTCGGGCATATTCCCTTCAATCTCGGGGGCTACTGACAAGGGTATAGCTAATAAGGCCCATTGACAAGGGTATAGATAATAGAGCCCGTTACTTGAGTACCCCTGAGTCCCGTTAAGCTTGGCCCAAGTTTAATCCTAGTCAAAATACGAGTTCATGTCGTATACCAATGTTGTAATACGTGTCGGACCCCTCCCGCTCCTTGAGACCTGGCCACCTATATATAGGGGCCAATAGAGGACGGTGAGGGCCAGATTGAAAGCAAGCCAAGTTCACCACCATGTTTACTTTCGATACACACCTTGTTTGACTAATTTACCTTCGAGTTCATCTGACGCCCTATTCCCCCGATCCTAAGACCTTCATCTAGGACATTTGTCGAGTTAACCCTCGTCAATTCGCACCGACCGTGAGGACAGGGGGTGTTGGAATCATGAATTCGACGGCTTTTTCGTTTTTAGCCAATAGCAGTCCAAAAGTCGACGAAAATCAGAAGATGGAGTTGACGATCGGAAGTCTGAGTTTCTACATCGGATCTTCGGGTTCGACTCGCCTCTTAGATCTAGCGAAATCGGTTCCGTCGGCAAGAAAAATCAAGACAATCACAATGTCTGGATCATCTGTGGGCTCTTCCAGCGAGGTAAACTTGCCGGTCAGCTTCGCAACAACAGAAAATACTCAAAAGAAAATCGAGGAATTCAACGGAACTCAGGAAGAACCCGACACAGAAGGAACAGTGGACAAATCATACGATAGTCAAAGGGACTTCGCCACCGGAAGCAGTGGCGTCTCCAGAAGCATACATCAGTTATGCGTCATTATCACTGAAGTAGCATAAGAAAATGATCACGCAGATAATGCAGAAGTCAACGCGCAAGTTGACAAACCAGGGAGCAACAGTAAGAAGCAGAAGGAAAAAATTCACGTCTCCACCGGGGAATGGAGAATCATCATGTAAGCCATCAATCACGGCACGGAAGTACCCGCCAATTCAAGAAGAGAAGTTCTGATGGGGTATCAATACGCACTGCATCAACACAGAAAGAAATTGAGGGAGGAAAAAGCGAGTTCAGGAGAAGTCAAGAAAACAACAGCGTGTCAAGCAAAGCATATTGGGACGAATACAGCGACGCATCAGAGTCCAGCAGAGAAAGGCATAGAGACCCGAAGCACACAACAACATGGGCAAGAGAAGCAAGCCGCATAAAAAGCATAAGTGCACATCCATTAGATGATGAGGAGGATTTTGTGCAAGAAACACTAGAGGCAACATTAGTAGCAGCACAGGCATATCTACTAACTACGCAACCAAAGCCTGGAGATCCGTGGGAGCGCATGCATCAAGCCGCAGTAAGAAGCCTCAGGTTGGTAGAGGACAGGCTAAGGAAACATCTTCTAGAGAAAAAGGTGACATATCATAAGGAGAAGCGAAAGGAAAGTTTTAAGCGCCAACCCTCGCAAAACGAAATAAGCGAGTCATCAGGCGACGAAAAGCGTAAAGCACGTAAGGAGGATGCAAGAAATATCATAGCGCAAGCAAGAGTAAACAATGCGCGCTACACGTGGAAAGAAGAAAATTTTGAAGACGATGAAAAAGTGATGGGCGCGCTATGCTTTACCCGAAGGGTTCTCAGAACACGGGTACCCAAAGGATTCAAGCTGCCACACGATCAGCAAAAGTATGATGGATCACAAGAACCCACGCTATGGTTATCAGACTTCCTGCAAGCAGTACAAATACTTGGAGGAACGAGAGCAACGTCGATGCAAAGTCTGTAGTTACACCTCACTGGTGCAGCGCGGTCCTGGCTAAATACTCTACCCAACGATTCCATCGGGAGTTGGGGAGAACTAGAGAGCCAATTCACTAGAAATTTTCGATCAACGTATAAATGCCCAGCGTCACTAGAAGAAATCAAGTCATGTGTACAGAGGAAAGACAAAACTCTGCGCTCCTACGTACAGCGGAGGAGTATAATCAAAAACTCTGCAGAAGACGTCTCCGATGAGCGGGCAGTAGACGCCTTTTCGGCCGGCCTTTGCTGTTCAGACCTCGTGGAAGAGTTAGGGAGAACAAAGCCTAGGACAGTATCAGAATTAATGGAAGTAGCCAACAGATTTGCCAATGGAGAGGATGCGTATAACAATAAAAGGGGATGTTCACCAGAAGTTGACAGAGCAAGCAGGCAAAGGCGAAGGTACCGCAATGAAGATAGCCACGCAAGGCAAAATCAGATAGCCGCATGATATGAAAGAAGGGAGGAGGAAGGCTATGAAAGCAGGGAGTTTCAAGGAAGGGGCAATCGCGAAGTAGAAAAACCAAAGTACTCCGGTCCGTTGGCGGAGGACATGCTCCATGGACCCTGTCGCATTCACTATGCTTACCTAGATGGGAAGAGAGTTTCTAATCACCAGATGAAGGATTGCAGAACATTCTTAAGGCTGCAAAGTGCTCTGGACCCAAACCAAGGAGCACGTCAGGGAGGAAAGAGTACAAGTCAAGGATACCAAATACAGCGTCTAGCAAAGCATCTGCAATGATCCAACCGGTGCCAAAATCCAAGAAAGAATAGAAGAACATATCCAGACAAGTAAATCTAGCAATAACATCATCACCAGCCACAACAGAGCACTTAAAATGGTCGGATCAACCTGTCAGGTTCAGTAGAGCAGACCACCCAAGGAAAGTACCAAGGCTAGGGCACGCGCCAATGGTGTTGAAGGCACAAATAGGGGGATATGATGTTGGGCGAGTATTCATGGATGCAGGAAGCGGCATAAACTTAATATACGCAAGAACCCTGAAGACAATGTGCATCTCGTTGAAAAGTCTAAAGCCAACAGATTGCTCTTTCCATGGAATAGTACCAGGAGGTGCAAACTACCCCCTCGGGAGAATAGAACTCAATGTTTGCTTTGGCAATAGCAACAATTATCGCAGAGAAAAGTTAGAGTTTGAAGTCATGGACTGGCCCTCATAGTATCATGCAATCCTGGGGCGCCCAGCATTTGCAAAATTCATGGCAGTTCCTCATTACGCATATCTAACACTCAAAATTCTAGGACCTAAAGGGACAATCATGGTACAAGGCAGCTTTGAAGTATCCAACACTTGTGACAAATAATTTAACAGGATGGCGCAAACTTTTGGCATGACAGCTGAATACTCAAGGCTGAAGGGCAAAACTGATCACAATGTGCTACCCGACGTCGGACGATCCCTGCCAGATCAGGCTTTCGACGCAACCCAAGACTCGAAGAAAATCCAGGTCCACCCTATGGACCTGAACAAAACCACCTCCATAGTGGTAAACCTGGACCCCGCATAGGAAAGCGCGCTCGTCGAGTTCCTCCGTGAGCGCTGGCAAATCTTCGCCTGGTGTCCTTTAGACATGCCAGGGGTTCCCAGGGAACTCGTCGAGCACGCACTAAATGTGGATCCTAAAGCAAGGCCAGTCAAGCAACCGCTGCGATGATTTGATGAACCCAAATGGAAAGCAATAGCATCCGAGCTACACAGGCTAGAAAATACAGGATTCATTCAAGAAATCAAAGCATCAACCTGGGTATCCAATCCATTCATCGTCCCCAAGAAAAATATAGACTGATGTGACACGGTGTTGATGATGTAAATCACCGTCCAGTTGGGAAACCCAAGAGGAAGGTATGATGAGCACAGCAGCAAGTTTTTCCCGCAGTAAGAAACCAAGGTTTGTCAGTCCATGAAAAAGCCAAACTCCAGAAGGTGATGCCCGCTAGCTTCGCGACAGCTCCAGACAATTTATAGGGCGCCTCGTCCAGTGCTTTGCTTTGCCATTAGCAATGTGGAACCTGGACACAACACAACCAAGAACTTTGCTCCCAACTTACGATGAGGTTGTCAATCTCACCGGTTTGCTGTAAACAAAGGAATGAGCGTATCGAGTGGAAAGCAATAGTAGTATGCAAGAAAGTAAACAGTGCGAGTAAAGTAAACAAGTGATAGCAATGTAAAGGAAATTGGACCGGGGTCCACAGTTCACTAGTGGTGTCTCTCCATAAGATAAATAACGACATGCTGGGTAAACAAATTACAGTTGGGCAATTGATAGAATAAAGATAACGTGATATGTCAAGAGGATCGCTATGAGATTTACTCTGGGCATTACAACAAAATACATAGACCGCCATCTATGACTAATAATCCACTCACGGGGAATCATCCGAGGACCCCTTGAGTATTAAGTTACGAACAACAGATAATTGCATTAAGCAAATATGTAATGTAAACAAAGCATATGCCCTTGGACATAAGAATGTTGTTTTCTCCCTAGTGGCAACAACACATCTACAACCTTAGAGGTTTCTGTCACTCCCCCAGATTAAATAGAGGCATGAACCCAAGTATCGAGCATAAATACCCCCTCTTGGAGTCACTAGTATCTACTCGGCCAAGATAGCTACTAACAACGGAGAGCATGCAAGATCATAAACAACATAGAGATAACTGATGACCCACAAGTATAGGGGGTGTATCATAGTACTTTCGATAAATAAGAGTGTCGAACCCAACGAGGAGCAGAAGGTGTTGACAAGTGGTTTTGATCAAGGATTCACTGTAAATACTAGCAAACGGGTTTTCAGGGGTATTTGGTAATGCGAATAAATAAAGTACGAGTAAATAAAAGACAGTAATAATAATTGCAGCAAGTGGCCCCATCCTTTCTAGAGCAAAGGACAAGCCGGTTGTGTAACTTATGATAACCAAATGTTCTCGAGGACACACGGGAGTTTCTATCAAGTGCTTTCGCTTCATACCGCTAAATAATCTTTATTGGTTTGATAAGTGTTATGGGGGTGAACCTGTGCTAGCGCACTACCCTTACTAGGATAAATACACACTTGTGATTATACCCCTTGCAAGCATCCACAAATACAAGAAAGTAATTAAGATAAATCTAACCACAGCCTTAAACTCTAAGATCCTACGCTCCCTGGTGCAATAGTTTCCCAACGGAGGTTTAGGTTCCTGTCACTCCAGCAACCCCACAATTGGTAGCCAAATACACAATGCATCTCACTAGGCCCATAAATAGTGAAGTATCATGTAGTCGACGTTCACATGACACCACTAGTGAAATAGCACCACAACAAATAAATATCAAACCATTAAATATTACTCAACATAATTCCACTACTAACGACTTGACTTCTCCCATGTCCTCAAGAACTAAACGAACTACTCACAAGACATCAGATGGATCATGATCAGAGGTGAAATAATGGTAAATAACAATCTGAACATAAACCTTAATTCAACGGTTCCACTCAATAGCATCAACCACAAGAGTAATCAACACCGGGAAAGTTTCCCCTAAGAATTTAACAAGATTCAACTCAAGATGTTACAGCGGGATGGCGTGGTGATGGTGGAGATGAAGGAGCTGGTGATGAGGATGATGGTGATGATGATCCCGATGAAGTCTGGTGCGATGGCGATGACGATGGCGATGATCTCCCCTCTTCGGGAAGGAATTTCCCTCGCAGATTCCTGCCTGCTGGAGAGCTTTTCTCTCTCTGGTGTTTTTTGCCCGCAGAGGCAGCGGTGTCTATCTCTGAGCCCCCCTTTGACTTAGGTTTTCGGGGATGATGAAGTACGCGAAGGGGTGATGGCAAAAGTGGGCCAGGGTGGCCACACAATAGGCCGGCGCGGCCAGGGGTCAGGCAACGCCCCCCTGTGTGTGAGCCTGCCGCGTGGCCCCTCCCGACTCCTCCTTCTTGATTCTTCAGTCTTTATGGAGTGAAGTGTCGATAATCAAAATACGAACAATAAGCATCACATTTACCAAGGCACAAATTATAATAGATAGCAACTTTCCTTTATATGATATAGACTTGCAATAAGTAAAAGGGAATCACAAGCAAAGATGCACAAGGTAAACTATAATTGGTGGTGGCAAACCTTAGATCTTGGTCAGAGAACAATGAATAAACTATACTTATTTTTGAACGGAGCCTTTTTTAAAACAGAGCTAATATAGCAAAAACCATATGCTCAACGAAACAAACTTTTGCATTCATAGAAAGCTTTCAAAGATATATTCTTTCAGATAAAATCATTGTAGTAACAAAAGAAATTAGTAAACATGATTAAACGGCTCAACATATGGATGAGTGAAACATAACAACTCAAATGCTTGCTTGAGATAGAAGGGAATAGGTTGACTCAATATAGATGTAAAGACAGGCCCTTCACAGAGGGAAGCAGGGATTAAACATGTGCTAGAGCTTTTCATTTGTAAAACAGAGGTAAAAAGTTATTTTGAGAGGTGGTTGCTTTTGTCAACGACTAGCAACGGAGTTCTTGATATCTTCCATACTAAACAAGTGAGAGCGGTTTCGAGATGTTGATTAATTGGCACATTGGTGCTCTTTTATAGCTTTGCACTCCTCCCCACCTTTTCCTTTCTCAAACCATGGCTAACCGATTCCATCGGGTGCCAACCAACTTTCACATACCATGGACGAGTGCCTTTTTCTTTTCTTTTTGAGATTACAATGGTCTGACCAGCTCCCTTGCAAAATTAATGATGAGCAGATGAAGCTACCTAGTCGAGGGGTACTTAATTTAGTATGGAAGATAACAAACCCATCCACTACGTCCTCATGAGCTAAAAACAGTGGCACAACATGAGAAGTATTTGAAGGTTTTGAAAGGTAGCACATGAAAATTTACTTGGAATGGCTTGAAATACCATGCATAGGAATTTATAGTGGAGTCTTTGGAAGTAACTTGGCTTTTAGGAATTGGATGCACGAGAAGTATTCCCTCTCAGTACAGGTTTTTGGCTAGCAAGGCTGGGTAGCAAGCATAAAAGTTGCATGAAACAAACAAACATACATATAATTGGAACAATCATGCAAACTTCCTTGAAGGTACAACGATTTTAACTTTGAGAATAATAATGCTTATAAGCCAAACATGAAGGAAAACTGAAGTGATGTAACTACAAGCACTTCTTTCTTCTTTTCTACTCAAACCTCAAGGTAATGTTGCTACTGACCAAGCTAAGTTTGCCAAAACAAACTAAATTTACTCATGCTCCCAAAGTGATACCAATACTAATCAACAAGACTAGTCATATAAGAAAGATTGCAAACTAAAATAAAGTGTGCGGAAAGTAAACGATACCACTTCTCATTAATATTTCATTACCGCAACTCACACCAAGGGATACATAGATAACCAACTACGGAGGATACTTCCACACTGCAAACTATTCTATAAGATAACTTCTTTATTCATGATATGACTCTACTTGAAAAGTAAATGAGTAAAAGATAATGATGTGATACTGTGGCACTCCCCCAAGCTTGGAACAAGCCAAGGGGATGCCAATACCCATGACGAATTACTCCTTCGGTGGTGGTGGGATCATCCTTGGGTTAATGAAATATTCCAGCATCCTGCGAAGCCCTCTTTTATTATAGGCATGAAATTTAGATCCAAGACTGGAAACGTCGGTCCCCGCATATCACAAGAAAAGGCACGTCCGGCGTTCATTGATCCTACAAAAGTAGAGTTTCTCGCCCTTGATTTTCCAGCCTCCTGTTCCTCCTTCAGCTTGGGGTCTTCTTCCCTAGGCCTCTTGCTCTTGTCGTCGCTTGAAGGAGCCATGGTGCTCTCAGAACTAAGATCAACTCCTGACAGAAACAGCTCGAAACAAAAAACACGACGAGAAAACGATATACAGACCTTGGGGTAATCCGGGAGGTTATATAGGCAAAAATTAAACATCGAAATGAAATCACAGGAGGAAACCGGGATAGAAACGAGCTCCGGGGTGCTCACAAAATAGGTGGGCGTGGCCAGAGGTGGTCCCGTGCCCCCTATGTGTGAGGACACACCGGACTCCTTCTCCTTCCCATTTTTGTCTCGTTATTTTTCATATTTAACAAAAACAATAAAAATATAACTGAAAAAGTATAACGTGAACCTTTTCTGACTAGAACTGTTACCTATTCGAAAACGAACTCTGCAGGTTCCTGCATATTGTCCTGGATGAACTCTTCCGGAGAAACCATTTGAATTACATCAATATCTTCATTATAAGAATCTCCAGCAATATAATGTTTGAGTCTTTGCCCATTCACCACTTGTGTAGTGTCATCTTTCAATGAAGCAATCTTTATAGCACCTGAGCGGTACACTTCCACAATAACATATGGTCCTTCCCATTTAGAGAGTAATTTTCCTACAAAAAATCTGAGACGAGACCTATACAATAGAACTTTCTCACCAACATGAAACTCTCTCTTAAGAATTCTCTTATCATGCCATTGCTTGACTTTCTCTTTGAAAAGCCTGGCATTCTCGTAGGCTTCGTTTCTCCACTCATCTAGAGAACTCAAATCTAACAACCTTTTCTTACCGGCAAGTTTAAAATCCCTATTAAGCTCTTTCACTGCCCAAAAAGCTTTGTGTTCTAATTCTAAGGGCAAGTGACACGCTTTTCTGTAAACCATTTTGTAAGGAGACATGCCCATGGGGTTCTTATAAGCAGTTCTATAAGCCCATAAAGCATCGTTTAACTTGCTAGCCTAGTTTTTCCTAGATCTATTGACAGTCTTCTGCAAGATAGACTTGATCTCTCTATTTGAAAGCTCTACCTGCCCACTAGTTTGGGGATGATAAGCAGAAGAAATTCTATGATTAACGTCATATCTAGCAAGAGTTTTTCTAAAACCGCCATGAATAAAATGAGAACCTCCATCAGTCATAAGATATCTAGGCACACCAAACCTAGGAAAAATAACATCCTTAAGCATTTTTAATGAGGTCTCACCATCGGCACTCTTTGTAGGTATGGCTTCTACCCACTTGGTAACGTAATCAACAGCAACAAGTATATGAGTATAACCTTTTGAAGGAGGAAAAGGACCCATAAAGTCAAATCCCCAACAATCAAATGGTTCAATAATAAGTGTGTAACTCATATGCATTTCATTACGTCTAGAAATATTACCAACTCTTTGACATTCATCACAAGATAAAACATACCTTCTAGCATCTTTAAAGAGGGTTGGCCAATAAAAACCTGATTGTAGAACCTTTTATGCAGTTCTATCTCCAGCATGATGTCCTCCATAAGCACATCCATGGCATTTTCTCAATATTACTTGTTGCTCATATTCCGGAACACATCTTCGCATAATACCATCAACTCCTTCTTTATATAAGTGTGGGTCATCCCAAAAGTAATGCCTCAAATCATAAAAGAATTTTCTTCTTTGCTGAGCTGTAAAAGTTGGAGGCAAATACTTGGAAACAATAAAATTAGCATAATCAGCATACCAAGGAAGGTCTCGCGAAGTTACATTTATTGAAGCCAACTATTCATTTGGAATAGGATCAAAAGAAATGTTTTCCAATCTGGACAAATTGTCAGCAACAGGATTTTCAACACCTTTCCTATCTACAATATGCAAATCAAACTCTTGTAAAAGCAACACCCATCTAATAAGCCTAGGCTTAGCATCCTTCTTAGACATAAGATATCTAATAGCAGCATGATCAGTATGAATAGTAACTTTAGAATCAACAATGTAAGGTCTAAACTTATCACATGCAAAAACAACAGCAAGAAACTATATCTCAGTGGTAGCATAATTCTTCTGAGCAGCATCAAGAGTCTTACTAGCAAAATGAATAACATTCAACTTATTATCTATGCGCTGTCCAAGAACAGCACCAACAGCAAAATCACTAGCATTGCACATAATTTCAAAGGGTAAATTCCAATCAAGTGGTTGAACTATAGGAGCAGTAGTTAAAGCCTTCTTAAGAATTTCAAAAGCTTCCTTAAATCATCATCAAAAACAAATGGTACATCTTTTTGAAGAAGATTAGTAAGAGGCTTTGAAATCTTAGAGAAATCTTTAATAAACCTCCTATAGAAACCAGCATGACCAAGAATACTACAAATACCTTTAACATCTCTGGGACAGGGCATTTTCTCAATTGCTTCCACTTTTGCTCTGTCAACTTCAATACCTCTTTCAGAGATTTTATGTCCAAGGACAATTCCTTCATTTACCATAAAGTGGCATTTCTCCCAATGAAGAACAAGATTAGTTTCTTCACACCTCTACAAAACTTTATCAAGATTGTGCAAACAATTATCAAAATAAGTTCCATAGACGGAGAAATCTTCCTTGAAAACCTCCACAATTTCTTCACAAAAACCATGAAAAATAGCAGACATGCATCTTTGAAAAGTAGCAGGAGCATTGCATACACCAAACGGCATACGTCTATAAGCATAAGTTCCATAAGGACAAGTAAAAGTGGTTTTCTCTTGGTCTTCCTTTCTAACAGCAATCTGAGAGAAACCTGAATAACCATCAAGAAAACAAAAGTGAGTCTTCTTAGACAGCCTCTCTAACATTTGATCTATAAACGGTAAAGGATAATGATCTTTATTGGTAACTTTGTTTACCTTTCTAAAATCAATGCACATCCTATAACCAACTACTACCCTTTGAGGAATAAGCTCGTTATTCTCATTAGGCACAACAGTCATACCTCCTTTCTTAGGAACACAATGAATAGGACTAACCCATCTACTATCAGCAATAGGATAAATAATACCAACATCAAGGAGCTTCAATACCTCATTTCTTACCACTTCCTTCATCTTGGGAATTAAGCGGCGTTGATGTTCGACAACTGGCTTTGCGTCTTCCTCCATATTAATAGCATGCTGACATAAAGTGGGAGAAATCCCTTTCAAATCATCGAGAGTATATCCCATAGCTCCTCGATGTTTCCTCAATATCTCCAATAACCTTTCTTCTTCCTTTCCTGAAATCTTAGAACTGATAATAACAGGATATATTTTCTTATCATCTATATAAGCATACTTAAGATCATTAGGTAAAGGTTTTAATTCAAAAACAGGATCTTCCTTAGGTGGCAAAGTGGTACCAAGATCCTCCACATGTAAATTGTGCTTAATCAACGGTGGTTGACGAAGGAAAATATCGTCAATCTCTTCCCTTTCCTTCCTGTAAACATCACTTTCATGGTCCTCCATGAATTGCTGCAAAGCATTATTAGGGGCAAGGGCAATAGAAGCAAGCTGTTCAACTCAAAAAATTTCATTAGGCATGTCATTTTCATAAGAAGTCTTAGCAAACTTAGAAAAACTAAACTCATAAGATTCTCCATTAAACTTAGTGAAAATTTTCTCCTTCTTACAGTCTATCACAGCACCACAAGTATTCAAAAAGGGTCTACCAAAAATAATAGGACAAGTTTTACTAGCTTCCGTACCAAGTACTAGGAGATCAGTAGGATATTTAGTCTTACCGCATAGAACTTCTACATCTTGAACAATACCAAGAGGCCAAACAGTCTCTCCGTTAGCAAGCTGAACAACCACATCAATCTCCTCAAGTTCACAAGGGCCAATCTCATGCATAATTTCTCTGTAAAGCTCTAAAGGAATGGCGCTTGAACTTGCACCAATGTCACGTAAACCATAATAGCAATGATCGCCAATCCTGATAGAAATAATAGGAACACTTGTTTTCCTACACCTATTAGGATGTGAAATAATGTTAGTAGCATCTTCCCAAAAGATAATATGTTCATCCCCTACATCTTTAGTAAAAAGGTCCTTCACTATAGCCACAGGAGACTTAATAGTAATTTGCTCATTAGGTTCTACAGCCTTCTTAGTACTTTTATTAGACACACTTACCAAAGTAGAATGCTCTTTTACCTTAGCAGGGAAAGGTGTCTTCTCAAAATAAGGTTCAGACAAAATGCTATCAACAGTACAAACTTCAGTAGCTGCAGCAGGAATATGACTAATGGAATCATTATAAGGCGCATGATATTTGTTCCAATCTTTCTTTGGAACATCAAGATAAGAGGCAAAGGCCTTAAAACAGTTAGCAAGTATTGGAGAATCAAGACCATAAGCAGTGCTAACATTATGAAAGTCATCGGTTCCCATAAAAGTTTTAATGCATTCATAATCGTAATTTATACCTGACTTCCTACCTTTGTCATTTTCCCATCCTTCAGCATTTTCTTGAATACGGTCAAGAAGATTCCACTTAGCATCTTCTTTCATATGAGTAAATGATCCAAAACAGGAAGCATCCAAATAATCCTTATCATGAAGAGCAAGCCTTGCATAAAAATTATCAATAACAATATTACTGGGGAGCTCATGAATGGGACATTTGAGCATTAGTAGCTTCAATCTCCCCCACGCTTGGGCAATACTCTCTCCATCATGAGGCCAAAAGTTATATATTCGATTACAATCTTTATGAATTTCACTTGGAGGATAAAACTTGGAATAAAAGAGAGGCACAATTTCCTCCCATGCAATAGATGGACCGTCTTTAAGCAGCCGATACCACTCCTCAGCTTTGCCTTTCAGTGATAAAGAGAATAGCTTCCTCTTAACTTTGCTTGATGAAATACCTGCACACTTGAACAACTCACATAATTCATGTATAAAGAGTAAGTGATCACCCGGATGGACAGTTCCATCTCCTGAATAGCAGTTATCCATAACACGTTCAACAATTTTCATAGGTATTTTAAAAGGATCTAACTGAGCAGGTGGTGGTGGTGGTTCATCCACATGTGCAGCAGTGGTAGTAGTTTTCCCGAATAGGAAACCAAATGGAGAACTCTCCATGGCAAAATAAAATAAAAATAAAAGACAAAAATAAAAACAATACTCACAGCGACGGTTACCTTTGCCAATTCCACTCTTCAATAGCGCTTCACTCCCCGGCAATGGCGCTAGAAAATAGTCTTGATGACCCACAAGTATAGGGGGTGTATCGTAGTACTTTCAATAAATAAGAGTGTCGAACCCAACGAGGAGCAGAAGGTGTTGACAAGTGGTTTTGATCAAGGATTCACTGTAAATACTAGCAAACGGATTTTTAGGGGTATTTGGTAATGCGAATAAATAAAGTATGAGTAAATAAAAGACAATAATAATAATTGCAGCAAGTGGCCCAATCCTTTCTAGAGCAAAGGACAAGCCGGTTGTGTAACTTATGATAACCAAACGTTTTCGAGGACACACGGGAGTTTCTGTCAAGTGCTTTCGCTTCATACCGCTAAATAATCTTTATTGGTTTGATAAGTGTTATGGGGGTGAACCTGTGCTAGCGCACTACCCTTACTAGGATAAATACACACTTGTGATTATACCCCTTGCAAGCATTCGCAAATACAAGAAAGTAATTAAGATAAATCTAACCATAGCCTTAAACTCTAAGATCCTACGCTCCCTGGTTCAAAGGTTTCCCAACGGAGGTTTAGGTTTCTGTCACTCCAGCAACCCCACAATTGGTAGCCAAATACACAATGCGTCTCACTAGGCCCATAAATGGTGAAGTATCATGTAGTCGACGTTCACATGACACCACTAGTGAAATAGCACCATAACAAATAAATATCAAACCATTAAATATTACTCAACATAATTCCACTACTAACGACTTGACTTCTCCCATGTCCTCAAGAACTAAACAAACTACTCACAAGACATCATATGGATCATGATCAGAGGTGAAATAAAGGTAAATAACAATCTGAACATAAACCTTAATTCAACGGTTCCACTCAATAGCATCAACCACAAGAGTAATCAACACCGGGAAAGTTTCCCCTAAGAATTTAACTAGATTCAACTCAAGATGTTACAGCGGGATGGCGTGGTGATGGTGGAGATGAAGGTGCTGGTGATGAGGATGATGGTGATGATGATCCCGATGAAGTCCGGTGTGATGGCGATGACGATGGCGGTGATCTCCCCTCTCCGGGAAGGAATTTCCCCGGCAGATTCCTGCCTGCCGGAGAGCTTTTCTCTCTCTGGTGTTTTCTGCCCCGCAGAGGTGGCGGTGTCTATCTCTGAGCCCCCCTTTGACTTAGGTTTTTGGGGACGATGAAATATGCGAAGGGGCTATGGCAGAACTGGGCCAGGGTGGCCACACAACAGGCCGGCGCGGCCAGGGGTCAGGCCGCGCCCCCTGTGTGTGAGCCTGCCCCGTGGCCCCTCTCGACTCCTCCTTCTGGCTTCTTCAGTCTTCTTGTAAAATATAATTTTCTGGTATTTTTCTAGAATTTCCTGATCTTCCGAAATATGGTGTCTTGATAGTCCTTTTTCTAGCAGAATCCTGACACCGGCAGCAAATCCTCCAATGATCATCAAACATGTAAAAACAGAGGAAACAACATAAGTATCATCTCTAAATATGAAGTATATCAATGAATAACAGTAAATTATGATACAAAATAGTGATGCAAAATGGACATATCAATAACATAAGATAATATTCAGCACATCAACTCAATCATAACACCAATATTCATCGGATCCCAACAAACACAACATGTAGAATTACATAACGGTGATCTTGATCATGTAAGGCAGCTCACGAGATCTAAAGATGAAGCACATGGTGGAGAAGACAACCAACTAGCTACTGCTATGGACCCATAGTCTAAGGTAGACTACTCACTCATCGCGCCGGAGGCAAGCATGGCGATGAAGAAGACCTCCGGTGGTGATTCCCCTCTTCGGCAGGGTGCCGGGATGTGCTTCTAGACCCTCCCGATCTCGGGTCGACGACGGCGGTGGATCGCGATGTGTTTCTGGAAAAGTGATCGGGTGTTTAGGTTTTTCCCATCGGGGGGTCTTTATAGGCGAAGGGGCAGCGTCAGAAGTGGACCAGGGCGGTCACACACATAGGGGGCGCGGCCAGGGGCTGGGCCGCACCGCCCTGTTGTGTGGCCGGCCCGTGGCCCCTCTCCGTCTCCTCTTCGGACTTCTGGAAGCTTCGGTAAATTTCTGGATGTTCGGCTTTTGTTTCGTCCAATTCCGAGAATATTTCCTGTGTAACTTTTCTGAAACACAAAAACAGCAGAAAACAGGGAACTGGCACTCTAGCATCTTGTTAATAGGTTAGTTCCAGAAAATGCATAAAAACGCCACGAAGTGTAACGAAACACTAAGCAAATGGTGTAAAAACAAGCATGGAGCATCAAAAATTATAGATACGTTTGAGACGTATCAAGCATCCCCAAGCTTAACTCCTGCTTGTCCTCGAGTAGGTAAGTGATAACAAAGAATAATTTTTGAGGTGACATGCACCTACACAACCTTGATCATCTATGTAAGCATTGTGTGCTGGGATCAAAAGAACTTAAAACATGGCATGAAAGACATAATCTTGATAGAAGAAACTTAGCAACCATGTTATAACATGAAAAAGAACACAAACGAAAGATCATGAAAATGAAACAATGAAAGTCAAGCGTGTGTTCAAATCATATGGAAAAACATAGCAAATGGTTTTCAGCTTGTCCTTCATGGAATAGCAAAACATAAATGCATAGGACACCTTCAAGTTTAAGAGGGCGACTAGATACAAATAATTTAAGAACTAGTGAAACCAAAATCATGAATCAATCAATGAAAACTTTGAGACAATGCACATTATACTAAGAATTACAACTATGTTCTCTTAGATGGTGCATAAAGATAGAGGGTGGTGACTCAACATAAAAGTAAAAGAAAGGCCCTTCGCAGAGGGAAGCAGTGATTGCAAGTTTTATAAACCTTAAAAAATTATGGTACTTACTAGCTTTGAGCTCTCATTGGCCCCATCATAAGCATCTTGAATGGTTAAAGTTAATGTGAGTACAATTATGAAGCATATGCTTGACAAATCATAAGTAGAAAACCTCGTGATAAGGGGAGCATAGCTACTACTCCTAATATTTTCCCACCTCCTTATGTTCTGAAGCTTGGACAATTCTGCTTTGAAGTGCCTCCAGAAGATGATGTGAAGCCCAACTTTCGTACACCTCCAATGGAGTTTTATATTCGTCGACGCGCTGCAGCCAAAGATATTTAGGTGTTCTATTTTAATTAAGTTCGCGTCATGTTTTTATTTCAGTTTGGTTTTATTTGTGTGTGATGGTTTTGGGCCTGTCCAAAATCAAGTGTGTTTTGGCCATTTGGGCTTTTAGTTTGGTATGGGGCCTAGCCCAGCCAAAGTAGCATTCGGAGTCACCCATATAGGGTTATGGCAGCCGCCATTGTATTGGCAGACTTGTTATTTTCGAGCTAAGAAAGAGACCAGAAAAGTCCCAATGTTTGGGGGCACATATCGGTATGTTTGCTTGCTGATCTTCGAGATCTGATGTTATACCATGCATGGGAGTTGATTCCGGTCAGTTTCAACGTGAGGAGTTCAAGAGGGTTTGATTTGATCTGTCTCAAATTTAATTCTCTTGTTGTTATCTTGCTGTTCATTTGATCGCCGTGAAAGATTGGTCCAAACCCCCTTCGGATCACGTTGATCCGTATCATCTTGGTATCAGATTTGTCGGGTTTATCACGGTGAATTTATTGCTAAGATTTATCTGCTGTTGTTTTCTTTACTGTGGAAGATATTACCGAGTGTCTTACCGACGCCAATATCATCTGCTTTGGAGGCGCTAGAATTTATGTTCTTTTGTGGATTGGCAATTCTGTATCTGTCGAGATTGGTTGTTATTGGGGACACGCCAGTGGATCGCTTTGGTTCCATTGAAGAGGAGCAATTTCAATTACCGCCTTATTGTTCAGTTCACACAGAAGAAAAATCACATCGAATTGGTGGTACAGTAGTCTACGTGAAGAAGTTAGACTCTTTCTTGGACAGATCACATTGGTAATTTGTCTCACGTGAACACCAAGTACTCCACTCCTGATCAATTTTGAGTTGGCATCGTACAAGCTTTGGACTCCATGCAGGCACCAAAACGTGGATTTGGTGTTGGAAATAGGATCAGCTTGTTGTTGTTTGTTTTCAAGGAAAGAGATCAAGGATTGACCGGGGATTCACGTACAAGACTATGATGTTCTGATCGTTAACAAAAGCCACGAAAAAGGACTCCTTGCCTTGTCCCGTTTTTTTCCCCTGTATATTGCTGCGGTGACTGCAACTTTTCTGCTTGTTCTCTGCGCTGAAGCACGGACATTGTCTTCCCTTCGGCGTGAGAGATTGCTGCTATTGTTTGGTGTCCCTGAACTTTTTTCCCATGACGCTGCAAGATATACCCGTGTACAGTAACGCCCACGTATTTTTTCCTAGTTCTTGCCGCTGTTTGCATATAATGGTGAACTCAGCTAATGGCGAAAATTCAGTAGCTGCTGCAGAGGAGCCGAAGGAACTTGTGCCACCCAGTTTTGCTTCAGATTTGGTTCCTAATGTTCGGGCCAGTTTTGATAGTACGTGCGATTTTATTTTGCGGAGTCATGCTGCATTGACATCGCAAATTGCACAGCTCGCTACCCGGATTGATGCAATGGGTGATGCTACCGGCCGTGCACCCGTGCAGCCCCCTCTTGCTGCACAACCTCGCGATGTGGTACCACGCCGCCCTGCTGAAATTCATGATCATCGACCCGTGGCACCCGCTTATGAAGGAGAACTTGCCGATGACGCTGATTATGTACCACAACAATGACAGTTTGCTGCTCGTCCTGCAGGTGCTCATCGTGTACAACCACATCATCATGACCGTGTTGGCCATGCTGGTCGTGTTCCACTTGATGATGGTGGTCTTGGACGCATCAAATTGTCCATACCTCCTTTTTCTGGTGACCGCGGACCTGACGATTATTTGGAGTGGGAGATGCGCATGGATCAGATTTTTGCTACTCATTATTACACTGAGGAGAAGAGACTTCAACTGGCTGCTGTTGAATTCACCGGTTATGTGCTGACTTGGTGGAATCAAATTCTGCGTATGCGTACTCGCCCAACGTCATGGAGCGGTATGAAAGATCTTATGCGACATCGCTTTGTTCCTGAACACTACAAGAGAGACATGTATAATAAGTTGCAGCAGCTCACTCAAGGTACTAAATTTGTGGATGAGTATTATAAAGAGATGGAGTTGTTGATGATATGTACAGGGACAAGGGAGGATATAGAGGCCACGATGTCTCGGTTCTTGAATGGACTGAATTTTGAGGTGCGTGATCGTGTGGAGATGGTTTACTATAATGATCTTCGGGATCTTGTGCACCAAGCAGAGCATGTGGAGCAACAAATCAAATGATGCCAAGCTGCAACACCTACAAAATCATGGCATCGTTCTCATACCGAGGCTACTGGTCCTAGTGTTCAGACGACACCTTCTACACGCTCTAATAGTGTTTCTCATAGCGAGGCACCCAAATCTGGGGAGTCCAAAACTGTATCTACGCAGTCCACGGCAAACATCAAGTGTTTTACTTGTGGAGGACGAGGACACATGAAGCGTGATTGCCCTAATAGAAAAAGGGTGATTCTCACACATGATGGCTATGTTTCTACTAGTGATGATGAGAAAGCTGATGCGTCATCATGTGAGGAATCTAAGGAAAATCCTGAAGTGATCATGGATGGGTATGAACTTGCTGCAAATTTAAAAAATCTAATGGTGCAATGCGTACCAGAAGATCACATACACGACCAAGGGCAGCGCTGGAATATATTTCAGACCCAATGCATCGTCAAGGACGCCACTTGCAAACTGATTATTGATGGTGGCAGCTACACAAATGTTGTTAGCAAGAGTTTGGTGGATTCTCTATCATTGCCTACATGGAGGCACCCGCAGCCACATTGTGTTGAGTGGTTGTATAATTCAGGGAAGCTGAAAGTCACACATAAGGTGCGCCTGAAATTTTCAGTAGGTAATTATGAGGACACAGTGGTCTGCGATGTTTTTCCTATGGATGCATGTCATGTGCTGCTAGGACGACCGTGGCAATTTGATAGGCATTCCACTCACAAAGGCAGGTCCAATTTTTATTCCTTGTGGCATAAGGGGAAGCGTCATGTGTTGCAGTCTATGCTCGATAAGGATATCAAAGTGGACGTGTTTGCTGCACAGAAAAAGGTCCAACACATTCAGGCGAAATCGAGGACGGTTTCCTTTCAAGTTGGGGGGATGATAAGGGGAGCATAGCTACTACTCCTAATATTTTCCCACCTCCTTATGTTCTGAAGCTTGGACAATTCTGCTTTGAAGTGCCTCCAGAAGATGATGTGAAGCCCAACTTTCGTACACCTCCAATGGAGTTTCATGTTCGTCGAGGCGCTGCAGCCAAAGATATTTAGGTGTCCTATTTTAATTAAGTTCGCGTTATGTTTTTATTTCATTTTGGTTTTATTTGTGTGTGATGGTTTTGGGCCTGTCCAAAATCAAGTGTGTTTTGGCCATTTGGGCTTTTAGTTTGGTATGTGGCCTAGCCCAGCCAAAGTAGCGTTCGGAGTCACCCATATAGGGTTATGGCAGCCGCCATTGTATCGGTAGACTTGTTATTTTCGAGCTAAGAAAGAGACCAGAAAAGTCCCAATGTTTGGGGGTACATATCGGTGTGTTTGCTTGCTGATCTTCGAGATCTGATGTTATACCATGCGTGGGAGTTGATTCCAGTCAGTTTCAACATGAGGAGTTCAAGAGGGTTTGATTTGATCTATCACAAATTTAATTCTCTTGTTGTTAGTGTTTGCTTGCTGATCTTCGAGATCTGATGTTATACCATGCGTGGGAGTTGATTCCGGTCAGTTTCAACATGAGGAGTTCAAGAGGGTTTGATTTGATCTATCACAAATTTAATTCTCTTGTTGTTATCTTGCTGTTCGTTTGATCGCCGTGAAAGATTGGGCCAAACCCCCTTCGGATCACCTTGATCTGTATCACCTCGTGTCCCGTGAAGTACGAATACCCAAACCTCATGCTACTCGACTTAGAGTCCCAAGCAGGCTCTTGTCATTGTAAATATATGTGTATCATCGAGAACCGCCAACGGGGTACCTCCTGCCCGATGACATGGAACAAGCCCACATCAAAATGACAAGACAAACAGACAATGAACACCTCGACATCTCTTTTATTTACCATTGGTATAGCTTTTTATTTTGAGATGCGTCGTCGAATGTCCACTATGGGCATGCTGTAAATTTCCACCATGAATTATGCATGGCTTAGATTAGCGGCCCAGGCATTTCCCTATCACATATAAGAACTCCATGATCCCGCAAGATTCCCAACTTGTTTCACATCGCGAGTATCCATAAACAAAAGATCACGATATCAACTCAAATGAAAGATAGTGCAATGTTGAAAGCTTGCCCTATGACGGCATGGCTGGGCTAATTTCCAACTTACAACTTGCAAGCATAACAACTCAACATAAGAGAGCCACAATGTCAAATTTTTAAGAACGAGAAAAGTAAAGTGTGCCATCAGGTTCGTGAGAGCTTTACTGACCAATTTTCGCATAATACCAAAAAGAGTTTAATTTGAAGGATAGATAAAAGCAAGTCAAATGTACTTTGGAATAGCAAATTGCTAATAGGTATGTATGGTGGACACATTGGAACAACTTGGTTTTTAGGAGTTGGATGCACAAGTAGAGCTCATACTCAGTACAAAATGAGGGCTAGCAAAAGACTCGGAGCGACCAACTAAGAGAGCAATAACGGCCATAATCATGCAAAGCGACAAAGCAACATTAAAAGAAGCATAAGATGGCATCAAAAGTCAAAAACTAAATGATCATAGAGGCTTATGGCGACTTGTATGAGTCTAACATGTGTGAGTATGTGCCAAGTCAACCCAAATAAAGCATCAAGGAGAAAAACAAATTAATGCTTCCAAATAATAAAAACAATGCATGATTTTTTCAAAGGCTCATTAAGCAATCTCATTCATTTGAGACAAGTCATGCTACATCAAAAATCACTAAGCATACTATCAAAAAGACATCAAGCATGACATGCAAAAGCCTAAGCCGCAGTCTACACCAGCTCCTTTTTGTACCACTTTTTGGCATGAAACTTTTTCTCTTTTCCAACACCATTCGAACCTTTTTTTTAAACAACTCTTTTGATGAATACCAACATGTACCAGAGGTAAAAATACACCTTGATGTAAAGATATAACAAGATCTGAACACAAATCAAGGCGAAAAACGAAAGCTAAATGCAGTAGCAGAAAAAGAGAACACTCGTTGAACGATAAGAGTGAAAAATGGAGTGTTCTTAGCAAATGAAAAGCAAGGCAATTTCTCCAAAAGGAATTTGTTGGGGTCCAACCATTTATTGCAGCAAAAAAAACTAAACAAAACTGAAAACTAAAACAACTGATGCTCCAAGAAAAATGCATAGTGCATGAAGCAATAAAAATATAGTGCGTTGAAAGGTGACCTGATTTTTGCCGATGAAGAAGGGGTGCCTCGGGGGCATCCCCAAGCTTTGATGCTTGTACCTCTTGGATATTTCTTGGGGTGCGTGGGCATCCCCAAGCTTGAGCTTTTGTCCATTCTTCAACTCATCTCATCATTCTCCAATCCCTACACTTGAAATCTTCCTTCATACAAAACTCAACACAATTCTATTAGCAACATTAGTGTAAGCATAATAATGAATCAACCCTTCTTGCTTCAGGTTTAAACTCAAATCCACCACATATAAAGCATATACTACTGTAGCAACTTCCCCAAAAGTTCCGTGATCAAAAGAACTCAAAAAGAAAGCGATCGAGAGGCAAACACAAATAGTGGCAGAAATCTGTCAAAACAGAACAGCTGATAAAGGTCGAATTTTTAGAGGGTTTTCTGTTCCTCAAATAAAAAAGTGTTAAAGTAATGAAAGTTTGGATATAACCTGGGGCATATGCTCAAGAAGTCACAGGTCCAAAAGATATTCTGAGAATTTTCAAGAATATTTACGGTACAGCACCGAAGTCTGTTTCAGGACAGCAACATCCCCAAATCTTACCTCACTCAAATTAGAGGCTTCTCTTGGCACAACAATGAAATAAAAATGATAAGGAGCGGTTATTACAGTAGTAATAACTTCCAAGACTCAAATAAAAGAAAAATAACTAAAAGTAAAACAATGGGTTATCTCCCAAGACTGCTTTTCTTTAACGCCTTTGAGCTAGGCGCAGAAAGTGCGAATCAAGTAATATCAAGTGATGAAGCATCAAGTTCATAATTTGCTCTAAGAATAGAGTTAAAAAGAATTTGTTCCTATTTCTAGGGAAGTGTTCCATACCTTTCTTGAGTGGGAATTGATATTTGATGGTGCATTCCCTCATATCAATGATGGCACCTATAGTTCGAAGAAAGGTTCTTCCTAAAATAATAGGACATGAAGCATTGCATTCAACATCCATGACAAGAAAATCGACAGGTACAAGGTTATTGTTAACCATAATAAGAACATCATTAGTCCTTCCCAAAGGTTTCTTCTTAGCAACATCAGCAATAGGAACATCATAATAACACTTTTCAAGCGGTGGTAAATCAAGCATATCATAAATTTTTCTAGGCATGATAGAAATACTAGAACCTAGATCACATAAAGCATAGCAATCAAAACCATTAACATGCATATCAATGATGGGTTCCCAACCATCTTCTAACTTCTTGGGAATAGAAGCTTTTTGCTTCAACTTTTCATCCCTAATTTTCATAAGTGCATTGGTAATATGCTTAGTAAAAGCAACATTTAAAGAACTAGCATTGGGACTCAAAGCAAGCTTTTGCAAGAACAAAATAACTTCAAATATATTGCAGCCATCAACATCAAAATCATTAAAGGAAATAGAGCTATCATCTCCCACACTCCAAAAAATTTCAGCACTCTTTTGAGAAAAAGTTTTAGCAGTTTTAGGCTTTTTAGTACAAGGAGTGGAAGTTTTCTCTACACCAATCAAAGTAAAAAAATTGTTAGCATTTGGAACAACATCATTAGAGGTAGTAATGATACATACCTTCATCCTTCTAGCCATCTCATCTTCTCTTTCCCACCTGGCATGCATTTCTGCTAACATCCTAACATTTTCATCAATTCTAACTTGGATAGCATTAGAAGTGGCAAAAGGATCAGGCTTAGCAGACATTCTGTTAATCAGAGAAGATTGCACATTAGACAAAGACAAAATATCGGTTTCAGCTTTGGAAACCTTAGCTTGCAACTCAGGAATAGCCTTGTTTAAATTTTCAAGTTGATGACTAATAGTCCTCAATAGAACTGATTGCTCCTCCATGGTGTTGGTGAAAGCCCTGTTCTGCTCATATTGCACCTGCATAATATTCTTGGTAGCCTTTTCAAGTTCTAAAATCCTTTCTTCATTAGGCATTTTAGGTCTACCAAGATAGCTATTATCACCATTAGAAGGAAACGACCTATAATTGTTACTAGCAAAATTGTTCCTATAAGCATTGTTGTTAAAATTATTATTTCTAATGAAGTTTACATCAACATACTCTTCTTGAGCAACCAAAGAGGCTAAAGGAACATTATTAGGATCAACATGAGTTCTATCATTAGAAAGCATAAGCATTATAGCATCAATCTTATCACTCAAGGAAGAGGTTTCCTCAACAGAATTTACCTTCTTACCTTGTGGAGCTCTCTCGGTATGCCATTCAGAGTAATTTACCATTATGTTGTCGAGAAGCTTTGTTGCGGCGCCCATGGTAAGGGACATAAAAGTGCCTCTAGCAGCTGAATCCAATAGGTTCCTTGAAGAAAAATTCAGTCCTCCATAAAAAGTTTGGACAATCATCCAAGTAGTCAGTCCATAAGTGGGACAATTCTTTATCATATATTTCATTCTTTCCCAAGCCTGAGCAACATGTTCATTATCAAACTGGCTAAACTTCATAATATTGCTACGCAAAGCTATAATCTTAGCAGGAGGATAGTATCTTCCAATAAAAGCATCCTTACACTTAGCCCATGAATCCGTACTATTTTTAGGCAAAGACAGCAACCAATCCTTAGCTTTTCCTCTCAAAGAAAAAGGAAACAACTTAAGCTTAATAATATCAACATCAACATTCTCATACTTTTGCATCTCACATAACTCAGCAAATTTGTTGAGATGAGCTGCAGCATCATCAGTACTAGCACCAAAAAATTGCTCTTTCATAACAAGATTTATCAAAGCGGGTTTGATCTCATAAAAATTTGCAGCAGGAGTAGGTGGCGCAATAGGAGTGCAGATAAAATCACTATTATTAGTGCTAGTAAAATCACACAACTTGGTGTTTTCAGGAGTAGCCATTCTAGCAAAGCTAAAAGCAGACAGGTAAAAATAACAACTATAAGGAAACTAATTTTTTTGTGTTTTTGATAAAGCAAAGCAAGTAAAAATAAAGTAAAGCAAAACTAAAACAAAGTAAAGGATGTGCATGCAAAACTCCCCTTGCAGAAGTCTTCTTTTTCCCTGGCAACAGCGCCAGAAAAAAGTCTTGATGCGGCACGATGTTGATAATGTAAATCACCATCCAGTTGGGAACCCCAAGAGGAAGGTATGATGAGCACAACAGCAAGTTTTTCCCTCAGTAAGAAACCAAGGTTTGTCAGTCCAGGAAAAAGCCAAACTCCAGAAGGTGATGCCCGCTAGCTTCGCGATAGCTCTGGACAATTTATAGGGCACCTCGTCCAGTGCTTTCCTTCGCCAGCAGCAACGCGGAACCTGCACACAACACAACCAAGAACTTTGCTCCCAACTTACGATGAGGTTGTCAATCTCACCGGTTTGCTGTAAACAAAGGAATGAGCGTATCGAGTGAAAAGCAATAGTAGTATGCGAGAAAGTAAACAGTGTGAGTAAAGTAAACAGGTGATAGCAATGTAAAGGAAATTGGACCGGGGTCCACAGTTCACTAGTGGTGTCTCTCCATAAGATAAATAATGACATGCTGGGTAAACAAATTATAGTTGGGCAATTGATAGAATAAAGATAACGTGATATGTCAAGAGGATCACTATGAGATTTACTCTGGGCGTTACAACAAAATACATAGACCGCCATCCAACTGCATCTATGACTAATAATCCACTCGCGGGGAATCATCTGAGGACCCCTTGAGTATTAAGTTATGAACAACAGATAATTGCATTAAGCAATGTGTGTAATGTAAACAAAGCATATGCCCTTGGACATAAGAATGTTGTTTTCTCCCTAGTGGCAACAACACATCTACAACCTTAGAGCTTTCTGTCACTCCCCCAGATAAAATAGAGGCATGAACCCAACTATCGAGCATAAATACCCCCTCTTGGAGTCACTAGTATCTACTCGGCCAAGATAGCTACTAACAACGGAGAGCATGCAAGATCATAAACAACATAGAGATAACATAAGATAATATTCAGCACATCAACTCAATCATAACACCAATATTCATCAGATCCCAACAAACACAACATGTAGAATTACATAACGGTGATCTCAATCATGTAAGGCAGCTCACGAGATCTAAACATGAAGCACATGGTGGAGAAGACAACCAACTAGCTACTGCTATGGACCCATAGTCCAAGGTAGACTACTCACTCATCGCACCGGAGGCAAGCATGGCGATGAAGAAGACCTCCGATGGCAATTCCCCTCTCCGGCAGGGTGCCGGGAAGAGCTTCTAGACCCTCCCGATCTCGGGTCAATAACGGCGGCGGATCGCGATGTGTTTCTGGAAAAATGATCGGGTGTTTAGGTTTTTCCCGTCGGGGGTCTTTATAGGCGAAGGGGCAGCATCAGAAGTGGACCAGGGCGGTCACACACATAGGGGGCGCGGCCAGGGGCTAGGCCACGCCGCCCTGTTGTGTGGCCGGCTCGTGGCCCCTCTCCGTCTCCTCTTCGGACTTCTGGAAGCTTTGGTAAATTTCTGGATGTTCGGCTTTTGTTTCGTCCAATTCCGAGAATATTTCCTGTGTAACTTTTCTGAAACACAAAAATAGCAGAAAACAGGGAACTGGCACTGTGGCATCTTTTTAATAGGTTAGTTCTAGAAAATGCATAAAAACGCCACGAAGTGTAACGAAACACTAAGCAAATGGTGTAAAAACAAGCATGGAGCATAAAAAATTATAGATACATTCGAGACGTATCACAGACGTACAAAGAGTGTGTGTCGACTACACATCCCTCAATAAACACTGTCCAAAGGATCCCTTTCCTCTACCTCACATTGATCAGATAATAGACTCAACAGCGGGGTGCGCAAGGCTTTCCTTCTTGGATGCATATTCTGGTTACAACCAGATCAAATTGAAGAAAGAGGACGAGGAAAAAACAGCTTTTATCACACCATACGGCGTGTCCTGCTATCAAGTCATGCCTTTTGGCCTAAAAACGCGGGAGCAACCTACCAGCGGATGATGCAAAACTGCCTCGGAAGTCAAATAGGACACAACATTCAAGTCTATATCGATGACGTGGTCATCACCACAAGAAAAGAAGAGTCCTTAATCAGTGATTTGGCAGAAACCTTCGACAATCTAAATAGGTACAAGCTCAAGCTTAACCCGACAAAATGTTCTTTTGGCGTATCAGCAGGGCAACTTCTGGGATTTCTGGTGTCAGCAAGAGGTATAGAAGCAAACCCAGAGAAGATCCAAGCAATATTAACAATGGGGAAACCATCAAAACTGCATGACGTATAGAAACTCGCAGGGCGCGTCGTGGCACTAAGTCAATTCATCGTACGATTGGGAGAAAAAGCGCTTCCTTTCTATGCACTCATGAAAAAATTAGACGACAAATTTGAGTGGACAGAAGAAGCATATACAGCTTTTGCACAACTGAAAAAAGTGCTCTCCACACTGCCGGTGTTGCTCGTACCAAATGAAAAAGAGCCGCTACTACTGTATATTGCAGCCACACATCAAGTGGTAAGCACAGTATTAGTAGTCGAAAGAAGCAAAGTGGGAAAAGCCCATGGAGTCCAGAGTCCAGTATATTTCCTCAGTGAAGTACTATCTCCAACAAAGCAGAGGTACCCGCACTATCAAAAGCTTGCATATAGCGTATTCACAACAGCGCGAAAGCTAAGGCAATATTTTGCAGTGCATCCAATCATAGTGGTTAATGAAGCCCCACTATCCAATATATTGAATAACCCTGCAGCAACCGGATGTGTCTCCCTATGGGGAATCGAATTATCACCCCTGGACATCACGTACGAAAAAAAGGCAATCAAATCCCAAGTGTTACCGGATTTCACAGCAGAGTGGCTAGAGCTACAAAACACAGGACCACCAAATCTATCAAGTGTATGGATAATGTACTTCGACGGATCAAAAAGAGTCCAAGGCGCAGGAGCAGGAGTAGTCCTGATATCACTGCAAGGCGACAAACTAAAGTATGTGTTAAGGATGAGTTTTCCGCAAGCTTCTAATAATGAAGCCGAATACGAGGCTCTGCTCGACGGAATAAAAATGCCCAAAGCATAAGGAGCAACTCGACTGAAAATATTTGGGGGCTCGAATCTCGTCGTCCAGCAAGTGATGAATCGGTGTGACGCCATCAGCGACAACATGACAACATACAGAAACTTATACTACTATGTAGAGGGAGCATTTGATGGATGCGAAGTCTCGCACGTTAGCAGGGCCAGCAACGAGGAAACCGACGATTTAGCAAATATTGGGTCCCAATGCCTGCCTATACCGCCAGGAGACTTTTGGAAAGAAATCATAGAGAGATCAATAAAGCATAACAAAACTTCGATTATAGGAGAACCAGGACAACACCCAACAACAGGCTCGGGGGCTGGCAAGCCTGACACAAGAAGCACAGTAGAACCAGAGGAAGTTATGATGATCGAAGAAACTTGGATGCAGCCATACTTGGCATACATGATAAACAAAGCACTACCCAAAGACACAGTGGAGGCAAAAAGGATAATACGACGATCCAAGGCTTTCGTCGTGTTGCAAGGGAAACTATACAAGAAAAGCATAACTGGCGTTCTACAGCGATGCGTCACCCCTCAAGAAGGGAAAGACATATTAAGAGATATCCACGCAGGAGTATGTGGGCATCACGCTAGCAGCAGAGCTATTGCAGCGAAAGCTTTTTATGCAGGATTCTACTGGTTAACGGCCATTGAAGACGCAAAAGAGATAGTCAGAAGGTGTGAAGCATGTCAACGATTTGCATCCCGACCACACGCACCAGCAGCGGAGCTACAGCCGATACCATTATCCTGGCCCTTTGCACAATGGGGTCTTGACATGGTAGGAAAATTACACAAATCTTGGCCAGGAGGTCATGTCTACATGTTGGTGGCAGTAGACAAGTTCACTAAATGGGTAGAAGCAGCCCTGGTAACAACCCAAGATTCGACATCAGCAATCAACTTCATCAAGTCTATAGTATTTCGCTTCGGAGTACCGCACAACATCATCACGGACAATGGGACAAACTTCACATCGAAAGAGTTCAAAAGCTACTGCGAGAGTATGGGAATCAAACTGAAATTCGTGTCTGTAGCACATCCAAAGACAAATGGACAAGTCGAGAAAGCCAATGGCTTAATATGCAACGGGATAAAAAAGAGGCTATTAGCGCCCCTGGAAAAAGCCAAACACGCTGATACGTCTCAAACGTCTCTATAATTTTTGATGCTCCATGCTTGTTTTTACACCATTTGCTTAGTGTTTCGTTACACTTCGTGGCGTTTTTATGCATTTTCTGGAACTAACCTATTAACAAGATGTCACAATGCTAGTTCCCTGTAATCTGCTGTTTTTGTGTTTCAGAAAAGTTACACAGGAAATATTCTCGGAATTGGACAAAACAAAAGCCAAACAACCAGAAATTTACCGAAGCTTCCAGAGAACCGAAGAGGAGATGGAGAGGGGCCACGAGCTGGCCACATAGTAGGGTTGCGTGGCCCAGGCCCTGGCTGCGCACCCTATGTGTGTGACCAGCCTGGTCCACTTCTGATGATGCCCCTTCGCCTATAAAGACCCCTCGATGGGAAAAACCTAAACACCCGATCACTTTTCTAGAAAGACATTGTGACCCGCCGCCGTCGTCGACCCGAGATCGGGAGGGTCTAGAAGCTCTTCCTGGCACCCTGCCAGAGAGGGGAATCACCACCGGAGGTCTTCTTCATCGCCATGCTTGCCTCCGGCGTGATGAGTGAGTAGTCTACCTTGGACTATGGGTCCGTAGCAGTAGCTAGTTGGTTGTCTTCTCCACCATGTGCTTCATGTTTAGATCTCATGAGCAGCCCTACATGATTGAGACTACCGTTATGTAATTCTACATGTTGTGTTTGTTGGGATCCGATGAATATTGGTGTTATGATTGAGTTGATGTGCTGAATATTATCTTATGTTATCTCTATGTTGTTTATGATCTTGCATGCTCTCCATTGTTAGTAGCTATCTTGGCCGAGTAGATACTAGTGACTCCAAGAGGGGGTATTTATGCTCGATAGTTGGGTTCATGTCTCTATTTAATCTGGGGGACTGACAGAAACCTCTAAGGTTGTAGATGTGCTATTGCCACTAGGGAGAAAACAACATTCTTATGTCCAAGGGCATATGCTTTGTTTACATTACACACTTTGCTTAATGCAGTTATCTGTTGTTTGCAACTTAATACTCGAGGGGTGTTCGGATGATATCCCCGCAAGTGGATTATTAGTCATAGATGCAGTTGGATGGTGGTCTATGTATCTTGTTGTAATGCCCAAAGTAAATCTCATAGTGATCCTCTTGACATATCACGTTATCTTTATTCTATCAATTGCCCAACTGTAATTTCTTTACCCAGCATGTGTTGTTTATCTTATGGAGAGACACCACTAGTGAACTGTGGACCCTAGTCCAATTTCCTTTACATTGCTATCACCTATTTACTTTACTCGCACTGTTTACTTTACTCGCATACTACTATTGTTTTCTACTTGATACGCTCATTCCTTTGTTTACAGCAAACCGGTGAGATTGACAACCTCATCGTAAGTTGGGAGCAAAGTTCTTGGTTGTGTTGTGTGCAGTTACACGTTGCTACTAGTTGAAGACGCGCTAACAAGATATCGTTAACAACGCCTTTGTTGGAGTTTCACTAGGCTAGCAAGCATCACCTTCTTGAGTTTGGCTTTTTCCTACTGGATTGACATACCTTGGTTTCTTAACTGAGGGAAAACTTGCTGCTATATTCATCAAACCTTCTCTTGGGGTTTCCAACTGGCCAGTCATTTACATCATTAACTACACGCCAACAAGTTCTCTGGCACCATTCATCACCGCGCCACCAACAAGTTTTCTGGCGTCGTTGCCGGGGAAAAAGAAGACTTCTGCAAGGTGAGTTTCGCACGCACATCCTTTACTTTGTTTTAAGTTTTGCTTTACTTTATTTTTACTTGCATCGTTTTATCAAAAACACAAAAAAAAAATTAGTTTCCTTTATAGTTGCTTATTATGTCTAGTCTAGTTGCTACTACTATGTCGCCCGAGGATATGATTTTCACTTTCAAACAAAAGAATGAGGAAAGTTTCAAGGAAGCTTGGTCTAGAATTTATGATTGGCATGGAAAAACTGAACCAAAAATGACTTTGAGTTTGCTTCTTAGTTGCTTTTACTTTGGACTTGCTCTTCGTTATAGATATGCTTTGGATGCTACTGCAGAAGGAGATTTCCTTCATTGTGATGGAGATCAGGCCTTCAATATTATTAAAAAGTTGATTACAGTTTATAGCTTTCCAACTAATTCTGATGCTGATCTTGTGAGCATTTTTAATAGATTGAACACTCTTGAGACTTGAACTGATTGCTTGAAAAATTATTATGGTACTTTGCGCCAGCATTTTGATTATGTTCCAATAAACTCTGAACCCTCAAGTTGGTATCCTACGGTAAAATTCACCATTGGTGGTGAAACTTTATATGCTCGTTGTGATATTATGTCTGAATTTTGTCCTATGCCAAAGGATGTTCATGAATCTTTGAGTCTTTGGAAGCTTTTCGAGGGGGGAGAAGAAATTTCTCTTACTAATAACGCCACTATATTTCCCGTTGGAATAGTTGAAGGAGTGTTTACAAAAGTCCTTGGAAAAATGGTATCTACTGATTATCTTGTTATTGAATGTGTAGGAAAGGGACAAATCACGCTTGGAAGGTCTCTAGTAAAACTACTCGGCGCCACTATAGATGTGGGAAAAGGTACTATAAAATTTACCACTCCACCTTGCAACAGTCACGTCTTTCCTAGAGTTAAGAAGGGTAAGAAAGGAAGACGTAAGGCGCCCGTTGATGCTAATGTATCACTTGATATTACTTGATTTGCACTTTCTGCGCCTAGCTCAAAGGCGTTAAAGAAAAGCACTCTTGGGAGATAACCCAATGTTTTACTTTCAGTTCTTTTTCTTTTGTTTGAGTCTTGGAAGTTATTACTACTGTAATAACCTCTCATTATCATTTTTATTTCGTTTTTGTGCCAAGAGAAGCCTCTAATTTGAGTGAGGTAAGATTTGGGGATGTTGCTGTCCTGAAACAGATTTCGGTGCTGCACCGTAAAAATTCATGAAAATTCTCAGTATATCTTTTGGACCTGAGATTTCTTGTGCATATCCCCCAGGTTATATCCAAACTTTCATTAGTTTAATACTTTTTGATTTGAGCAACATAAAACCCTCTAAAAATTCGACCTTTGTCAGCTGTTCTGTTTTGACATATTTCTGCCACTATTTGTGTTTGCCGCTCGATCGCTTACTTTTTTAGTTCTTTTAATCATGGAACTTTTGGGGAAGTTGCTACAGTATTATATGCTTTATATGTGGTGGTGTTGAGTTGAAACCTGAAGCAAAAAGGGTTGATTCAATATTATGCTTACACTGATGTTCCTAATATAATTGTGTTGAGTTTTGTATGAAGGAAGTTTTCAAGTGTAGGGATTGGAGAATGATGAGATGAGTTGAAGAATGGACAAAAGATCAAGCTTGGGGATGCCCACACACCCCAAGAAATATCCAAGAGGTACAAGCGTCAAAGCTTGGTGATTCCCCCGAGGCACCCCTTCATCATCGGCAAAAATCAGGTCACCTTTCAACACACTATATTTTTATTGCTTCATGCACTACGCGTTTTTCTTGGAGCATCAATTGTTCTAGTTTTCAGTTTTGTTTAGTTTTGTTTATTTTTGTTTGCTGTAATAAATGGTTGGACCCCAACAAATTTCTTTTGGAGAAGTTGCCTTGCTTTTCATTTGCCAAGAACACTCCGTTTTTCACTCTTATCGTTCAACGAGTGTTCCCTTTTTCTAGAACTGCGTTTAGCTTTCGATTTTCGCCTTGATTTTTGTTCAGATCTTGTTATATCTTTGCATCATGGTGTATTTTGACCTCTGGTCCATGTTGGTTTTCATCAAAAGAGTTATTTCAAAAAAGTTTGAATGGTGTTGGAAAAGAGAAAAAGTTTCATGCAAAAAAGTGGTACAAAAAGGAGCTTGTGTAGACTGCGGCCTAGGCTTTTGCATGTCGTGCTTGATGTCTTTTTGATAGTATGCTTAGTGGTTTTGCTGTAGCATGACTTGTCTCAAATGACTGAGATTGCTTAATGAGCCTTTAAAAAAATCATGCGTTGTTTTAATTATTTGGAAGCATTATTTTGGTTTTCTCCTTGATGCTTTATTTGGGTTGACTTGGCGCATGCTCACACATGTTAGACTCATACAAAGTCGCCATAAGCCTCTATGATCATTTAGTTTTTGACTTTTGATACCATCTTATGCTTCTTTTAATGCCGCTTTGTCGCTTTGCATGATTATGACCGTTATTGCTCTCTTAGTTGGTCGCTCCCAGTCTTTTGCTAGCCCTCATTTTGTACTGAGTATGAGCTCTACTCGTGCATCCACTCCTAAAAACCAAGTTATTCCAATGTGTCCACCATACATACCTATTAGCAATTTGTTATTCCAAAGTACATTTGACTTGCTTTTATCTATCCTTTAAATTAAACTCTTTTTGGTGTTATGCGAAAATTGGTCAGTAAAGCTCTCACGAACCTGATGGCACACTTTACTTTTCTCGCTTTAAAATTTTGACATTGTGGCTCTCTTATGTTGAGTTGTTATGCTTGCAAGTTGTAAGTTGGAAATTAGCCCAGCCATGCTGTCATGGGGCAAGCTTTCAACATTGCACTATCTTTCATTTGAGTTGATATCGTGATCTTTTGTTTATGGATACACGCGATGTGAAATAAGTTGGGAATCTTGCGGGATCATGGAGTTTTTATATGTGTTAGGGAAACACTTGGGCTGCTAATCTAAGCCATGCATAATTCATGGTGGAAATTTACAGCATGCCCATAGTGGACATTTGAAGACGCATCTCACAATAAAAAGCTATACCAATGGTAAATAAAAGAGATGTTGAGGTGTTCATTGTCTGTTTGTCTTGTCATTTTGATGTGGGCTTGTTCCATGTCATCGGGCAGGAGGTACCCCGTTGGCAGTTCTCGATGATACACATATATTTACAATGACAAGAGCCTGCTTGGGACTCTAAGTCGAGTAGCATGAGGTTTGGGTATTCGTACTTCATGGGACACGAGGTTTTCAACTTATGATTTGTCAAGCATATGCTTCATAATTGTACTCGCATTAACTCTAACCATTCAAGATGCTTATGATGGGGGCAATGAGAGGTCAAAGCTAGTAAGTACCATAATTTTTTAAGGTTTATAAAACTTAGAATCACTGCTTCCATCCGCGAAGGGCCTTTCTTTTACTTTTATGTTGAGTCACCACCTTCTATCTTTATGCACCGTCTAAGAGAGCATAGTTGTCATTCTTAATATAATGTGCATTGTCCCAAAGTTTTCATTGATTGATTCATGATGTTGGTTTCACTTGTTCTTAAATTATTTGTATCTAGTCGCCCTCTTAAACATGAAGGTGTCCTATGCATTTATGTTTTGCTATTCCATGAAGGACAAGCTGAAAACCATTTGCTATGTTTTTCCTTATGATTTGAACACACAATGCTTACATAGATGATCAAGATTGTGTAGGTGCATGTCACCTCAAAAATTATTTCTTTGTTATCACTTACCTACTCGAGGATGAGCAGGAGTTAAGTTTGGGGATGCTTGATACGTCTCAAACGTATCTATAATTTTTGATGCTCCGTGCTTGTTTTTACACCATTTGCTTAGTGTTTCGTTACACTTCGTGGCGTTTTTATGCATTTCCGGAACTAACCTATTAACAATATGCCACAGCGCCAGTTCCCTATTTTCTGTTGTTTTTGTTTTTCAGAAAAGTTACACAGGAAATATTCTCGGAATTGGACGAAACAAAAGCCGAACATCCAGAAATTTACCGAATCTTCCAGAGAACCAAAGAGGGGACGGCGAGGGGCCACGAGCCGGCCACACAGTAGGGCGGTGCGGCCCAGGCCCTGGCCACGCCCCCTATGTGTGTGACCAGCCTGGTCCACTTCCGACGATGCCCCTTCGCCTATAAAGACCCCCCGACGGGAAAAACCTAAACACCTGATCACTTTTCCAGAAACACATCGCGATCCGCCGCCGTCGTTGACCTGAGATTGGGAGGGTCCAGAAGCTCTTCCCGGCACCCTGCCGGAGAGGGGAATCGCCACCGGAGGTCTTCTTCATCGCCATGCTTGCCTTCGGCACGATGAGTGAGTAGTCTACCTTGGACTATGGGTCCATAGCAATAGCTAGTTGGTTGTCTTCTCCACCATGTGCTTCATGTTTAGATCTCGTGAGCTGCCCTACATGATCAAGACTACCGTTATGTAATTCTACATGTTGTGTTTGTTGGGATCCGATGAATATTGGTGTTATGATAGAGTTGATGTGCTGAATATTATCTTATGTTATCTCTATGTTGTTTATGATCTTGCATGCTCTCCGTTGTTAGTAGCTATCTTGGCCGAGTAGATACTAGTGACTCCAAGAGGGGGTATTTATGCTCGATAGTTGGGTTCATGCCTCTATTTAATCTGGGGGAGTGACAGAAACCTCTAAGGTTGTAGATGTGCTATTGCCACTAGGGAGAAAACAAAATTCTTATGTCCAAGGGCATATGCTTTGTTTACATTACACACTTTGCTTAATGCAGTTATTTGTTGTTCGCAACTTAATACTCGAGGGGTGTTCGGACGATATCCCCACGAGTGGATTATTAGTCATAGATGCAGTTGGATGGCGGTCTATGTATCTTGTTGTAATGCCCAGAGTAAATCTCATAGTGATCCTCTTGACATATCACGTTATCTTTATTCTATCAATTGCCTAACTGTAATTTGTTTACCCAGCATGTGTTGTTTATCTTATGGAGAGACACCACTAGTGAACTGTGGACCCCGGTCCTCTAATTTCCTTTACATTTCTATCACCTGTTTACTTTACTCGCATACTACTATTGTTTTCCACTCGATACGCTCATTCCTTTGTTTACAACAAACCGGTGAGATTGACAACCTCATCGTAAGTTGGGAGCAAAGTTCTTGGTTGTGTTGTGTGCAGGTTCCACGTTGCTACTAGTTGAAGATGCACTAACAAGATATCGTTAATGGCGCCCTTGTTGGAGTGTCACTAGGCTAGCAAGCATCACCTTCTTGAGTTTGGCTTTTTCCTACTGGATTGACATACCTTGTTTCTTAACTGAGTGAAAACTTGCTGCTATATTCATCAAACCTTCTCTTGGGGTTTCCAACTGGCCGGTCATTTACATCATTAACTACACGCCAACAAGTTCTCTGGCACCATTCATCACTGTGCCACCACACGCCTGGGTAGACGAGCTACCCTCCGTACTTTGGAGCCTTAGAACCACGCCTAATGCGGCTACCCAAGAAACCCCCTTTTTCCTGGTCCATGGCGCAGGCCGTGCTTCTAGTCGAAATCACCCATGAAGCCCCAAGAATTGCGGCTTACGATGAAACAACTTCTACAGAAGCACTTCAAGACGATGTTGATGCTCTCGATGAAGTAAGAGACGTAGCACTCGCCAGAGCTACGCAATACCAGCAAAGTCTATGAAACTACCATTGTAGTCAAGTTCGCCCACGTTCTTTCGTGGTAGGAGATTTAGTCTTATGACTCAAACAGGATGGTCATGGCAAATTAGAGTCTCCATGGGTGGGACCCTACATCGTGATAGAAGTAATACCAGGAGGAGCTTATCGACTATAAGACAAGAAAACAGGAAAAGACGAGAGCAACCCATGGAATGCAGAGCAACTATGATGGTTCTATGCGTAGAAGGAGTATGGTGACAGGAATTTTCGAGTTATGACCCTCTGAACCCAGAACATGAGGCCACAGGTCAGGTTCTTTGGGCCAACTCGACAGTATGTATAGCATGTTTCTATTTTCCACTCGGGGGCTCCGACCCTCGAGTCGTATGAAAGGAAGTAAGAAATTACCGAGATCCTGTATTCATGGTTATTCGCGAATTCTTACAAGGTTGTTCACAACCCGATATTTGACAAAAAGCAATCACAGTTCAAGGAAACTCGCTGGTAAATTAAAGCATGCCTCGGAACACTGATTAATTCCCATGGTCTATTAATAGATAAAGAAGGTGGCACAAAATAAAGTTCATCACGAGTAGTTATTACATGAAACACGCAAAGGGAGAACTAGAACAAAAGATTACATCAAAGGAGCATCTACTGAAAGTGTACTTCAGCTTCGTACTCCTTCTGGCACTGAGTACCGTCGTAGATCTTCACATCAAACTTCGACGTACCGGGGTGGTAGTCGAAGATCATGAAGAACCCTTGGTGGAGGTCATGATCTTCTGCAAACTGGGACCAGCCACCCCTGAAGTACATCTCGCCGCATCCATCGTAACATACTTCCACTTCATAGGGAGTTCCTCCTCTAGAATGTTCCCGAAGAATTGCTTCACGAAGCTCCCGCCCATCCATGAACTTGGTAAATTTCAGCGGCACCCGCTGAATCTCACGGCATTGAGCGCCGGCGATGTAGAAGAAGGAGTAAATCTTGGGAGGAGGAGGCGGAGAAGCATTATGCAGAGCAGCGCTAGGACTTGGAGTAGCAACAGATACCTTGGGCTTGTTCTAACTACCCACAGGGCGGCCAGGGCACCGTTTCATGGATACGGAAGACGAGGCCACTGTAGAGGGGTCTTTGGATTTGTTCTTACTGCCGCGAGGGCGGCCGCGACCCCATTTCTCCATCAGCGCACCGACGTTCAGGTGTGCACCACCAGCATCCGCCATGGAGGATAAGTGCTTGGTGAGAAAACCCTAGATGAGATGCGGGAGACGAAGACGATGCGGCGGAGGAAGTTGGTAATGAAGGAATTATGGTTTCTCCCTAGCCAACGTCTTTATTTATAAGCAAACTTTCATGGGCCTCAGCAAGTTAAAGGTCCAAATAAATCTACGGGCTTTTATATTTTGCCCCGAGCAGAAAATAAGACATCGACAGGAAATAAAGGACAAGGAAAAGGCACGGATATAGTTATAAGGAGATAAGCGCAATGTGGATGAACAGTGTAGAAGTGTGTCAAAGAGCACAACGCACCTCGACATGGACTCGAGGGCTCCTATCACCAGAAGAGCTGGAAGAGTATCTAAGCACAATCGTGCCAAAACTATTGCAGGAGAAAATTTACTGGCGACAGTATGTATATTTTGAGCCTATACCCAAAAAATTTCAGCTATAGCCTCGGGGGCTACTCCCATCGGGAGCACTGGTCGTGCACCCGATGATAATGGATAAATTTGAAGAAAAATATAAAAAAGGCGCAATCGACTACCTTTCGTTGACAACAAAACTTTGACTTCATTGTTGACAAAATAAAGATCAATTACTCCCATCGGGAGTTATTTATGAGTTATCTAAAAGAACAACTTGAATATTTTGTACATTTCAACAGTCAAACAAGGCTGCGACATATGATTCTTGAGTTGCGTCATCGCGACAAAACTCGAATGCCATGATTGAAGCATATCATGAAGGTAAGACCCCAGGATCCGTCCTGTGTGGCCTTGCGCTCTGCTAGTAATTATCCGTGTCTACGACGCGAAGAAAATCCTGGTGGAAGCACTGGGTACCCTGAGAACCATTGGGACTCGTTCTTTGTAAGTCCTAAATGCGGCAAAAGAATGGGTTTGACCAGTTTCCCGAATTCAAGTCCAAGGGGATTGAATTTGAAGTAGGTGACAAGTATCTGCTACGGCAGTTAACTGGCCTCTTGATCCGTCAGAGTTGTCAGGCTTGTTCATCAAAACCCCTTGCGAGATGATATAATGAAAAATGTTTATTTTTGAGTACAGAGAGAAGAAGTCAAAAGATTGATCTAGTCGAAGATATGAAGATTTGAGATTCAACCCGAATCTATAATTCTGGTAGAATCTCGGGGGCTACTGACAACGGTATAGATAATAAAGCCCGTTACTTGATTACCCCTGAGGCCCATTAATCTAGGCCCAAGTGTAATCATAGTCGAAATACAAGCTCATGTCGTATACCGATGTTGTAATACATGTCGAACCCCTCCCGCTCCTTGAGACCTGGCCACCCATATATAGGGGCCAGGAGAGGACGGTGAAGGCCAGATTGAAAGCAAGCCAAGTTCACCACCACGTTTACTTTCGATACACACCTTGTTTGACTGATTTACCTTCGAGTTCATCCGACGCCCTATTCCCCTGATCCTAAGTCCTTCATCTAGGATATTTGTCGAGTTAACCCTCGTCACCCATTATCTTGGTACCCCTGGGGCCCGTTAGGGAGGCCTAAGCATAGATGTAGTCGAAATGTGAGATGACATCGTATACATACACTGTAATTTGTATTGAACCCGACTGGATCCTCGAGACCTAGCCACTTATATATAGGAGCCAGGAGAGGCCGGCCAGGGTCAGATTTAGATTGAGCCAATTGTGTACCACGCTTATTCTCGACGCACACCAAACCTCTCCTTTTTTGACTGATCTTTACCTTCGAGTTCATCCGACACCCTCTTCCCCCGATCCTAAGTCCTTCATCTAGGACATTTGCCAAGTTAAACCTTGTCAATTACACTACATGATGCAGAGAATTATGATGGAGAGAAACAAAGAGCTCCACAGCCACTAACTTCCCCTTCTCCATCAAATTCCCGGGGTAGAGGGGCGCTACCTGGACGGGTAATCCATAATCGACCGGTAGGCGAGCTGGGCCAGCGGCTATGGGCTGGAAACGGTCAAGAATATGGCGGCACCCATGCAGTAGGAAGGAATCGACGGGAAGAGGACGCAGGGCAGCGCAAAGGGGGAGCAGCAAGAGCATAGCTCTGCTCAAAGATCCAACACCATCTTGATAGCACCGACGGTGCCTTCAACAGAAAAATCAAGCTAGCAGGCTCGGCCACAGCGGCAAGGAAACAAAAAGGAAGCTACCGGGGGAGAAAGACAGCGGGAGTGCGGTGTGGGGAGCGAGAAGATCGGAGCATGGCAGCCAGTCGGAGCAAAGTGCGGCGGGAGGCCAGCCAAAGCAGAGCGGGCGCCGGCCGGAGGGAGTAGAGCAAGAAGGGGAGCGAGAGTGGCACAGGATAAGGTCGCGATCGTGTCCGATGAAGAGGTGGACTCGGAGTTGTGTCGGGAATCATCTAAGGGCTTTTTTACATAAGTGCCTCCACATCACTTAATTCGGGACTGAGGGAGTATAAGTCGGAGGGAGTACTAGCATATTAGATACATGATTTATGCATAATTATATAATACATGAGATCAGAAGGTTGATATGCATCATGAAGATTTTTATTTAGATCAGTTCTATTTCTCTAGCTGTTTTAACTAGCAATTGTTCTCTTCTAACTACTTTAACCGGACATAGTTTAAATCTTGAATTATAGTATTAAGATAGTAGCTGCAGCCTCCATGTATCAAAGAGCTGCTACAGCAGCAGTGTGTTCTGTTGCAGCGCCATCCATCCAAACTTCAGATATACGTAGGCAAACCATACATTGTAGCCAAG
The DNA here is from genome assembly GCA_007115705.1 of Dactylis glomerata. NCBI lineage: Eukaryota > Viridiplantae > Streptophyta > Magnoliopsida > Poales > Poaceae > Dactylis > Dactylis glomerata. The sequence goes on along the minus strand of QXEO01000430.1, from coordinate 3,997,742 downwards.
GACTAGTCATAGAAATTGTTTCTCTTCCTTGGCTAATATAGATATATGGTTAGACTACTAATCATATGTTAAGGACAAGAGTCCCCTATTTTAAAAAACAGTGGGATGGAATGTTGTAAAAGATTTAAGCTACTGCAAGCAAACAATGGCATACTCCAAGCTCTCATCTTTTGAATTACTGTCATGTTTCTTCCTAGTTGGTCCTAAAATAAATTCTATAACTTCTATTGTAAAAAAATATAGTTATGCAAATGCTTTTTATAACAATGTGGGGAAAAGTAGGAGTGTCCTTTCTTGATTATGTGATGGCATCAACATATACTAAAACAAAACATAATTTCATTAACGAAAATGTAGCCACAGAAAAAGGTGAGAACTGGCATAATATTTCTATAGAGGATATGGTGCTCTATGTCTAATGAGGGACAATAGAGAAAATAAGATAGAAGTAAATCCATTGCTAGCTTCTACACACGTTTATTGTACTCTAGGTATTATGGTCCTTTACTCACATGCGTGTAGTAGTTTCCAGAGTGTACTAGTGTAAGTTGCAACTTGGTTATTTGTATGTCTTTCCTAGTTTTAAGTTGTATTCTCTAGGACCTTCTAGCTACGAGTAGAGCCAAATAGTGAAGGCTCACACAACCTATAAATAGAGGTTCTCACCTCTAGCTATGTGACCAGTCTATGTACCCACTACCTATCAATAAAATAAACTTTATGTTCTTGTCTAAGATCTTGGATTAGATGTTGTGTTGAGAGTTTTGGACTAAGATCTTGATAGCCCCACCCCTAGAGCGATATCTAGCACACCGCCCCTAGAGTGATATTGATACGGATCAACATGATCCGAAGGGGGTTTGGCCCAAGATGATAGGGATCAACGTTATCCAAAGGGGATTTAGGCCCAATCTTTCACGGCGATCGAGATAAACAATAGACAAAATCAATCGTTGAGCAGATTAGATCTACTCCACGAATGACACAACAGATTCTTACGAATCAGCAAGCAAAACCAACAATACTCATGGGTGCGACGATCCTCATGGACTATGCAGCCTATAAATAGAGGTCCTCACCTCTAGCTATGTAATCAGACTATGTACCCACTACCTATCAATAAAAGAAACTCTTTGTTCTTGTCTAAGATCTTGGATTTGATCTTGTGTTGAGAGTTTTGGATTGAGCTCTTGATAGCCCCGCCCCTACCATCCCTAGAGCGATATCTAGAGCAGCATGTTGAGGTGGTTCCTTCAACATTTGTGTTTTCCATATCTTTAGCAGCAAGGTGGAGTTGTTCCTCCATAACCTTGTGATGCATCAGGTGGTATCAGAGCTAGGTTGATCCATTCCAACTCTTTGTGTTTTCTTTGAGAGGAAGCTGAAACCAACAATGGAAGAATTGTAAAGGAGAATGGATGCTGCCGAACAATAGATCCAAGTGCTTCGTGAAGATCTTAACCGGAGATTTGATCAGCTGGTTGAGATGATATAAAGAGGAGTTCATCCTATTGCCAATGAAGAAGATTCGTCAAAGGAGGAAGGAGATGTTCAGCAGCAAAGAAGGGGAGGTGATGTCTACGCACGCGTCTGTTCTTGTAGACAGTGTTGGGCCTCCAAGTGCAGAGGTTTGTAGAGCAGCAGCAAGTTTCCCTTAAGTGGATCACCCAAGGTTTATCGAACTCAGGGAGGAAGAGGTCAAAGCTATCCCTCTCAAACAACCCTGCAATTACGATACAAAAAGTCTCTTGTGTCCCCAACACACCCAATACACTTGTCAGATGTATAGGTGCACTAGTTCGGCGAAGAGATAGTGAAATACAAGTGGTAGTGATGATTATAAGTAGTAAATGTAATCTGAAATAAATATCGCTGTGAGCAAACATGTAACAAAACTGAATGTAAATGGTGTGCAATTCTTGGAAACAAGGCCTAGGGATCATACTTTCACTAGTGGACACACTCAACAAATATAACATAATTGAACCAATAGATACTAACATCAATATGCAACTCAAAACAATTCTCCAATGGGAAACGAACACTAATCATGCGTACGGCTACGAAGCACTCCTCAAAGTCCATATTTCCCAAACTAGATTGTCCCACACTATCACCATGAATGCACTAGATGGTTCCAACAAACACCAACAATTCATAGAGACATTAACCAAAAAGATACACATGATGCGCACACTAGTCACCTTCATACCATGATACAAGGTATCTCCATAGATTCAATAATAAAGCACGGGAGTAGCATAATATCTGAATAATAACATCTACCAATTCAACTAGATACAAAGCTCACGATCACATAAAGATCACATCATGGGCGAGAGAGGTGAACCACATAGCTACCGGTAGAGCCCTCAGCCTCGGGAGAGAACTACTCCCTCCTCATCATAGGAGGCAGCAATGGCGATGGAGATGGCGGTGAGGTCGATGGAGATGGCGGAGACGGCAATGGAGACCGATGGAGATGGCTCCGGGGGCACTTCCCCATCCCGGCAGGGTGCTAGAACAGAGACTTCTGTCCCCCAAAATTCATCGACGGCGGTGGAGCTGCGAAACTGTTCTGGAAATTTCGCCGATTCCCCTAGGGTTTTCCTTCGGAGGGCTCTTTATAGGCGGAGAGGTGGCGTCAGGGGGCTACCAGGGCCACCTCACCCATAGGGGGCGCGGCCAGGGGGTGGCCCGCGCCACCCTATGGTGTGGCTGCCCTCTGCCCCCCCCCCCCTCCGGCTCTCGTTCAGTCTTTGTCCTTCGTCTGGGAAAAATAGGAGTTTCTGAACTTGTTTCGTCCAATTCCAAAAATATTTCCTGTGTAGCTTTTCTGAAACACAAAAACAGCAGAAAATAGGGAACTGGCACTGTGGCATCTTATCAATAGGTTAGTTCCGAAAATCGCATAAAAATGCCACAAAGTGTAACGAAACACAAGGCAAATGGTGTAAAAACAAGCATGGAGCATAAAAAATTATAGATACGTTTGAGACATATCAGGAGGTCATATTCACTCCCAAATGCCACATCGACATGCAGATCGGCGTATTTCAAGAAGGCCAATTTGTGCAAAAGCTTTATAAGGACACAAATATGATGAGGGTTTTGAAGAACCTAATCTCTACGCATACCCGAGAGTATCTAACACAACATATGCGAGAGATACATAAAAGGCGAAAGCTGAGTGATACGTCTCTAACGTATCTATAATTTTTGATGCTCCATGCTTGTTTTTACACCATTTGCTTAGTGTTTCGTTACACTTCGTGGCATTTTTATGCATTTTCTGGAACTAACCTATTAACGAGATGCCATAGTGCCAGTTCCCTGTTTTCTGCTATTTTTGTGTTTCAGAAAAGTCACATAGGAAAAATTCTCGGAATTGGACGAAACAAAAGCCAAACATCCAGAAATTCACTGAAGCTTCCAGAGAACCGAAGAGGAGACGTAGTGGGGCCACAAGTGGCCCACACAACAAGGCGGCGCGGCCCAGGGCTAGGCCACGCCCCCTATGTGGGTGACCGCCTCGGTCCACTTCTGATGATGCCCCTTCGCCTATAAAGACCCCCCGACGGGAAAAACCTAAACACCCGATTACTTTTCCAGAAACACATCGCGATCCGCCGCCATCGTCGACCCGAGATCGGGAGGGTTCAGAAGCTCTTCCCGGCACCCTGCCGGAGAGGGGAATCACCACCGGAGGTCTTGTTCATCGCCATGCTTGCCTCCGGCGCGATGAGTGAGTAGTCTACCTTGGACTATGGGTCCATAGCAGTAGCTAGTTGGTTGTCTTCTCCACCATGTGCTTCATGTTTAGATCTCGTGAGCTGCCTTACATGATCGAGGTCACCGTTATGTAATTCTACATGTTGTGTTTGTTGGGATCCGATGAATATTGGTGTTATGATTGAGTTGATGTGCTGAATATTATCTTATGTTATCTTTATGTTGTTTATGATCTTGCATGCTCTCCGTTGTTAGTAGCTATCTTGGCCGAGTAGTTGCTAGTGACTCCAAGAGAGGGTATTTATGTTCGATAGTGGGTTCATGCCTCTATTTAATCTGGGGGAGTGACAAAAACCTCTAAGGTTGTAGATGTGCTGTTGCCACTAGGGAGAAAACAACATTCATATGCTCAAGTGATGAGGACATCCCTACTATTGTTCCATTTCCACTTCGTGATGACAAGCAAGTTGCTGCAAAGAAGAAGTCCAATGATGAAATAAGAATTGGACCTATCACAAGAGCTCGTGCAAAGTTAATAGAACAACAGGTGAATTTGCTCCTAATAGAATCTGATTATTTTGTTAATGAGAATTGTTTACTGCCTAAGTCTTTGTGTGTTTGCATACTCAGGTTCATGGGAGAAGAAGGCATAGCACGAGGGAGCGAGGAGTTGAAGCAGCTGGAGCAAGACGTGATGATCATGCTCATGGACGCGAGGGAGGAGAGGGAGGCCGGTGACCAGCATGAGGAGGAGGAGGACATCACGCAGGAGGCTGCATATGGCGCATCACCAAGTGTTTGTGCGCCATACACCTAAGGCCTGCGCGCCTAGTTGGCTGCACCCAACCATTGGGTCAGTTTGTATCACATAAGGTTGAGTCGAACCACATTAGAGGACCAGGTCAGGTCGGCTGCCCTTTGGCCAGCCGCACCCCCCCATATAATAAGTGCCTATGCGCCATAGAAGAGGTTAGACCACGTTTAAAACAAAACCCTAGTTCTTGAGACTGCTGTAAGCATTCATCTTGAATTCTTGTCTCCAATTCGTTTCGATCTGGAGATTACATACTGCAAGTTAAGTGTGATCTGCTATTCCATTGGGAATTAGTGAATTGCAATTATACCGTTTCGTGGTCGACGGCTACGTTGCGCAAGTGTGTGAAGTCGTGAATATCCGAAGGGTAGAGAGCTGTTGCATTGGCATCAGGGATCTAGCGAGGAGAGATCATCGGCGACACCAGGTTATCTATCATCATCATCATCACTACCGCAAGCTTACTAAGAAGATCGGGCCACCCCATATCATCTTGGTATCAAGTGTGCGACGTATTGTTTCACTTCTTTCAGAGGCCGAAGCATATATCTAATTTTGTGCACTAGTAGATTGAGCAATCTTGTGCCTGTTTACATTTAGCATTGCTAGTGTCTCTCTTGCGCATTGCAACATATCCTGTTTTATAGTTGCTTTGCCATGTTTATCTCCACGTGTGTGTTTCCCTTGGGTGTTTTGTTCACACGATCAGCACTAGGACTTGTCTTTGGTGTAGTTAGGATACCATACATACAGCTCCACCATATACTCCTGCTTTGTCGTGTGATTGCTTTTATACCCTGGTATTCACTTCATCACATCCGTGCATTAGTCATCTATCCGAATGGGTACGCAATTGCTATTCACTTTGGAACGGTAAGATTTCCTTTTCTTGTCAGTTTTGAGTGAGTTGTGAGTGTGCCACCAAAAAGATTTTTGATTTAGTGCACTAACCTACTAATCATGTCTGTTAGTGGTGTTGATGTGATGCAGAAAAAGGCTGATGATGCTACTATTACATGGAGGGAATATGAAGCTCTCCGTGATCATTTGCAAGGGGTTATTACTAGATCCACTGAAAACATTGACGCTGATATTCAAGCTGTGCAAATGAAAGTGGATGCAACTGAAACTACAGTCAATGCTATGCAAGCGCAAGTCACTGCTCTTCAGACACGCATACAGCAATTGACAACTTCCGTCAATGGGCTGCGTGTAGCTGTTGAGCAACGCCAACATGAGGACCATGGTGATGTTGATAGTGTCCATGGCGATAATGAAAACATGATGGGTAACAATGGCCGTGGGCGTGGCTTTCCAGGACAGGGTCAGCCACCACCACCACTTGGTGCTCGGCGTGTGCCATTTCAGGAGGATGATGGCTTGGGCAAGCCCAAGTTCACGATTCCCAGATTTGAAGGCTCCACTGATGCGGAGGAGTACCTTACTTGGGAACTCAAGATTGAAAAATTATGGCGTTTGCATGATTACACTGAAGATAGGAAGATCAAGCTTGCATCTTCGGAATTTGATGGTTATGCCTTGCGTTGGTGGGATAGCATTGTGAGGGAAAGAAGAGATGACAACGAGCTTCTTGTTCTTACATGGCGCAATATGAAGGAGATCATGCGAGCTCGTTTTGTTCCCACTAATTATCTGCGTACTGTTTATGATAAATTGACACAATTGAAGCAAGGAACCATGACCGTTGATGCTTATTACATGGAGATGGAGATGTTGCTGCAGCGTGCACGTGTTCGAGAGACTATTGAGATGACAATGCAGCGATTTCTTCATGGGCTGAAGTACAACATTAAAGGTATTGTTAGGCATCATTCCTACAATAATATGAACGAGCTTTTGCATCATGCAAGGGAGGCTGAATCGCAGCTAGCTGAAGAGGCTCAAATCAAGGCACGATATACTACTTCTGGGAGGTTCTCTAGCAGGGCGCCGCACCAATCTGCAGTGCCTATGGAGGGTGCCACTAGAGGCCCCTCTTCTTCCCACTCTCACCCAGCCTCCAATGTTTCTACTGCAAAGAAACCAGCAGCTCCTGCGCCTAGCTCTGGTTCCAACATGTCTACAGCTCGTAATAGAGATATGCAATGCCATACATGTGGTGGCAAGGGGCACTTCAAGCGAGAGTGTCCAAACAGAAAGGTGATGATTGTTAATGATGATAATGAGTATGAGACTGGAGATGACGCTGATCCGTATGATTCCACTAATGATGGTTACACAAGTGAGGGCGGCATGGATGCCTTTGCTTCTCCAGCGCCTACCATTGTTGTCTCGCAGTGTGCATTGAGTGTCACGCCACATGCTGATTCCCAGCACTGCAATCTGTTCCAAACAAAAGCACTAGTTGGTCCAAACAAAGCTTGCAAAGTAATCATTGATGGAGGTAGCTGCCGCAATCTCGCAAGCAAGGAGCTATGTGCCAAGCTAAATCTGAAATATTTACCTCATCCAAATCCCTACTACATCCAATGGTTGAGTGATAATGGAGAGATGAAGGTAAATCATATGGTGCGTGTGAATTTTGAGATAGGACCATACAAGGATTCCATTGAGTTTGATGTGGTTCCTATGACTATTTGTCACCTCCTACTGGGTCGGCCATGGCTGTATGATCGCCATGTGCAACACAATGGCCGAGCCAATACCTATCACTTGGAGTTCAAGGGCAAGAAAATTAATCTACAGCCTATGTCACCGCAGCAAATTGTCAATGAGTCTCGTCAGAAAACAGAAGTGAAGCTAGAACAGCCACCTACACGAGAAAATAATGTAATAGCTGTGACTGAAAATATAACGAAAAGTGAGAGACTGCCTAGTTTGCTTATATTAGCCACCAAAGAAGACATGGTAGAATTTAGAGAGGATCCTACAGCCATGCCACTTGTGCTTATGTACAAAGGCGAGGTGTTAGTTTCTAATGATATGCAACCTGTTTCTCTTGGTGTTTCTAATGTATTGCAGGAGTATGACGATGTGTTTCCGGAGGAGGTGCCCGCAGGACTGCCACCATTGCGTGGAATTGAGCATCAAATTGATTTGATCCCTGGTGCCACTCTTCCAAACCGTGCGCCGTACAGGACCAACCCCGAAGAGACAAAGGAAATACAGCAACAAGTACAAGCGCTTCTGGACAAGGGGTATATTCGCGTTTCTCTTAGCCCTTATGCTGTTCCTGTTATTTTGGTGCCTAAGAAAGATGGTACATGGCGCATGTGCGTAGATTGTAGAGCTATTAATAACATCACTATTCGATATCGTCATCCTATTCCACGCTTAGAGGATATGCTAGATGAATTGAGTGGTGCTGCTATTTTCTCTAAGATTGATTTGCGTAGTGGATACCATCAAATTAGGATGAAAGAAGGGGATGAATGGAAAACTGCTTTCAAAACTAAATTTGGTTTATATGAGTGGCTAGTTATGCCTTTTGGTCTTACTAATGCACCTAGCACATTCATGCGCTTAATGAATCATGTTTTGCGATAGTTTATTGGTCGTTTTGTGGTTGTATATTTTGATGATATACTTATTTATAGCCGCACTGAATCTGAACATTGTGAGCATATTAGACAAGTTTTGCAAGTGTTGCGTGATGCTAAATTGTATGCTAACCTTGAGAAGTGCACATTTGCAAAAGATAAAGTGATATTTCTGGGATATGTTGTATCTATGCATGGGGTAGAGGTAGATTCATCTAAAATTGAAGCAATTCAAAATTGGCCTACTCCCATGAATGTTAGTCAAGTACGAAGTTTTCACGGTCTTGCTGGTTTCTATCGGCGTTTTGTGAAAGACTTTAGTACTATTGCTGCACCATTGAATGAATTAACTAAGAAAGGAGTGCCTTTTGTATGGGGCGCTGCCCAAGATCATGCATTTGATGAGCTGAAATGTTTGCTTACTTCTGCACCATTGCTTGCACTACCAGATTTTTCTAAGCAATTTGAAGTTGAATGTGATGCTAGTGGTATAGGAATTGGTGGTGTGTTGATGCAAGAAGGTAGACCTATTGCTTATTTCAGCGAGAAACTTTCTGGTGCTAGACTGAATTATCCTGTTTATGATAAAGAATTGTATGCGCTTGTTCGAGTTCTTGAGGTTTGGCAACATTATTTGTGGCCAAAAGAATTTATCATACATTCTGATCATGAAGCTTTAAAATATCTGAAAGCTCAATCTAACTTGCATAGGCGCCTAGCTAAGTGGGTTGAGTTCATTGATTCGTTTCCCTACATAATCAAGTATAAGAAAGGGAAAGAAAATGTTGTTGCTGATGCTCTATCTAGGAAGAACATGCTATTGACGCATCTTGATGTTAAAATTCCTGGTTTAGAGAGCTTGTGTGATTTGTATGCCACTGATCATGATTTTGCTGAACCATATCGTTTGTGTATGCTTAGAAATGCATGGGACAAGTACCACATATATGATAGATTTTTGTTTCGTGCTAACAAACTATGTGTTCCAGAATCGTCGGTACGTTTGCTATTGTTGTAGGAATCACATGCTGGCGGATTGATGGGTCACTTTGGGCGTGAGAAGACGCTTCTCATGCTCGCTGATCATTTTTATTGGCCCAAGATGAGGCGTGACGTGGACAGATTTGTTAGGCGCTGCATTGTATGCAACACGTCCAAGTCCAAGCTGAAGCCTCACGGTTTGTATACTCCACTACCTGCGCCTACCACACCATGGGAAGATATAAGTATGGATTTTGTGTTAGGTTTACCACGCACTAAAAGAGGTCATGATAGTATATTTGTGGTAGTGGATAGATTCTCTAAGATGGCACACTTTATTGCATGCCACAAAAGCGACGATGCGTCGCACATAGCTAATCTGTTTTTCAGGGACATTGTCCGCTTGCATGGAGTGCCCAAGACAATTGTTTCTAACAGGGACGTGAAGTTTATGAGCTACTTCTGGAAGACACTATGGGGCAAGCTGGGAATGAAGTTACTGTTCAGCACTACATGTCATCCCCAAACTGATGGTCAAACGGAGGTGGTGAATAGAACATTGTCCCAATTGCTGCGAGCCATGATCAAGAAAAATCTGCGTGAGTGGGAGGAGTGTTTGCCACATGTTGAGTTTGCATATAACAGAGCGGTGCACACTACTACTCAGCTTTGTCCTTTCGAGGTGGTGTATGGTTTCAAACCAATCACACCACTAGATTTGCTGCCTCTTCCATTGCATGAGAGAGTTAATATGGAGGCATCAAAAAGAGCAGATTATGTGAAGAAAATTCATGAGAAGACACGAGAGGCCATTGAGAAGAAAGGCAAGAACATTGCTGCTACATGAAACCAATCAAGAAAGCAAGTTTTGTTTCAGCCTGGAGATATGGTTTGGGTGCATTTGCGCAAGGATAGGTTCCCACAGCTGTGAAGTTCCAAGTTGAGGCCGCGTGGTGCTGGTCCTTACAAGGTGCTAGCCAAGATAAATGACAATGCCTACTCGATTGATATTCCTATTGCTGAGTTTGGTGGCATTAGCAACAGCTTCAACGTTGCTGATTTGTCACCATATGATGGAGAAGACCTTGGAGCGTCGAGGTCGACGCCTTTTGAAGGGGGGGAGATGATGAGGACATCCCTACTATTGTTCCATCTCCACTTCGTGATGACAAGCAAGTTGCTGCAAAGAAGAAGTCCAATGATGAAATAAGAATTGGACCTATCACAAGAGCTCGTGCAAAGTTAATAGAACAACAGGTGAATTTGCTCCTAATAGAATCTGATTATTTTGTTAATGAGAATTGTTTATTGCCTAAGTCTTTGTGTGTTTGCATACTCAGGTTCATGGGAGAAGAAGGCATAGCACGAGGGAGCGAGGAGTTGAAGCAGCTGGAGCAAGACGTGATGCTCATGCCCATGGACGCGAGGGAGGAGAGGGAGGCCAGCGACCAGCATGAGGAGGAGGAGGACATCACGCAGGAGGCTGCATATGGCGCATCACCAAGTGTTTGTGCGCCATACACCTAAGGCCTGCGTGCCTAGTTGGCTGCACCCAACCATTGGGTCAGTTTGTATCACATAAGGTTGAGTCGAACCACGTTAGAGGACCAGGTCAGGTCGGCTGCCCTTTGGCCAGCCACACCCCCCCATATAATAAGTGCCTATGCGCCATAGAAGAGGTTAGACCACATTTAAAACAAAACCCTATTTCTTGAGACTGTTGTAAGCATTCATCTTTAATTCTTGTCTCCAATTCATTTCAATCTGGAGATTACATACTGCAAGTTAAGTGTGATCTGCTGTTCCATTGGGAATTAGTGAATTGCAATTATACCATTTCGTGGTCGACGGCTACGTTGCGCAAGTGTGTGAAGTCGTGAATATCCGAAGGGTAGAGAGCTGTTGCATTGGCATCAGGGATCTAGCGAGGAGAGATCATCGGTGACACCAGGTTATCTATCATCATCATCACTACCGCAAGCTTACTGAGAAGATCGGGCCACCCCATATCATCAAGGGCATATGCTTTGTTTACATTACACACGTTGCTTAATGCAGTTATCTGTTGTTCGCAACTTAATACTTGTGGAGTTCTCGGATTGATTCGCCACAAGTGGATTATTAGTCATAGATGCAGTTGGATGGCGGTCTATGTGTCTTGTTGTAATGCCCAGAGTAAATCTCATAGTGATCCTCTCGACATATGCGCGTTGTCTTTATTCTATCAATTGCCCAACTGTAATTTGTTTACGCAGCATGTGTTATTTTATCTTATGGAGAGACACCACTAGTGAACTATGGACCCCGGTCCTATTTCCTTTATATTGCTATCACCTATTTACTTTACTCGCACTGTTTACTTTACTCGCATACTACTATTGTTTTCCACTCGATACACTCGTACCCTTTGTTTCAAGCAAACCGGTGAGATTGACAACCTCATCGTAAGTTGGGAGCAAAGTATTTGGTTGTGTTGTGTGCAGGTTCCGCATTGCTACTAGTTGAAGACATGTCAACAAGTGTCGTAAATGGTGCCCTTGTTGGAGTGTTAGTAGGCTAGCAAGCATCACCTTCTGGAGTTTGGATTTTTCCTGGATACGATTAAACCTTGGTTTCTTACTGAGGGAAAAACTTGCTGTTGTGCTCATCATACCTTCCTCTTGGGGTTCCCAATTGGACGGTGAAATTACATCAACGCCGTGCCACATCAAGACATTTTTCTGGCGCCGTTGCCGGGGAAAAAGAAGACTTCTGCAAGGGGAGTTTCGCATGCACATCCTTTACTTTGTTTTAAGTTTTTCTTTACTTTATTTTTGCTTGCATCGTTTTATCAAAAACACAAAAAAATTAGTTTCCTTATAGTTGTTTCTACTTGTCTGCTTTTAGCTTTGCCAGAATGGCTACTCATGAGAACACCAAGTTATGTGATTTTACTAGCACTAATAATAGTGATTTTATCTGCACTCCTATTGCGCCACCTGCTCCTGCTGTTGATTTTTATGAGATTACGCCTGCTTTGTTGAACCTTGTTATGAAAGAGCAATTTTCTGGTGCTAGTACTGATGATGCTGCAGCTCATCTCAACAATTTTGTTGAGCTATGTGAGATGCAGAAATATAAGGATGTAGAAAGTGATATTATTATGCTTAAGTTGTTTCTTTTTTCTTTGAGAGGAAAAGCTAAGGATTGGTTGCTGTCTTTGCCTAAAAATAGTATTGATTCATGGGCTAAGTGTAAGGATGCTTTTATTGGTAGATACTATCCTCCTGCTAAGATTATAGCTTTGCGTAGCAATATTATGAAGTTTAGCCAGTTTGATAATGAACATGTTGCTCAGGCTTGGGAAAGAATGAAATCTATGATAAAGAATTGTCCCACTCATGGACTGACTACTTGGATGATTGTCCAAACTTTTTATGCAGGACTGAATTTTTCTTCAAGGAACCTATTGGATTCAGCTGGTGGAGGCACTTTTATGTCCCTTACCTTGGGCGCCGCAATGAAGCTACTCGACAATATGATGGTAAATTACTCTGAATGGCACCCCGAGAGAGCTACACAAGGTAAGAAGGTAAATTCTGTTGAGGAAACCTCTTCCTTGAGTGATAAGATTGATGCTATTAGCTTTCTAATGATAGGACTCATGTTGATCCTAATAATGTTCCTTTGGCCTCTTTGGTTGCTCAAGAATAGCATGTTGATGTAAACTTTATTAGAAATAATAATTTTAACAACAATGCTTATAGGAACAATTTTGCTAGTAACAATTATAGGCCGTTTCCTTCTAATGGTGATAATAGCTATCTTGGTAGACCTAAAATGCCTAGTGAAGAAAGAATTTTTGAACTTGAAAAGGCTACCAAGAATTTTATGCAGGCGCAATATGAGCAGAACAGGGCTTTCACCAAGACTATGGAGGAGCAATCAGCTCTGTTGAGGACTATTAGTCATCAACTTGAAAATTTAAACAAGGCTATTCCTGTGTTGCAAGCTAAGGTTTCCAAAGCTGAAACCGATATTTCATCTTTGTCTAATGCGCAATCTTCTTTGGTTAACAGAATGTCTGCTAAGCCTGATCCTTTTGCCACTGCTAATGCTATCCAAGTTAGAATTGATGAAAATGTTAGGATGCTAGCAGAATTGCATGCCAGGTGGGAAAGAGAAGATGAGATGGCTAGAAAGATGAAGGTATGTACCATTACTACCTCTAATGATGTTATTCCAAATGCTAGCAATCCTCTTACTTTGATTGGTGTAGAGAAAACTCCTACTCCTAGTGTAAAAAAGCCTAAAACAGTGAAAACTTTTTCTCAAAGGAGTGCTGAAATTTTTCGGAGTGTAGGAGATGATAGCTCTATTTCCTTTAATGATTTTGATGTTGATGGCTGCAATATATCTGAAGTTATTTTGTTCTTGCAAAAGCTTGCTTTGACTCCTAATGCTAGTTCTTTAAATGTTGCTTTTACTAAGCATATTACCAATGCTCTTATGAAAATTAGGGATGAAAAGTTGAAGCAAAAAGCCTCTATTCCCAAGAAGTTAGAAGATGGTTGGGAACCCATCATTGATATGCATGTTAATGGTTTTGATTGCCATGCTTTATGTGATCTAGGTGCTAGTATTTCTAGTATGCCTAGAAAAATTTATGATATGCTTGATTTACCACCGCTTGAGAAGTGTTATTATGATGTTCCTATTGCTGATGTTGCTAAGAATCAACATTTGGGAAGGATTAATGATGTTCTTATTATGGTTAACAATAACCTTGTTCCCATTGATTTTCTTGTTATGGATGTTGAATGCAATGCTTCATGTCCTATTATTTTGGGAAGACCCTTTCTTCGAACTATAGGTGTCATCATTGATATGAGGGAAGGCACCATCAAATATCAATTCCCACTCAAGAAAGGTATGGAACACTTCCCTAGAAAGAGGAAGAAATTAATTTTTGAGTCTATTCTTAGAGCAAATTATGAGTTTGATGCTTCATCACTTGATATTACTTGATTCGCACTTTCTGCGCCTAGCTCAAAGGCGTTAAATAAAAGCACTCTTGGAAGATAACCCAATGTTTTTACTTTCAGTACTTTTTCTTTTATTTCATTCTTGGAAGTTATTACTACTGTAATAACCTCTCCTTATCCTTTTTATTTCGTGTTTATGCCACGAGAAGCCTCTAATTTGAGTAAGGTAAGATTTGAGGATGTTGCTGTCCTGAAACAGTTTTCGGTGCTGCACCATAAAAATTCGTGAAAATTCTCTGTATATCTTTTGGACCTGCGATTTCTTGTGCATACACTACTAGGAAAACCCTTATCCATGGGCCCATTATCTGTGGAGCACTAAGTTTCGGTGCTCCACGGATAAGTATCTGTGGCGCACCAAATACAGGTGCTCCACAGATATCATCTTACCCGTGGCGCACCGTGAAAAGCATGCGCCATGGATAAGTGGGCCCCACCGAGCACCAGGGCCTGGGGTGTCAGGCCCCCATATCCGTGGCGCATGCATTTGGAGTGCGCCACGCATAATGTTCATACCCGTGGCGCACGACATATACATGCGCCACGGATATGTGTGGGCCCACCCTCTGGAAAGGTGGCAGACATATCCGTGGAGCACCACTTTGAGGTGCGCCACGGATATAAATGATTTTTGGTTTTTTGTAACAATGATGATATATAAAACGGACTTTTGGCTCTCGGGTGCTACACACCCTCATACTTGGAAAAAATTAAAATAAATTCAAAATAGTTTTAAAAAATCAAACTTTTTTTTGAAATCAAAGATGATGAGGTATTGTACTTATATATTATATTTTCCAAGGAAATTACTTGTTATTGTAACCTAAGCAAATAAAATAAAATTATGATGAATATAAAGTGAATAGTACTTGGTCATGGGATGTTTCGAGTTTGTTTTTTTATCCAGGATAAAATAAAAGTAATTTCCTAGGGAAATATTTTTATAAGTACAATACCGGTATTCATCTTTGATTTCAATTTTTTTATTTTAATAAACCTTTTTAATTATTATTTTCAAGTATGGGGCGTGTAGTACCCGGGAGCTCCTATGCATTTCTCTGATCACATATATGATATAACTGGTACTATTTAAAAATTATTATTTTTAGAATAAGCAAATATTATTTATTGCAATATAGTATTTTTAAACTTTGTGAAATACAGTTTTTGTAAAAACAAAAAAGGGTGGGAGGTCCAGGGTTCAAACCTGGCACCTCGCCCAAACAGCCAGCGTGCGCGCGAACCGGCGGCCAGAACCACTAGGCTAGGTGGAGGTTGCTGTTTAGATGGGAGTTCAGCTCCTTTTGAAGTATACATCGGCTTGCGTGGCGCACCTCGCTGTGGTGCGCCACGCATAACTAAACCGTAGCGCACCTCTGAGGGGTGCGCCACACATATCTTACACTTAGGGTAAAATAACGTTTCGCCCCGGCCTTTTTCTCTCCCACACGCGCCTCACTCTTCGATCCCCCCGGATGAAACCCTAGCTAGACAGCGCCGCCGCCCCTCTTCTTCCCCGTCGACGACGACAGCCGCCGCCCCTCTTCTTCTCCCCGGAGCCGCCGCGAGCCCACTTAGGGGTAAAATGGTTCGGCCGGCTCCCTTCTCCCCCGCGAGCCCTTCCCCGAACCCTAGCTAGCCTGCGAGCCCGCCGCCGTCCCTCTTCTCCGCTCCGAGCCGCCGCTCGCCTCCGCTCTGCCGCGCTCGCCTCCGCTCCACCGCCCTCGCCCTCGCCTCCGCTACGCTGCGCCGCGCACGCCTATGGAGGAGACGTCTGTGGAGGAGCCGCCGCCGCCATCGTCTGTGGAGGAGCCGCCGCCGTCGGTGAGCGCCCGCCCCCGCGGACCGAGACTTCCACGCCCTCTTCACCGCCGTCAGCGGCAAGAACCCCGGTATCCGCCCCGCCCTGCTTGCTCCTCTTCTCCCCCCCACCAATTCAATCCATCCCTCCTCTGTTTACTCCTAGCCGTAGCCCAGGTGTTCGATGTAATGCGCCTATGGGAACGTTTAGTAGCCCAGGTGTTCGATGTAATGCGCGCCAGTAGGAACTTTTAGCCTAACTGCTTGCTAATAGAAAAGAAAATGGCTAAGTGTTTTTAACTGATGAAACTGAACCTAGCACTAACAGTAACTAGTTTATTTCAATTACAGAGCAAGCTATGCATGTGTGTTTTGTATCTTCTATTTCTATGCACAAGTTATGAGAATATATTATCTATGTTTAAACTATACTTCTGTGATGATGTTTACTGTGATGATGTTTACTATGATGACGAATCTTTGATGATGAATCTGTGAGCATGTTGTCGACATGTTGTCGACAACTGTGTGTTGGAAAGGCACATTTTGTGCTTTTTTTGTGTGAATTGTTTACAGGTTTTTGAAAATGAGTGCCTATTACTCCCGAAATGTTGATTGATTTTTGTTTCGGTGAGAAATAGGCACTCCTAGGTAGCCATTTATAGGGGAGGTGCTATCGAATTTTCCGATCGATTTTTTTTGTACTAAACATTTTTCTCCTTTTGTTTAGTGGAAACATGTCAACCGGACATGTCAACGACGGTGCTGGCCCTTCTAACCAAATGAGTGTCGAAGAACAAGCCCGGGCGGCCAACTTGCCATTTTGGATGCAATCCCAGAGGGCGGCCGAGGAGAAGGAAATAGACGTCATGGATGGAGACGGAGGTGGAGATGATCAGGGTGGAGACGAAGACTCTGAGGGTGGAGACGGAGACTCCGAGGGTGGAGAAGAAGACGGAGACTCCGATGCCACCACCGATGCTGGCGGTGAGCGCACCGATGGCGCCGAGGATGACACCGCCGATGGTGGATCTGCCCCGACTGCTAAGAAGAAGAAGGCCATCAGGAAGGATCGGAACCCGCCGACGCTTGGCACAAAACGTGAGGATTTCACCGCCGTGAATGAAAATGGCGTACCCATGGAGCCTAAAGCCCTTGCCGCGGGATACGGGACGCAGATCGGTTGCATCATGCGGGAGACCGTGACGATCAACACGAGGAACCTCCGAGATCCTGGCAATGCGCATCTTATGCAGCTCCTACTACAGAAGCTTCATGAGCGATACGATTTCCCGGTGGAGTACAAGAACCTAAACCTCAAAGACAACAAGGTGAACCAGCAGGCCCTTACGAAGATGAGCACGGCCTTGGCTAGCTGGAGAACTCGGGTGAAGAAGCGGATTGACAAGGACGAAAGCTGGGAAGAGATCAAGAAGCATGAGCCACTTCTAGATCACGACGACTATCTTCTTTTCAAGGAGGAGTTGGAGACCGATACCTTAAAAGCTCTGTCGGCGTTGGGGAAGAAGATGTATGAACAGAACTTAGGTCACCACCGTCTTGGGAGTGGCGGTTACAGAGGAATCCAGGAAGTGTGGGACAAGGAGGACGCCGAGCTTATTCGTCTTGGCAAGCCCAACATGTTCGATAAATTCACGGACCCGCAGGTCCAGAACTTTGTGCGGGCCTGCTACTACCTGTGCCCCAAGACAAAGGAATTCAAAACCTCAACGAATGCTGTGCAAGAGTTTGAGAAACTTGTGGTAAGCAACTTACCGCGGATCTCAAGTCGATTTGCAACCAATAATGAACCGATGATTCTAATTGGGTTCATGAATCCTTTTGCAGGAAGCTGAAATAGCCGCCGAGGCAGCTTGCTCCACCCAAGGGCAATCGGAGCCTTGGGACACTCCTTTCAACAGGGCAACGAATATTATGAAGAAGAGGCCCAAGCACAAGAAGATGACGTCCGCTGGGCGTGTTTCCGGCTTTGGGCTGACCACGAAACTCGGCGTCCACTTCAAAGAGGAATCAAAGGCTAGAAAGGAGAGAAGAAGCAAGCTGGAGGAGGCGCAGAGGCTGGAGATTGCAGATCTCAAGGCCCAAGTGGCCGCGCTGCCGGCGCAGATGGAGGAGAAGTTCGAAGCAAGGTTGCGCCAGGTCATTCCTCCTCAACTGTGGGAGGGTCTAGCGGCGTGGAATGCCGCTGGTGGAGTTGGGCCAATACCGGTGCCGAGCGTGTTCGGCAGCAACTCGGCGCAACACGTGTCGCCGAACGTGGTGACCCCGCCCTCCTACCCATCGGCAGACCCCTTCGCGGGGCTGAGCCTGTTGGCCGCCGACAACAACACGCGGCCGCCGCCTCCGCCGGTGCCCAACACCAACATGCGGCCGCCGCCTCCGCCGCAGCCCAACACCAACACGCGGCCGCCGCCCAACACCAACGTGCAGCCGCCGCCTCCACCGCAGCCCACGCAGCCTCGCGTGTCCACCTTAGCCGACCTCGATGCCCTTACCAAGGTAACTAATCGTAGGCTCGACTTCATACTCTGCCATCTTTTTTGATGAGTACCATCTGATAATGATGCCCAACATGTTCTCCCGCAGGACACTAGTTGCACCTTTCTGCACTATGTGAACGGCGTGCTGAAGGATGTAGGCAAGGGTACCATATGCCAACTGAAGAACCCCCTGATGCACAACTTGCCCATCCCTGCTGGCATGTTCAGGGTCGCCCTGGTGCGTCCTTTGAAGGGTTGCGAAGGCATTGATCCTCCCATGCAACCTCATGGAGCCGATGAGCATTACTCTCTCGGAGGTTGCGTCGGCTGGCCCTTGCTATGGCCGAAGTCACAGATTCGCCTTGCAAAGGATGATCAGCGCCCCGCGGCTGCCCCCGCTAAAAAGACACGGCCACCGGTGTTCGTCCCCGCCACCAAGAGGCATCAGCAGCTAGCCGCGCACACGCCATCGCCTCCACCCGAGCACGTGGACGACGCTCCACCCAACCGCGGCGATGATCCCCGCAATGAAATTGACAGCTTCCTCTACATCGGGGCCAACAAAGAAATCTACATGCCTCCTCTTGGAGATCCAGCCTCCCGTGGTCAACAAGCCGGTCGTCCCCTGTCATGCACGCAGCGTCTGCGGTTCGGCGACGGTTCTCAGGAGACGCCTCCGGAAGCCGCAGCCACACAACCCAATCCGGCCAATGTTATCAGCCCCACCACACTCCACAAGGCGGTCGATGAGCAGCTGAAATCCTTGGGAATATCTTCTTCGTTGGCCCCTACTTCATGCGTGACGTTGCCTTGGTGAACGAGGCGGACCGGGCAACGGTGAAGGAGTACCTTGGGAATATCTTTGTGGAGAACCCGACCATCGACTCCATTCTTCTGCCTTGCTTTCCCGAGTAAGTGAACACCGCCGTGAAAACTTCTTTCTTAGATTCTCCGGTTGGTCCTCTTACAACAATTTATTTTTCAATTGTGCTGCGCAGAGGCATATACTGCTCACTCATATCCATTTGCCCAAGGTGGTCGCAAGCGACGTACTTTGACTCATCGAGTGAAACGAAGCCGATGAAGAACTATGGCCGAATCAAGAGTGTGCTCGATGAAGCTCTACAATTCTATGCCGACAAGGGGGGCAAATTCACCAAGGGTGGCGAGAGAGTCAAGAATGGCAAGCATATCTTCATGCACCAGACAAAGTTTCCATGCGTCAAGCAGTCGCCTGGCAGTGTGAAGGAGGCCTTCTACGCCCTCCATCACCTGAAGGGGATCGTCCGGGATTCGCGGATCAGGGCGCTACCATCTAATCTTCGACCATGGGCCGAAAAGTTTGCGGCGATTGATGATGCAGACCTTATGGAAGATTTCTGGCGCATCCAGACTCAGATCGCGCAAGTCCTTCATGAAGACGTCGACTCAACCGGCGGGATCATGCATTGTGGCGTAGCGTTGACTAACCGCGAGATCGAAGAACGCCTCGACAGGCAGCGCGACACAAGGACGTTCATGACGAGAGAGGGCGTGTGCCCGTTCCCGGCGAGGACTACATGATGTCTGTGGCTAGCTAGCGGTGTTGGGTCGATGTATCGTAAACTTTACTATCCTAGTGTTGTTTCCGAACTATTGTTGGACATGTGTGTGTAAACCTTAACTTGCCGAGGCTTGTAATGCCTTGACGATCGATGTTGGACTTTCTTATATATGATCGATCGTCATCCATGCTATGTTTTATTCTAGGCTTATGAATCCTTGCCATAGTATTTGTGATCATGCAAGCATGTTTTTGAACTTTGTCATTCCTTTCGTTGCATAACATATATACTACATGTCTATAGAGAGATAGCAAAGTGGTACGTGGTGTACAGTGGTCGGGTTCCTGGAGTCTACGAGGAGTGGGAGGACTGCCAGGCGCAGGTGACCAACTTCAGCGGCAACTGCTACAAAGGGTACAAGACAAGAGAGCTCGCGGTTTCCAAGTGGAGGAGACACATGTGGAAGAAGAATCGGATGAAGTTCTGGATCATGGTCTCGATCCTGCTCATCGTCGTCGCCAGTGTGATCTATTCGTTCATATAGTAGTCTAGGTGATATGTAACTCCATATATGTTATGTAATGATCAAAGTTGTACTTAACTTGTGTAATGATTCGACACTTGACATGATATTGATGTATTTCGACACTTGACTTTATATTGATGTCTTTCGACACTTGACATGATATTGATGTATTTTGGTGAATTCCTGTGTTACTGATGTGTATATCTTTGCATTTCTGCTGTATACTGTGTATTTCTGATGTATTCTCGAAAAAAATACAAATAGAAAACATACCAGTGGAGCACCAATTGGGTGCGCTGCAGATATTATGCGTGGCACACCCCTTCTAGGTGCTCCACGGATAGGACACTTAACCGTGGCGCACGTGGGCATGCGCCACGGGTAATAAATACCAGTCTCTTGATATGCGTGGCGCACCACAGGTGCGCCACTGACGCCCAAATAGGTGCGCCACTGATAAGGGTTTTCCTAGTAGTGATATGCCCCAGGTTATATCCAAACTTTCATTAGTTCAACACTTTTTGATTTGAGCAACAGAAAACCCTCTAAAAATTCGACCTTTGTCAGCTGTTCTGTTTTGACAGATTTCTGCCATTATTTGTGTTTGCCGCTTTATCGCTTTCTTTTTTAGTTCTTTTTATCACGGAACTTTTGGGGAAGTTGCTAAAGTAGTATGTGCTTTATATGTGGTGGTTTTGAGTTGAAACCTGAAGCAAAAAATGGTTGATTCATTGTTATGCTTACACTAATGTTGCTAATAGAATTGTGTTTAGTTTTGTATGAAGGAAGTTTTCAAGTGTAGGGATTGGAGAATGATGAGATGAGTTGAAGAATGGACAAAAGCTCAAGCTTGGGGATGCCCATGTCACCCCAAGAAATATCCAGTAGGTACAAGCATGAAAGCTTGGGGATGCCCCTGAGGCACCCCTTCTTCATCGGCAAAAATCAGGTCACCTTTCAACACACTATATTTTTATTGCTTCATGCATTATGCGTTTTTCTTGGAGCATCAGTTGTTTTTAGTTTTCATTTTGGTTTAGTTTTGTTTGCTGCAATAAATGGTGGGACCCCAACAAATTTCTTTTGGAGAAGTTGCCTTGCTTTTCATTTGCCAAGAACACTCAGTTTTTCACTCTTGTCGTTTCAACGAGTGTTCTCTTTTTCTAGAACTGCGTTTAGCTTTTGATTTTTGCCTTGATTTTTGTTCAGATCTTGTTATAGCTTTGCATCAAGGTGTATTTTGACCTCTGGTCCATATTGGTTTTCATCAAAAGAGTTGTTTCAAAGAAGTTTGAATGGTATTGAAAAAGAGAAAAAGCTTTATGCAAAAAAGTGGTACAAGAAGGAGCTTGTGTAGACCGCGGCCTAGGCTTTTGCATGTCGTGCTTGATGTCTTTTTTATAGTATTCTTAGTGGTTTTGCTTTAGCATGACTTGTCTCAAATGACTGAGATTGCTTAATGAGCCTTTGAAAAAATCATGCGTTGTTTTAATTATTTGGAAGCATTATTTTGGTTTTCTCCTTTGATGCTTTATTTGGGTTGACTTGGCGCATGCTCACACATGTTAGACTCATACAAAGTTGCCATAGCATTTATGATCATTTAGTTTTTGACTTTTGATGCTATCTTATGCTTCTTTTAATGTTGCTTTGTTGCTTTGCATGATTATGGCCGTTATTGCTCTCTTAGTTGGTCGCTCCCAGTCTTTTGCTAGCCCTCATTTTGTACTGAGTATGAGCTCTACTCGTGCATCCAACTCCTAAAAACCAAGTTGTTCCAAAGTGTCTACCATACATACCTATTAGCAATTTACTATTCCAAAGTACATTTGACTTGCTTTTATCTATCCTTCAAATTAAACTCTTTTTGGTGTTATGCAAAAATTGGTCAGTAAAGCTCTCACGAACCTGATGGCACACTTTACTTTTCTCATCCTTAAAAATTTGACATTGTGGCTCTCTTATGTTGAGTTGTTATGCTTGCAAGTTGTAAGTTGGAAATTAGCCCAGCCATGCCGTCATGGGGCAGGCTTTCAACATTGCACTTCTTATTTGAGTTGATATCGTGATCTTTTGTTTATGGATACTCGTGATGTGAAATAATTTGGGAATCTTGTGGGATCATGGAGTTTGTATATGTGTTAGAGAAATGCCTGGGCCGCTAATCTAAGCCATGCATAATACATGGTGGAAATTTACAGCATGCCCATAGTGAACATTCGACGACACATCTCACAATAAAAAGCTATACCAATGGTAAATAAAAGAGATGCCGAGGTGTTCATTGTCTGTTTGTCCTATCATTTTTATGTGGGATTATTCCATGTCATCGGGCACGGAGGTACCTCGTTGGCGGTTCTCGATGATACATGTATACTTACAATGACAAGAGCTTGCTTGGGACTCTAAGTCGAGTAGCATGAGGTTTGGGTATTCGTACTTCACGGGACATGAGGTTTTCAACTTATGATTTGTCAAGCATATGCATCATAAGTGTATTTGCATTAACTTTAACCGTTCAAGATGCCTATGATGGGGGCAATGAGAGCTCAAAGCTAGTAAGTACCATAATTTTTGAAGGTTTATAAAACTTGCAATCACTGCTTCCCTCTACGAAGGGCCTTTCTTTTACTTTTATGTTGAGTCACCACCTTCTACCTTTATGCACCGTCTAACAGAGCATAGTTGTCATTCTGTGTATAATGTGCATTGTCCCAAAGTTTTCATTGATTGATTCATGATGTTGGTTTCACTTGTTCTTAAATTATTTGTATCTAGTCGCCCTCTTAAACTTGAAGGTGTCCTATGCATTTATGTTTTGCTCTCTCATGAAGGACAAGCTGAAAACCATTTGTATGTTTTTCCATATGATTTGAACACACATTTGACTTTCATTGTTTCATTTTCATGATCTTTTATTTGTGTTCTTTTTCATGTTATAACATGGTTGCTAAGTTTCTTCTATCAAGATTATATCTTTCATGCCCATGTTTTAAGTTCTTTTGATCCCAGCGCACAACGCTTACATATATGGTCAAGATTGTGTAGGTGCATGTCACCTCAAAAATTATTTCTTTGTTATCACTTACTTACTCGAGGACGAGCAGGAGTTAAGCTTGGGGATGTTGATACGTCTCTAACATATCTATAATATTTGATGCTCCATGCTTGTTTTTACACCATTTGCTTAGTGTTTTGTTACACTTTGTGGCATTTTTATGCATTTTTTGGAACTAACCTATTAACGAGATGCCACAGTGCCAGTTCCCTGTTTTCTGCTGTTTTGTGTTTCAGAAAAGTTACACAGGAAATATTCTCGGAATTGGATGAAACAAAAGCCAAACATCCCGAAATTCACCAAAGCTTCCAGAGAACCGAAAAGAAGACGGAGTGGGGCCACGAGGGGCCCACACAACAGGGCGGCGTGGCCCAGGGTTAGGTCGCGCCCCCTATGTGTGTGACCGCCTCGGTCCACTTCTGACGATGCCCCTTCCCCTATAAAGACCCCCCAACGGGAAAAACCTAAACACCCGATTACTTTTCCAGAAACACATCGCGATCCGCCGCCCTCGTCGAGCCAAGATCGGGAGGGTCCAGAAGCTCGTCCCGGCACCCTGCTAGAGAGGGGAATCACCACCGGAGGTCTTCTTCATCGCCATGCTTGCCTCCGGCGCGATGAGTGAGTAGTCTACTGATACGTCTCAAACGTATCTATAATTTTTGATGCTCCATGCTTGTTTTTACACCATTTGCCTATTGTTTCGTTACACTTAGTGGCACTTTTATGCATTTTCCGGAACTAACCTATTAACGAGTTGCCACAGTGCCAGTTTCCTGTTTTCCGCTGTTTTTGTGTTTCAGAGTGATACACAGAAAATATTCTCAGAATTGGACGAAACAAGTTCCTAAAGTCTTATTTTACCCGGGAGCATCCAGACATCCGAAAGAGAGCTGGAGAGGGGCCAGGACCTGCCCTCACACAGGGGTGGCGCGGCCCAGGTCCTGGCCGCGCCACCCATGTGTGAGGAGCCCCTGGCTGCCCTCTCGCGACGCCCCTTCGCCTATATAAAGCCTCGGGACGGAAAACCCTAGGGGGCCCGAGCAATTTTCCAGAAGCAGTTCCGCAGCTCCGCCGCCACCATCGACGAATTTCGGGGGACAGAAGTCTCTGTTCCGGCACCCTGCCGGGACGGGGAAGTGCCCCCGGAGCCATCTCCATCGGTCTCCATCGCCATCTCCGCCGTCTCCATCGACCTCACCGCCATCTCCATCAACCTTGCTGTCTCCTATGATGAGGAGGGAGTAGTTCATCCCCGGGGCTAAGGGCTCTACCGGTAGCTATGTGGTTCACCTCTCTCTCCCATGATGTGATCTTTATGTGATTGTGAGCTTTGTATCATGTTGAACAAGTAGATGTTATTATTCAGATATTATGCTACTCCTATGCTTAATTATTATAGAGTACTCTAGTGATGTTATTAAAGTAATCTATTCCTCCTGCCATGGTGTAACGGTGACAGTGCGTGCATCGTGGTGGTACTTGGTTTAGGCTATGATCGTGATCTCTTGTGGATTATGAGAGTAATTATTACTATGATAGTATTGAGTGATCTATTCCTCCTTTCATGGTGTAATGTTGACAGTGTGTGCACTGTGTTAGTACTTGGTCTAAGTTGCAATGATTTCTATCTTGAGTTGTGATCTGATTTGGGTATCTCTATGAGTGGTGTTTGTCAAGTACTTGATGAACTTTAAGGGGTGCTTCCGTAGCCACTACGCAATGATTAGTGTTATTCAATAGGAGAGCAATTCAGAGTACCACAGTGGAGAGAAGTTGTTTATTTGTTCAATCATGTTATATTGTTGGGAGTGTGTCCACTAGTGAAAGTATGATCCCTAAGCCTTATTTCCAAGCATTGCACACCGTTTACTTACTGTTTTGTTCCTTGTTTGCTCGCAGCGATATTTATTTCACATCACGTTTGCTACTTATAATCATCTATACCACTTGTATTTCACTATCTCTTCGCCGAACTAGTGCACCTATACATCTGACAAGTGTATTGGGTGTGTTGGGGACACAAGAGACTTTCTGTATCGTAATTGCAGGGTTGCTTGAGAGGGATAGCTTTGACCTCTAACCTCCCTGAGTTCGATAAACCTTGGGTGATCCACTTAAGGGAAACTTGCTGCTGTTCCACAAACCTCTGCACTTGGAGGCCCAACAAGTGTCTACAAGAATAGAAGTGCGTAGACATCAAGCTCTTTTCTGGCGCCGTTGCCGGGGAGGTAAGGTAAAAGGTACTCGTATCCTCCTGTGTGAGTGCTCGGAGTTATTTCCTTTAGATTCTGCAATTACATCTTTTTGTTTCTTATTTTTATTTTCACTAGTTAGGCTTAATGGAAAACAAAGAGTTCTTTAGTCTTTTTCCTGATTTTAGATTTGAAGAGAAAATTGAAACTCCTTTGGAGCTTATTTCGCACAGCAATGTTATTAGTACGAATGCTTTGAATACTGTTAATGCTAATGCTATAGAAAAGTCTAAGCTTGGGGAAGCTGGTTTTGTTGAGTATGATATTTTTAGTCCCCCGGCTTTAGTGGAGAAAGTTTGCTCTGATGATATTTTATCTCCCATATGTGATGTTTCTAATGATGCTTGTGCTCCCCATCCTTTTAAAATACCTATGAAGATTGTTGAACGTATTAGGGATAACTGCTATTTAGGAGATGGAACTGTCCATCCTGGTGATCATCTGCTCTTTATACATGAATTATGCGAGTTGTTCCAGTGTGCAGGTATTTCAATGAACCAAGTTAAGAAGAAGTTATTCTCTTTGTCACTGAAAGGCAGAGCTGAGGAATGGTATCGGCTGCTTGAAGATGGTCCATCTGTTGGCTGGGAGGAAATTGTACCTCTCTTTTATTCTAAATTCTATCCTCCAAGTGAGATTCATAAAGATCGTAATCAGATATATAATTTTTGGCCTCATGAGGGAGAAAGCATTGCCCAAGCGTGGGGAAGATTGAAGTTACTAATGCATAAATGTCCTATTCATGATCTTCCCCGTAATATTGTTATTAATAATTTTTATGCAAGGCTTTCAGGATATTACAAGGACTATCTAGATGCATGCTTTGATGGGTCTTTCACAAGCAAGGATGTCGACACCAAGTGGGGTCTGCTTGAGACAATTCAAAACAATATTGAAGGTTGGGATAGCGACAAAGGTAAAGGATCAGGTATGAATTATGAGTTTGATTGCATTAAGTCTTTCGCTGAAACTGCTAATTTTCAAGAGCTTAGTGCTAAATATGGTCTTGATCCTCAAATTATGGTTGATTGCTTTAAAGCCTTTGCTTCCCATATGAATGTTCCTAATGGAAATGGGGACGTGTATCATGAACCTTTTAAGGACACTTGCATAGAAAGTGATATTGTTATTGATGATTGCAATAAACATGCTCAACTTCTAAAAGTACTATTTCTTATAAGCATGTTAATTTTTGTGGAATACATAGACCTTGTGAACAGAGTTACAACAAGGAAGATTATTGCATCACCCACGCAAATGAAGAAACCAGCATGTGGCTCAAGGATCTAGATGTGCTTGGTGAATGGGTTTGTGAGCTTTATCCTTTTCTTTGTGAATTTTGCGGTGAAAAAGGTCACTTTAATTTTCAATGCCCAATTAATCGAACGAGTACCGCAGATTTGTATTGTGATGATAAATTACTCTCAATCAGCATGATGAGCTTACTTTGTTTTTGAATTGCGAAGGGATATCTAGAAAGCTTTCTTTGGTTGACATGAATGATGTTGATATTAATAGCACCCTTCTTGGTTGTCATCTCTATTGTGCTAAAGATTGCCTCGCAAATACTTACTTACAAGATCTTATTAAACATGATGATTTGCCAAGCTATGATAGGACTAATAGATGTTTCAATCTTATTAATAGCGAGGAGGAATCCTCCAAAGTTTCTTCTGTTGTTTCTGTCAGCAAGCCAGATTATGTAGAGAAGATGCCTTTCCCTCCTAAAGAATATGTGGAGAAGATGCCCTTCAAGTCTCTCCCTCCTAAAGGAGAGAGTAAGAAGAAGAAGAAGAAGAAGAAGAAGAGGAGTAAAAGGCGAGAGGACACGGTATCTTCCCCTAAGCGTTATGATCCTGCTATAGATTATGATAATTCTGATTGGGATGATGTTCCTATGCCTATTACCTATGTTAGTGATCATGATTGGGAAAAGCACTCTACTTTTGATATTGAAAATCTTTTTGGTACCAATTCTAAGGTTAATAATTGTTGTACCATTAGTGCTATCCATGTTCCTTCTTATGATGATATGTTTGATGAGTATGCTTTGCGACATAGTAGATCTCCAGCTTGTGATGATGGGTATAATATTTTCAGTTCACCTACTTTTGAGGAGAAAAATAGCTATGATTATAATATGCCTCCTGTCTTTGACGATTATGGTGATGAGAATAATTATTCTATTGATTCTGCTCCTACTACTATTGTTCATGTGGGGAGTATTAATCCTTTTATGCATGTGGCTCATGATAGGGATGCTTTATGTGATAGTTATATTGTTAATTCTATTCATGATGCAACTGAAAGTTACTATGAGAGAGGGAAACATGGTTTGATGGATCTCAACAATATTGAGTTTCCCCTCTTTATGTTGCAATTCTTGAAGTTGTACTTGTTTTGCCTTCCTATGCTTTTTGCTTTGCGCTTTCATGACTTGTCTCTTTACAAGACTATTTTTCATAGGAAGTGGTTTAGATTTAAATGTGTTTCATACATGCTTTTTGATGCTCTCTATTGCTTCAAGTTCTTATATGGCGCCTTTGCCTCAAGCTTTTATATGGCGCCCACATGAGCATCTTTGCAAATTACTGCGCCTAGCTCAAAGGCGTTAAAGAAAAGCACTCTTGGAAGATAACCCATTATTTATTTTCAGTACTTTTTCTTTTATTTGAGTCTTGGAAGTCATTACTACTGTAATGACCGCTCCTTATCCTTTTTATTTTGTTGTTGTGCCAAGAGAAGCCTCTAATTTGAGTGAGGTAAGATTTGGGGATGTTGCTGTCCTGAAACAGTTTTCGGTACTGCACCATAAAAATTCGTGAAAATTCTCTGTTTATCTTTTGGACCTGCGATTTCTTGTGCATATGCCCCAGGTTATATCCAAACTTTCATTAGTTGAACACTTTTTGATTTGAGCAACAGAAAACCCCTAAAAAATTCTACCTTTCTCAGCTGTTCTGTTTTGACAGATTTCTGCCAATATTTGTGTTTGCCGGTTTATCGCTTTTTTTTAGTTCTTTTAATCACGGAACTTTTTGGGAAGTTGATACAGTAGTATGTACTTTATATGTGGTGGTTTTAGGTTGAAACCTGAAGCAAAAAGAGGTTGATTATATGTTATGCTTACACTAATGTTGCTAATAGATTTGTGTTTAGTTTTGTATGAAGGAAGTTTTTAAGTGTAGGGATTGGAGAATGATGAGATGAGATGAAGAATGGACAAAAGCTCAAGCTTGGGGATGCCCATGCATCACCCCAAGAAATATCCAAGAAGTACAAGCGTCAAAGCTTGGGGATGCCCCCGAGGCACCCCTTCTTCATCGGCAAAAATCAGGTTACCTTTCAAGACACTATATTTTTATTGCTTCATGCACTATGTATTTTTCTTGGAGCGTCAGTTGTTTTTGTTTTTTGTTTTATTTTGCCTTTCTTGCTGCAATAAGTGTTTGGATCGCATCATGTTTCTTTTGGAGGAGATAAACTCGCTTTTCATTTGCCAAGAACACTCAGTTTTTCACTCTTATCGTTCACCGAGTGTTCTTCTTTTTCTGCTACTGCTTTTGGTTTTCGTTTTCGCCTTGATTTGCGTTCAGATCTTCTTATATTTATTTATCAAGGTGTTTTTGCCTCTGATCTTTATTGGTTTTCATCAAAAGAGGTGTTTATAAAAATTTCAAATGGTGTTGGAAAAGAGAAAAAGCTTTGTGCAAAATAGTGGTACAAGAAGGAGCTTGTGTAGACTGTGGCTTAGGCTTTTTCATGTCATGCTTGATGTCTTTTTGATAGTATGCTTAGTGGTTTTGCTGTAGCATGACTTGTCTCTAATAACTGAGATTGCTTAATGAGCCTTTGAAAAAATCATGCATTGTTTTTATTGTATGGAAGCATTATTTTGGTTTTCTCCTTGATGCTTTATTTGGGTTGACTTGGCGCATGCTCACACATGTTAGACTCTTACAAAGTCGCCAATAGCCTTCATGATCATTTAGTTTTTGACTTTTGATGCCATCTTATGCTTCTTTTAATGTCGCTTTGTCGCTTTGCATGATTATGGCCATTATTGCTCTCTTAGTTGGTCGCTCCCAGTCTTTTGCTAGCCCTCGCCTTGTACTGAGTATGAGCTCTACTCGTGCATCCAACTCCTAAAAGCCAAAGTTTTTCAAAGTGTCCACCATACATACCTACTAGCAATTTGCTATTCCAAGTAAATTTGACTTGCTTTTATATTCTCTTCAAATTAAACTGTTACCAGTGTTATGCGAAATTTGGTCAGTAAAGCTCTCACGAACCGGAAGGCACACTTTACTTTTTCCTGTTCTTAAAAAATTGACATTGTGGTCTTTTATGTTGAGTTGTTATGCTTGCAAGTTGTAAGTTGGATTCTAGCCCAGCCATGCTGTCATGGGGCAAGCTTTCAACATTGCACTTCTTATTTGAGTTGATATCGTGATCTTTTGTTTATGGATGCCCGCGGTGTGAAATGAATTGGGAATCTTGTGGGGATCATGGAGTTTGTATATGTGTTAGGGAAACGCCGGGCCGCCAATCTAAGCCATGCATAATTCATGGTGGAAATTTGCAGCATACCCATGGTGAACATTTGACGACGCATCTCACAATAAAAAGCTAAACAATATAGCAAATAAAAGAGATGTCGAGGTGTTCATTGTCTGCTTGTCCTGTCATTTTGGTGTGGGCTTGTTCCATGTCATCGGGCACGGAGGTACCCCATTGGCGGTTCTCAATGATACACATATATTTACAATGACAAGAGCCTTGCTTGGGACTCTAAGTAAAGTAGCATGAGGTTTGGGTACTCGTATTCACGGGACACGAGGTTTTCAACTTATGATTTGTCAAGCATATGCATCATAATTGTTCTCGCATTAACTTTAACCATTCAAGATGCTTATGATGGGGGCAATGAGAGCTCAAAGCCGGTAAGTACCATAATTTTTGAAGGTTATAAAACTTGCAATCACTGCTTCCCTCTGCGAAGGGCCTTTCTTTTACTTTTATGTTGAGTCACCACCTTCTTTCTTTATGCACCATTAAGAGAGCATAGTTGTCATTCTTAGTGTGATATGCATTGTCCCAAAGTTCATTGATTGATTCATGATGATTGGTTTCACTTGTTCTTAAATTATTTGTATCTAGTCGCCCTCTTAAACTTGAAGGTGTCCTATGCATTTATGTTTTGCTCTCTTTGAAGGACAAGCTGAAAACCTTTTGTATGTTTTTCCTTATGATTTGAACACACGTTTGACTTTCATTGTTTCATTATCATGATCTTTTGTTTGTGTTCATTTGCATGTTTACAACATGGTTGCTAAGTTTCTTATTGTCATGATTATATCTTCATGCCCATGTTTTAAGTTCTTATGATCCCAGCTCACAAATGCTTACATATATGATCAAGATTGTGTAGGTGCATGTCACCTCAAAAATTATTCTTTTGTTATCACTTACCTACTTGAGGACGAGCAGGAGTTAAGCTTGGGGATGCTTGATACGTCACAAACGTATCTATAATTTTTGATGCTCCATGCTTGTTTTTACACCATTTGCCTATTGTTTCGTTACACTTAGTGGCACTTTTATGTATTTTTCGGAACTAACCTATTAACGAGTTGCCACAGTGCCAGTTTCCTGTTTTCCGCTATTTTTGTGTTTCAGAGTGATACACAGAAAATATTCTCGGAATTGGACGAAACAAGTTCCTGAAGTCTTATTTTACCCGGGAGCATCCAGACATCCGAAAGAGAGCCGGAGAGGGGCCAGGACCTGCCCTCACATAGGGGTGGCGCGGCCCAGGCCCTGGCCGCGCCACCCATGTGTGAGGAGCCCCTGGCTGCCCTCTCGCGACGCCCCTTCGCCTATATAAAGCCTCGGGACAGAAAACCCTAGGGGGCCCGAGCAATTTTCCAGAAGCAGTTCCGCAGCTCCGCCGCCACCGTCGACGAATTTCGGGGGACAGAAGTCTCTGTTCTGGCACCCTGCCGGGACAGGGAAGTGCCCCCGGAGCCATCTCCATCGGTCTCCATCGCCATCTCCGCCGTCTCCATCGACCTCACCGCCATCTCCATCAACCTTGCTGTCTCCTATGATGAGGAGGGAGTAGTTCATCCCCGGGGCTAAGGGCTCTACCGGTAGCTATGTGGTTCACCTCTCTCTCCAATGATGTGATCTTTATGTGATCGTGAGCTTTGTATCATGTTGAACAAGTAGATGTTATTATTCAGATATTATGCTACTCCTATGCTTAATTATTATAGTGTACTCTAGTGATGTTATTAAAGTAATCTATTCCTCCTGCCATGGTGTAACGGTGACAGTGCATGCATCGTGGTGGTACTTGGTTTAGGCTATGATCGTGATCTCTTGTGGATTATGAGAGTAATTATTACTATGATAGTATTGAGTGATCTATTCCTCCTTTCATGGTGTAATGTTGACAGTGTGTGCACCGTGTTAGTACTTGGTCTAAGTTGCAATGATTTCTATCTTGAGTTGTGATCTGATTTGGGTATCTCTATGAGTGGTGTTTGTCAAGTACTTGATGAACTTTAAGGGGTGCTTCCGTAGCCACTACGCAATGATTAGTGTTATTCAATAGGAGAGCAATTCAGAGTACCACAGTGGAGAGAAGTTGTTTATTTGTTCAATCATGTTATATTGTTGGGAGTGTGTCCACTAGTGAAAGTATGATCCCTAAGCCTTATTTCCAAGCATTGCACACCGTTTACTTACTGTTTTGTTACTTGTTTGCTCGCAGCGATATTTATTTCACATCACGTTTGCTACTTATAATCATCTATACCACTTGTATTTCACTATCTCTTCGCCGAACTAGTGCACCTATACATCTGACAAGTGTATTGGGTGTGTTGGGGACACAAGAGACTTTCTGTATCGTAATTGCAGGGTTGCTTGAGAGGGATAGCTTTGACCTCTAACCTCCCTGAGTTCGATAAACCTTGGGTGATCTACTTAAGGGAAACTTGCTGCTGTTCCACAAACCTCTGCACTTGGAGGCCCAACAAGTGTCTACAAGAATAGAAGTGCGTAGACATCATCTACCTTGGACTATGGGTCCATAGAAGTAGCTAGTTGGTTGTCTTCTCCACCATGTGCTTCATGTTTAGATCTCGTGAGCTGCCTTACATGATCGAGGTCACCGTTATGTAATTCTACATGTTGTGTTTGTTGGGATCCAATGAATATTGGTGTTATGATTGAGTTAATGTGCTGAATATTATCTTATATTATCTCTATGTTGTTTACGATCTTGCATGCTCTCCGTTGTTAGTAGCTATCTTGGCCGAGTAGTTGCTAGTGACTCCAAGAGGGGTATTTATGCTCGATAGTGGGTTCATGCCTCTATTTAATCTGGGGGAGTGACAGAAACCTCTAAGGTTGTAGATGTGATGTTGCCACTAGGGAGAAAACAACATTCATATGCTCAAGGGCATATGCTTTGTTTACATTGCACACTTTGCTTAATGCAGTTATCTGTTGTTCGCAACTTAATACTTGTGGAGTTCTCGGATTGATTCGCCACAAGTGGATTATTAGTCATAGATGCAGTTGGATGGAGGTCTATGTATCTTGTTGTAATGCCCAGAGTAAATCTCATAGTGATCCTCTCGACATATGCATGTTGTCTTTATTCTATCAGTTGCCCAACTGTAATTTGTTTACCCAGCATGTGTTATTTTATCTTATGGAGAGACACCACTAGTGAACTGTGGACCCCGGTCCTATTTCCTTTATATTGCTATCACCTGTTTACTTTAGTCGCACTATTTACTTTACTCGCATACTACTATTGTTTTCCACTCGATACGCTCATACCCTTTGTTTCAAGCAAACCGGTGAGATTGACAACCTCATCGTAAGTTGGGAGCAAAGTATTTGGTTGTGTTGTGTGTAGGTTCCGCGTTGCTACTAGTTGAAGACGTGTCAACAAGTGTCGTAAACGGCGCCCTTGTTGGAGTGTTAGTAGGC
Source organism: Dactylis glomerata (assembly GCA_007115705.1). Taxonomy (NCBI): domain Eukaryota; kingdom Viridiplantae; phylum Streptophyta; class Magnoliopsida; order Poales; family Poaceae; genus Dactylis; species Dactylis glomerata. Next base: position 3,963,997 of record QXEO01000430.1, on the reverse strand, counting down.
TAGCACGCATCACCTTCTGGAGTTTGGCTTTTTCCTGGATACGATTAAACCTTGGTTTCTTACTGAGGGAAAAAATTGCTGCTGTGCTCATCATACCTTCCTCTTGGGGTTCCCAACTGGACGGTGAAATTACATCAACACCGTGCCGCATCACTGAGATACCTACTTTCAATAGAAATATTGATATTGAAGGGTGCCTTGATTGGTTGTATGAGGTGGAGACTTTCTTGGAGGTCATGAATATTCCAGAAGACCGTTGAGTTTCTTTGGTTGCATACAACTTGAAAGGAGGATCTAGTGCGTGGTGGCATTGCCTTCAAGAAGATCGTAGACTAAGAGGAGAACCTCGTGTGAGAACTTGGCGGCAAATGAAGAATCTTTTGAAAGGGAGATTTTTTCCGCAGATTACAATCAGATCCTATTTATTTAGTTTCAGAATTGTGCTCAAGGAAAGAGTGTTGTTTTAGTATATATAGAGGAGAAGTGACGAGGGTTAACTCGACAAATCTCTAAGATGAAGAACTTAGGATCGGGGGAATAGGGCATCGGATGAACTCGAAGGTAAAGATGAGTCAAATGAGGCATGTATCGAGAATAAACGTGGTGGTGAACTTGGCTTACTCTCAATCTGTCCTTGACCGGCCTCTCCTAGCCCCTATATATAGGTGGCCAGGTCTCAAGGAACCGGTAGGGTTCAATACATATTACAGTGTCCATATACGACATTGACTCGTACTTCGACTATGACTATTCTTGGGCCAAAATTAACGGGCCTCAAGGGTACACAAATAACGGGCTCTATTAGCTATACCCTTGTCAGTAGCCCCCGAGATTCTACCAGAATTATAGATTCGGGTTGAATCTCAAATCTTCATATCTTTGACTTGATCAATCTTCGACTTCTTCTTTTCCCTGTACTCAATTAAATAATTTTCATTATATTATTCGCAAGGGGTTTTGGTTAACAAGCCTGGCAACTCTAACGGATCAAGAGGCCAGTTAACTGCCGGAGCAGATACTTGTCACCTACTTCAAACTTAATCCCTTGGACTTGAGTTTGGGACCTGGTCTAACCCAATTTTTTGCCGCATTTAGGACTTACAAAGAAAGAGTTCCAGTAATCCTCAGGGTACCCAGTGCATCCACCGGGATTTTTCTTCGCGTCGTAGACACGGAAATTACTAGCAGAGTGCATTCAGGTGCGTATACTAGGCCACACAGGATGGATCCTAGGGTCTAACCTTCATGATCTTTTATGACCACGATATTCAAGCTTCGTCACGATGACTTAGCCTGAGAATCATTAATTTTTCCTTGAAAGCCTTGTTTGACTGTTGAAATGTATAAAATCTTTGAGTTGTTTTACCTTGAAATAATTGCGAATAACTCCCGATGGGAGTAATTGATGTCATTTTGTCGACAATATAGTCAAAGATTTTTGTCGACCAATTAGACGATGATACTTCTGATCATTAACCAACGTTGTCCATTGTCATCAGGTGCACGATGAGTGCTCCCGATGGGAGTAGCCCTCGAGGCTATAGTTGAAAGTTTTTTGGGTATAGGCTCAAATATATTGTCTTCTCATCTTCCCAGCTGCGTTATTCTTATGTTAATTTGTCGGGTGCGCTCTTAGCGCTCCTGATGGTAGTAGCCCCCGAGGCTATAAGGGGGTGCTTGCAGCCTTTTATAGACTCAAATATTTTCTTCTGCATCGCTTTTTGGTTCTTTGGAGGATTGCAAATTTCTTTTTTTCTTCCTTTATATATTTATCCGCTCTTCCTTTCTCTTTTCTGTACGAAATGTCAAAGCCCGTAACTTTAATTGGACCTGTAATTCATAAAGGCCCATGAAGGGTTACTTATAAATAAGGTACGCCAGCTTGCCAGGAGAAAACCCTAATCTTCTCATTGCGAGCCTTCTCCACCGCATTGTCTTCCTCCTCCAAATCTCATATAGGGTTTCTTTGTTCCAAGCAAAAACCTTCCAATGGCGGATGCCGGTGTTGTCGATCTTGACACCGGTGCCTTGATAGAGAAACGGGGGCGCGGCCGTCCACGCGGCAGTAAAAACAAACCAAAGGACGCTTCCCTGGTGGCCTCATCGTCGTCCGCGTCTATGAAGCGGCACCCCGGCCGCCCCTTGGGAAGTAAGAACAAACCCAAGCCATATGTCGCTGTTGCCCTAGATGCAAGCGCTGCTCCTCGCAGTGCCTCTCCTCCTCCTCCTCCTGTCAAAACTTTCTCCTTTTTTATCGCTGGTGCTCAATGCCATGAGCAGAAGCATGTTCCTCTGAAATTTACTCAGTTCATAGATGGGCGCGAGCTTTGAGAGGCTATCATCCATGAAGAATCTGGAGGAGGAACTCCGTATGAAGTGGAGGTGTACTACGATGGCCGTGGTGAGATGTACTTCAGGGGCGGCTGGCCCCAGTTTGTAGAGGACCATGAGCTGCATCAGGGTTTTTTCATGCTCTTCGACTACCATTGCGGTACGTCGAAGTTTGACGTGAAGATCTTCGACTGCACCCAGTGCCAGAGGAAGTATGAAGCCGAAGTGCACTTTCAGTAGTTGTTTTACTTTCCTCTTGGTGTAATCCTTTTGATTTGTGCTCCTTTGGCCTGCTTTATGTAATAAATATATATGTGACGTACTTTGTTCATATGCTATCGTGTTCAGTAATAGACCATATGAACTATCAACGTTCCGAGGTGTGTTTTCTCTTAGTGTCGATGTGCTTTTGCGTTTCTGCTAGTCGTGTGTTTCTTGTTGAATATAGGGTTGTGAACAACCTTGTAATAACTCATTAGAAGACATGAATACATGATCTCAGTGATATTTCAATTTCTTTATAACGACTCGAGGGTCGGAGCCCCCGAGCGGAAAATCATGACATATTCTACATATCGTCGAGTTGACCCAAGAAACCCGACCTGTGGCCTCATGTTCTGGGATTAGAGGGTCATAACTCACAGTTTACTGTTGTTGTCGTCGTCTTCTATGCGTAAAAATGTCGGAGCTGCTCTGCATTCCACGGGTTGCTCTCATCTTTGCCTGTTTTCTTGTCTTGTAATCGATAAGCTCCTCCTGGTATGACTTCTGTGACAATGTAAGGTCCCACCCATGCGGATTCTAGTTTGCCATGGCCGTCCTGCTTGAGTCGTTGGACTAGATCCCCTACTACGAAAGATCGGGGGCAAACTCGAGTAGTATGATAGTTCCATAGACTCTGCTGGTATTGTGTAGCTCTGGCAAGTGCTACATCTCTTGCTTCGTCGAGTGCATCGATGTCATCTTGAAGTGCTTCAGTAGAAGTCATTTTGTTGTAAGCCGCAATTCTTAGGGCTTCATGAGTAATCTCGACTGGAAGCACGGCTTCTGCGCCATGGACCAGAAAGAAAGGTGTCTCTTGGGTGACCGCATTAGGCGTAGTTCTCAGACTCCAGAGCACGGAGGGTAACTCATCTACCCAAGCGTGCTTGGCTTTCTCCAAGGGTGCTAATAACCTATTCTTTATTCTGTTGCATATTAAGTCGTTTGCTTTTTCGACTTGCCCGTTTGTTTTGGGATGTGCAAGGGATGTGAACTTTAGTTTGATTCCCATACTTTCGCAATAACTTTTGAACTCTTTGGATGTGAAATTTGTTCCATTGTCTATGATGATGCTGTGTGGTACTCCGAAGTGAAATACTATTGACTTGATAAAGTTGATTGCTGCTGTGGAATCCTGAGTTGTTACTAGGGCTGCTTCTACCCACTTGGTGAATTTTTCTACTGCCACCAACATGTAGACGTGCCCTCCTGGCCATGACTTGTGCAATTTTCCTACCATATCCAAACCCATTGTGCAAAGGGCCAGGACAGTGGTATTGGCTGAAGTTCTGTTGCTGGCGCGTGCGGTCTGGATGCAAATTGTTGACAGGCCTCACACCTTTGGACTATATCTTTTGCATCTTCGATGGCGGTTAACCAGTAGAATCCTGCACAAAAAGCCTTGGCTGCTATAGCTCTGCTGCTAGCATGATGTCCGCAAACTCCTGCATGGATGTCTTTTATTATGTCTTGCCCTTCTTGAGGGATGACGCATCGTTGCAATACGCCAGTTATACTTTTCTTGTATAACTTCCCTTGTAGTATGACAAAAGCTTTGGATCGTCGTATTATCCTTCGTGCTTCGACTGTATCTTCGGGTAGTGTCTACTTCATCATGTACGCTAAATATGGCTGCATCCAAGTTTCTTCGATCATCATGACTCCCTCTGGTTCTGCTATGCTTTCCGTTCTTGGCTTGCTAGCCCCTGAGCCTGTCGCCAGATGCTGACTTGGTTCCCCTGGAGTCGAACTTTTGCTGCCTTTTATTGACCTCTCGATAATTTCCTCCCAAAAAACTCCTGGTGGTATAGGCAGGCATTGGGACCCAATGTTTGCTAGATTATCGACTTCCTCGTTGCTGGCTCTGCTGATGTGTGAAACTTCGCACCCATCAAAAGTTCCTTCAAGATAGTAGTACAAATTCCTGTACGCCATCATGTTGTCGCTGATGGCATCACATCGATTCATTACTTGCTGGACGACGAGGTTCGAGTCCCCGAATATTTTTAGTTGGGTTGCTCCACATGCTTTGGCCATCTTCATTCCGTGAAGCAGGGCCTCATACTTGGCTTCATTGTTAGAATCTTGTGAAAAACTCATCCTTAATACGTACTTTAGCTTATCCCCTTGCGGTGATATTAAGACTACCCCTGCTCCTGCGCCTTGGACCCTTTTTGACCCATCGAAGTACAGTGTCCATACACTCGACATGTCAGGCAGTCCTATGTTTTGTAGTTCGAGCCACTCTGCTGTGAAATCTGGCAGCACCTGAGATTTGATTGCTTTCCTTTTCTCGTCCATGATGTCTAGGGGAGATAGCTTCATTCCCCATAGGAAGACACGTCCTGTTGCTTTAGGGTTGTTCAAAATATTTGATAGTGGGGCTTCGTTAACCACTATGATTGGATGTACCGCGAAGTATTGATGCAATTTTCGTGCTCTTGTAAATATGCTGTATGCAAGCTTTTGATAATGCGGGTACCTCTGTTTTGTTGGTGACAGGACTTCGCTGAGGAAGTATACTGGTCGCTATACTCGGTGCGCCTTCCCTTCTTCACTTCGTTCGACTACTAGCATCATGCTCACTACTTGATATGTGGCCGCGATATATAATAGCAGTGACTCCCTTTCTTTTGGTGCGACCAACACTGGTGGTGTGGAAAGCACTTTTTTCAGCTGCGCGAACACTGCATCTGCCTCTTCTGTCCACTCGAATTTGTTGTCTGACTTTTTCATCAGCGCATAAAAAGGGAGGGCTTTTTTTCCTAATCGTGCAACAAATCAACTTAATGCCGCTACGCGTCTTGCGAGTTTCTGCATGTCATGTAGCTTTGTTGGTTTCCCCATTGTTAATATGTAGCGCCCTACCTTTTGCTAAAGGCAGAACTCATGTGTTACTGTGCTATTCCCTGGATCAATAGATAGCACCACAGTATAAAATATAGTAATCATTGCAATAGCATCAAATATTACAACGTAAATCCAGTTACATAGGTCTTCAACCTTACGAGTACACAGAATAAAGCATAGTTGCAATGAGCCTCCATCTTCATCGAGTGCCACAGGCAGACATGTTGGAATGTAGACTCGAGATCCAACTAAACGTTCTTCATCCGAAAAACCTTCACGTTTGAATATGCATGATGACCCACAAGTATAGGGGGTGTATCGTAGTACTTTCAATAAATAAGAGTGTCAAACCCAACGAGGAGCAGAAGGTGTTGACAAGTGGTTTTGATCAAGGATTCACTATAAATACTAGCAAACGAGTTTTCAGGGGTATTTGGTAATGCAAATAAATAAAGTGCGAGTAAATAAAAGACAGTAGTAATAATTGCAGCGAGTGGCCCAATCCTTTCTGAAACAAAGGACAAGCCAGTTGTGTAACTTATGATAACCAAATGTTCTCGAGGACACACGGGAGTTTCTGTCAAGAGATTTCGCTTCATGCCGCTAAATAATCTTTATTGGTTTGATAAGTGTTATGGGGGTGAACCTGTGCTAGCGCACTACCCTTACTAGGATAAATACACACTTGTGATTATACCCCTTGCAAGCATCCACAAATACAAGAAAGTAATTAAGATAAATCTAACCACAGCCTTAAACTCTAAGATACTACGCTCCCTGGTGCAATGGTTTCCCAATGGAGGTTTAGGTTTCTGTCACTCCAGCAACCCCACAATTGGTAGCCAAATACACAATGCATCTCACTAGGCCCATAAATGGTGAAGTATCATGTAGTCGACATTCACATGACACCACTAGTGAAATAGCATCACAACAAATAAATATCAAACCATTAAATATTACTCAACATAATTCCACTACTAATGACTTGACTTCTCCCATGTCCTCAAGAACTAAATGAACTACTCACAAGACATCATATGTATCATGACCAGAGGTGAAATAATGATGAATAACAATCTGAACATAAACCTTAATTCAACGGTTCCACTCAATAGCATAAACCACAAGAGTAATCAACACCAGGAAAGTTTCCCCTAAGAATATAACAAGATCCAACTCAAGATGTTACAGCGGGATGGCGTGGTGATGGTGGAGATGAAGGTGTTGGTGATGGAGATGATGATGATGATCCTGATGAAGTCTGGTGTGATGGTGATGGCGATGGCGATGATCTCCCCTCTCCAGGAAGGAATTTCCCCGGCAGATTTCTGCCTGCCGGAGAGCTTTTCTCTCTGGTGTTTTCCGCCCCACAGAAGCGGCGGTGTCTATCTCTAAGCCCCCCCCCCCCTTGACTTAGGTTTTCAGGGACGATGAAGTACGCGAAGGGGCGATGGCAGAAGTGGGCCAGGGTGTAACGACCCAGAAAAATCCTCAATATAAGAATTGTTTGTTATTTTCTTTTTGTGCATCTTCGTGACGTCATGCATCATCATGCATTCTATCACCTTGCATGTTTTCTAAAACCTAAATTATTTTGTGGTACAATCCTATTTTTATTCTCGCCCGTATGGTTCTATAATAAACCCTCCTCTTCTTTTCTTATTTTAAATTAAAACCCAAAACTTTATTATTTGCAAACCTTTGAAATTATTTTGAGACAACCTTTTCAAAAACCTGTTTTGTAATTTGTTCCTCCTCTTGTCTCCAAAATTCTAGCAAGAAAAGAAGGCAGAAAAAAATCATCATGAGAAAAGAGAAGAAACACAGGTTTCTTGGGCCTATGCTCGTCCTTCCTTCTGCAGCCAAGCAGCAGCCTTCTTACTCCCGCTTCCGGCCCACGGCCCAGCAACCTCCCGAAGATCCTCTCCTGTCGTTTTCTTCACTGTACGGCGGAAAATCAGTACGTCCACGTCACCATGGTTCTGATGGGACGGCTCCCATGCGCCCCTGCTCTCCTTAAAAACCAGTCCCTCCCTGCAACCCTAGCCCAACTTCCTTCCAGTTCCCTAGCGCCGCCGCTGCTCTTTCTTCCTTTTCCCGACCCGGAGGTCCTCTCTTCATCATCCTCGCAGCGCTGTTGGCCACCTCTGTTTCCTCTCGTCACTGCGTCTCACCGTGCTCGTCAAGCTCGTTCTCGACCTCTGCCACTCTGTTTGCATCCCCAGCTTCGTATTCGTCGCATGCGTGTTCGCCCTCGTCAAGTTTGCATCGACTCTTGACCGCAGACCTACCTCGTCGTTGCCCCGCCATCTCCTCCATTGTTATCATCTTCTTGAACGTCCCAGACTCCGCTGTGCTCACGTTTGTCCGCGCGTTCCTACAGGCTCATGCTCGGCATCCGTTGCGTCGCCTCGTCTCTGCATCCCGTCGCGGCTTCGCTGCTCTCCGTCGATTCATCAAGCTCATCTCCGACGTTCTCGTCTCTGTCCGTCACGCGCTGCCATGCCGCGTACGTCCCCGCGCATCTCCGCTCCCATCGCCGTCCCTGCCGTTCGACTCCGCCGTGTGTCCAAGCTCGACCCCGCAGGTCCCGTTCTGGTCATCCCGTCAACGACGTCAAGCCTCACTGCGCGCCTGTGAAGCTTCCTCCGTCCGTCCGTCTGCACCGAGCTGGACACCGTCGTTCCTCATCCTCCCAGACCACCTCCCCGTCCACGTCTACTCCCTCTTGGTGAGCTACAGATTCCTTTCCCTATGTCCATCTTTGTTTCCTTGCCTTGGTGCCGCTGATTCGCATTCTCTGCTCATTCTTAACCTCCCACGGAGCGTGCTCGTCTTCGTCCAAGCTCTGTGCAGCGTTTCTGCAGCTCCTTCTCCAGTCGCTCCGTCCCCGACGCCGTTCTTCCCCGCTTCGCAGTGCAATCCACGCCGGCAACTCGATTCAAGTTCTGCGCGCCCCTTCCATCTGCAAGATTCGACATATAGACTGGTTGGTCCGTTTCGTGTTGTCGAATTGCAGGTTCAGAGTTCGAATCATGTTCAGTTCACAAGCCAACCCTTTTTACTCTGTTTTGTTCAGACCTCGCGTCCAGGGTTGCTTCAATTGGATTTTAAGTCCTCGTCAAACAAGATCTGATCGTAGGCCTACTAGTTCATTCCATTCCCTTACCTCGGCAGGTCCTGAGTTCAATTCCCTGGGATCTCGTTATAATCCCAACTTTTTGATATTCAGATCCAACGCTGATGGGCCTCGGCCCAGGTCCATGTCCGCTATTCCGTCGCCCCCGCGCAGCCTCTAAGCTTCCGTCGCCTGTCAGGTCCAGTCCAGTTTCTAAATTTTTTTCTTTTCTTTTTCTTCTTCTGAAAATTCCTGCAAGTATTTGAATCTTGCATAATTCATATCTTTCAAATGGTAACTCGAAATAAAAAGTATTTTATATGAAAGTTTATTAGAAAAATGTGTAGAATCTGAATATGTCATCCATATACCTGTTTGCATCTTTCATCATGTCATGTCGTAATAGTTTGCATTCACATAATAAGTAACATATGGAGTATTTGGAAATGCTTATAATGCTTTCCCGCTTTAATTAATATTGTGTAGCTCACCCATATCTTGTCTTTGCCATGCTAATGAACATTTAAATTGCCGTGTAGTAAAAGAACTTGAACCATATATGTGTGTGTCGGGATTCTGATTCCGCTTAATTTAGGTAAGTTGCATTGCATCATAATTGCCATGTCATGCATACATGCTTCACATGATCATGCCGATTCTTTTTACCGTAGTAGTAAGTGTTGCATCTGTTGCTTGTTGTAGCGATTTGCTTCTCCCCGGATAGGACGAATCGTGGTGATGTGAGGAACGACAAGTTCTTCGGGTGTTCTTCGACCGTCTTTTCAGGCGAGCCCTTTTCTCTCTACCCATTTAACATTTTTGCGCTCGCTACCTCTATATTCTAGCCTTGTGTCGCGATGCTTTGTTCGAGTCACGTGTCCTATCCACCTGTTTATCCAAAGCAAAGCCATAGAACCTTCCATACATCCTATTACCCGTGTGCTGGTTGTTCGAGTTGGCCTTGCGAGTCATAGGTATCTTCAGGTTGTTTGACTTGTTTTATCTTATTGGGTTGGGAAAGTTATCACATGCTCTATTGTATGGATATATGTTGTTGGAGATAATCATGGCTTACTTTAATGTTAAAGATTAAAATTGAATTAAGCAGAGGCATCGGTGAGTCATTTTGCCAGTTTTCCGACGGCTCACTTGTGTCCCCTAGGACCCCGAGATCGCATGAACTGTTCTGAGACTGAGCGCTCTAACCAGGCGTGGGTACGTTTATGGGCCTCCCCTCGATCACTGCTGGAATCTACACACTTGTCCAGTGGCCACAACTAGTTTGAGGTTTTCCATTTGGGTTTTGCGTGCATGCAGCTCTTGTATCTTAACGGTTCGATTTATTTTGGGGGAAGCCCAAGAGTGCCTTGTAACCCCTTGTTTTGCTTCTGCATGCATGCATAGGATGTGGTATGTGCGTTTATCGCTGCTAAAGCGGGTCGTCTCCCAGAGAGGAGCCAGGCCTCGAAAGCCGTAGACACAAATAGGTAGGTCTGTCTTAGAGATTTGGCTGGACTCTCGATACGGGTTAAACTTAGTTAGGTGGCTTCCTGGACTTGTTTGTAGTGAAGGAGAGTGTGAGTCGTGACCTCCTGCCGGCACACCGTTGGAAGTGTGCTAATCGTAGGCATCAAGGGGTGATCGTGCGTTTGGGTACATTTGGGCATCCCTGCAGGGTTAAATCTTTTCGAAAAGCCGTGTCCGCGGTTATGGACGACTTGGAGCTGTACTACTCGATCATAGAATAACTTGCACCTGTTGTTTCAATACAAATAAACTTGTGTAGTAAGTTAGCACAACTACAACAACAAACCTGCAATAAAACTTTATAACCGTGTGAGTGCCTTTGCAATTGCTTCCTCGTTGGGTGTGAAGGGGCAATACATCGGCTGGGTTATGTTTGGTGTTAGTATTTAGTTGGTTACGTTTATGCGCTCTCTTATCTTATTCTATTTAGACGGAAAGTTGTAGTGTGTCTCTGTAGTATGATTCTTTTGTTGCCGCTAAGTCCACCATATAGCTTGTAGGCGAGCACAGCTGAATTCCAGTCTTGCGAGTACGTGCCTCGGTACTCACCCTCGTTTTTCTTCTTTTTCCTTTCTCTTTCTCCCTACTTTTTCGGCAACCGATGGCCCGATCTTCACAGGTACGGGAGCGACGATGTTAGCAAGGTTACCCTTCCGGCTTGGCCTGGGCAGGGTTTGGACGCCATCGTTTATCTTTCGGCCTCTTAGGCCCATTTGTATTCTTGTCCGTACTCGGATGCTATTTGCTTTGTGTATGATTTGGATCTTTGTTTTGTATATTTGGATTCTTGACTCGTGGAGTCTTCGTGGTTATTATATATTCTTTTGTGGGTTCCATCATGAACTTGTATAACTGTTGCTACCTTGATTCCACCCGCATCGCGTGCATGTTGCGACGTGCACGAGGCGCTTGGTGGTGCGTTTCCAAAGCGACATCATGTAGATTGTGGCGTGATCACTATAATCTGCAAGGTGTCGGTTTTGGGGCGTTACACAGGGTGGCCTCACCACAGGCCGGCACGGCCAGGGGTGGGCCCGCGCCCCCTGGTGGTGAGCCCACCCCGTTGCTCCTCTCGCCTCCTCCTTCTGGCTTCTTCAGTCTTCTGGTAAAATATAATTTTCTAGTATTTTTCTGGAATTTCCTGATCTTCCGAAATATGGTGTCTTGACGGTCCTTTTTCCAGCAGAATCCTGACTCCGGCAGCAAATCCTCCAATGATCATCAAACATGTAAAAATAGAGGAAACAACATAAGTATCATCTCTAAATGTGAAATATATCAATGAATAACAGTAAATTATGATACAAAATAGTGATGCAAAATGGACGTATCAACCCCCGCAAGCTTAGACCTCGCTTGTCCCCAAGCGAAAACTAAACTCGGTAAACATGACCACAGGTTTATGGAGTGAAGTGTCGATAATCAAAATATGGACAAGAAGCATCACATTTACCAAGGCACAAGGTATAATAGAAAGCAACTTCCCTTTATATGATAAAGACTTGCAATAAGTAAAAGGGAATCACAAATAAGGATGCACAAGGTAAACTATAATTGGTAATGGCAAACCTTAGTTCTTGGTTAGAGAACGATGAACAAGCTATTCTTCTTTTTGAACGGAGCCTTTTTAAAATAGAGCTAATATAGCAAAAACTATATGCTCAATGAAACAAACTTTTGCATTCATAGAAAGCTTTCAAAGATATATTCCTTCAGATAAAAGCATTGTACTAACAAAAGAAGTTAGTAAACATGATTAAACGGATCAACATATGGATGCGTGAAACATAACAACTCAAATGCTTGCTTGAGATAGAAGGGAATAGGTTGACTCAACATAAAAGTAAAAGACAGGCCCTTCGCAGAGGGAAGCAGGGATTAAACATGTGCTAGAGCTTTTCATTTGTAAAACAGAGGTAAAAAGTTATTTTGAAAGGTGGTTGCTTTTGTTAACGACTAGCAACGGAGTTCTTGATATCTTCCATACTAAACAAGTGAGGGCGGTTTCGAGATGTTGATTAATTGGCACATTGGTGCTCTTTTATAGCTCTGCACTCCTCCCCACCATTTCCTTTCTCAAACCATGGCTAACCGATTCCATCGGGTGCCAACCAACTTTCACATACCATGGAGGAGTGCTCTTTTTCTTTTCTTTATGAGATTACAATGGTCTGACCAGCTCCCTTGCAAAATTAATGACGAGTAGATGAAGCTGCCTAGTCGAGGGGTACTTAATTTAGTATGGAAGATAACAAACCCATCCACTACGTCCTCATGAGCTAAAAACAGTGGCACAAAATGAGAAGTATTTGAAGGTTTTTGAAAGGTAGCACATGAAAATTTACTTGGAATGGCTTGAAATACCATGCATAGGAATTTATAGTGGACTCTTTGGAAGTAACTTGGCTTTTAGGAGTTGGATGCACGAGAAGTATTCCCTCTCAGTATAGGTTTTTGGCTAGCAAGGCTGGGTAGCAAGCATAAGAGTTGCATGAAACAAACAAAAATACATATAATAGGAACAATCATGCAAACTTCCTTGAAGGCGCAACGACTTTAACTTTGAGAATAATAATACTTATAAGCCAAACATGAAGGAAAACTGAAGTGATTTAACTACAAGCACTTCTTTCTTCTTTTGTACTCAAACCTCAAAGTAATGTTGCTATTGACCAAGCTAAGTTTGCCAAAACCAACTAAATTTACTCATGCTCCCAAAGTGATACCAATACTAATCAACAAGACTAGTCATATAAGAAAGATTGCAAACTAAAATAAAGTGTGTGGAAAGTAAACGATAAAACTTCTCATTAATATTTCATTACCGCAACTCACACCAAAGGATACATAGATAACCAACTAAGGAGGATACTTCCACACTGCAAACTATTCTATAAGATAACTTCTTTATTCATGATATGACTCTACTTGAAAAGTAAATGAGTAAAAGATAATGATGTGATACCGCGGCACTCCCCCAAGCTTGGAACAAGCCTAGGGGATGCCTATACCGATGACGAATTACTCCTTTGGCGGTGGTGGGTAGTCTTAATAAGCTTCTCAATCAAATCTTTCAAATCATCGATCTTGTGACTGAGGTTACTAATCATCCCTGAATTGTGCTCAATATGGCTCATGAACCTGTCAGCCAGAGAGTCCCAGCTCTTGGAATTATTTCCCCATCCTTCTTCACTCTTGGATCTTTCTTTCCCTGCACTGTTAGAACGATCTATATCCCAACCAGAGGGCAATCGTGATCTAGGCACCTTTTGAAACTGATGTTCATGTATTAGAGTATGGAAAGGGTTGTTGCCTGACAGAGATGTCCGTGGAGCTAAGAGGTGGCGCGGCACACCCCCTTCGGTTCTTATATGTGCACTCCTCTTGAACTTGTCATGGCTTGTCACCACCCCAATGCTTGCGATCATGGTGCTCGGGCGTGAACTTTGATCTTCTTCCATCACTTCTTCCTCAGCCTCACTTTCAACTTCTTCCTTCAGCTGAAGGTCTTGGTGGTCATCTTCTGGAGGCGTCTTCTCCTTGTCGTCGCTTGAAGGAGACATGATCCGCCCAAAACTAAGAACAATCTCCTGACAGAAACAGCTCGAAACAAAAACACGACGAGAAAACGATATACAAACCTCGGGTAATCTAGGGGGTTATATAGGCAAAAATTAAACATCGAGACGAAATCACAGGAGGAAACCGGGATGGAAACAAGCTCCGGGGTGGTCTCACCACAGGGCGGCGCGGCCTGGGGTGGGCCCGCACCCCCTGGTGGTGAGGAGCCACCGGACTCCGTCTCCTACCCATTTTCATCTTGTGATTTTTCATATTTAGCAAAAAAAATAAAAATATTAATAGAAAAGTTTTTCGTGAACCTTTTCTGACTAGAACTGTTACCTATTCGAAAACAAACTCTGTAGGTTCCTGCATATTGTCCTGGATGAATTCTTCCGGAGAAACTGTTTGAATAACATCAACATCTTCATTATAAGAATCTCCAGCAATATAATGTTTGAGTATTTGCCCATTCACCACTTGTGTAGTGTCATCTTTCAACGAAGCAATCTTTATCGCACCTGAGCGGTACACTTCCATAATAAGATATGGTCATTCCCATTTAGAGAGTAATTTTCCTGCAAAAAATCTGAGACGAGACCTATACAATAGGACTTTCTCACCAATGTGAAACTCTCTCTTAAAAATTCTCTTATCATGCCATTGTTTGACTTTCTCTTTGAAAATTTTGGCATTCTCGTAAGCTTCGTTTCTCCAGTCATCTAGGTACTCAAATCTAACAACCTTTTCTTACCGGCGAGTTTGAAATCTCTATTAAGCTCTTTCACTGCCCAAAAAGCTTTGTGTTCTAATTCTAAGGGCAAGTGACACACTTTTCCGTAAACCATTTTGTAAGGAGACATGCCCATGGGGTTCTTATAAGCAGTTCTATAAGCCCATAAAGCATCGTTTAACTTGCTAGCCCAGTTTTTCCTAGATCTATTGACAGTCTTCTGCAAGATAGACTTGATCTCTCTATTTGAAAGCTCTACCTGCCCACTAGTTTGGGGATGATAAGCAGAAGCAATTCTATGATTAACGTCATATCTAGCAAGAGTTTTTCTAAAACCGCCATGAATAAAATGAGAACCTCTGTCAGTCATAAGATATCTAGGCACACCAAACCTAGGAAAAATAAGATCCTTAAGCATTTTTAACGAGGTCTCACCATCGGCACTCTTTGTAGGTATGGCTTCTACCCACTTGGTAACATAATCAACAGCAACAAGTATGTGAGTATAGCCTTTTGAAGGAGGAAAAGGACCCATAAAGTCAAATCCCCAACAATCAAATGGTTCAATAACAAGAGTGTAACTCATAGGCATTTCATTACGTCTATAAATATTACCAACTCTTTGACATTCATCACAAGATAAAACATACCTTCTAGCGTCTTTAAAGAGGGTTGGCCAATAAAAACCTGATTGTAGAACCTTTTGTGCAGTTCTATCTCCAGCATGAGGTCCTCCATAAGCACTGCCATGGCATTTTCTTAATATTTCTTGTTGCTCATATTCTGGAACACATCTTCGCATAATACCATCAACTCCTTCTTTATATAAATGTGGGTCATCCCAAAAGTAATGCCTCAGATCATAAAAGAATTTTCTTCTTTGCTGAGCTGTAAAGGTTGGAGGCAAATACTTGGAAACAATAAAGTTAGCATAATCAGCATACCAAGGAAGGTCTCGCGAAGTTACATTTATTGAAGCCAACTGTTCATTTGGAAAACTATCATTAACAGGAATAGGATCAAAAGAAATGTTTTCCAATCTAGACAAATTGTCAGCAACAGGATTTTCAGCACCTTTCCTATCTACAATATGCCGATCAAACTCTTGTAAAAGCAACACCCATCTAATAAGCCTAGGCTTAGCATCCTTCTTCGACATAAGATATCTAATAGCAGCGTGATTAGTATGAATAGTAACTTTAGAATCAACAATGTAAGGTCTAAACTTATCACATGCAAAAACAACAGCAAGAAACTCTTTCTCAGTAGTAGCATAATTCTTCTGAGTAACATCAAGAGTTTTACTAGCATAATGAATAACATTCAACTTATTATCTACGCGCTGTCCAAGAATAGCACCAACAGCAAAATCACTAGCATCACACATAATTTCAAAGGGTAAATTCCAATCAGGTGGTTGAACAATAGGAGCAGTAGTTAAAGCCTTCTTAAGAGTTTCAAAAGCTTCCTTACAATCATCATCAAAGACAAATGGTATATCTTTTTGAAGAAGATTAGTAAGAGGCTTTGAAATCTTAGAGAAATCTTTCATAAACCTCCTATAGAAACCAGCATAACCAAGAATACTACGAATACCTTTAACATCTCTGGGACAGGGCATTTTCTCAATTGCTTCAACTTTTGCTCTATCCACTTCAATACCCCTTTCAGAAATTTTATGTCCAAGAACAATTCTTTCATTCACCATAAAGTGGCATTTCTCCTAATTAAGAACAAGGTTAGTTTCTTCACACCTCTGCAAAACTTTATCAAGATTGTGCAAACAATTATCAAAAGAAGTTCCATAGACGGAAAAATTGTCCATGAAAACCTCCACAATTTGTTCACAAAAACCATGAAAAATAGCAGACATGCATCTTTGAAAAGTAGCAGGAGCATTGCACAAACCAAACGGCATACGTCTATAAGCATAAGTTCCATAAGGACGAGTAAAAGTGGGTTTCTCTTGATCTTGCTTTTTAACAGCAATCTGAGAGAAACCAGAATAACCATCAAGAAAACAAAAATGAGTCTTCTTAAATAACCTCTCTAACATCTGATCTATAAACGGTAAAGGATAATGATCTTTCTTAGTAACCTTGTTAACCTTTCTATAGTCAATGCACATCCTATAACCAACTACTACCCTTTGAGGAATAAGCTCGTTATTCTCATTAGGCACGACAGTCATACCTCCTTTCTTAGGAACACAATGAACATGACTAACCCATCTACTATCAGCAATAGGATAAATAATACCAGCATCAAGGAGCTTCAATACCTCATTTCTTACCACATCCTTCATCTTGGGAATTAAGCGGCGCCGATGTTCAACAACTGGCTTAGCGTCTTCCTCCATGTTAATAGCATGCTGACATATAGTAGGAGAAATCCCTTTTAAATCGTCAAGAGTATATCCCATAGCTCCCCGGTGTTTCCTCAATATCTCCAATAACCTTTCTTCTTCCTTTCCTGAAAGTTTAGAACTGATAATAACAGGATATATTTTCTTATCATCAATATAAGCATACTTGAGATCATCAGGTAAAGGTTTTAATTCGAACACAGGATCTTCCTTAGGTGGCAAAGTGGTACCAAGATCCTCCACAGGTAAATTGTGCTTAATCAACGGTGGTTGACAAAGGAAAATATCGTCAATCTCTTCCCTTTCCTTCCTGTAAACATCACTTTCATGGTCCTCTATGAATTGCTGCAAAGCATTATTAGGAGCAAGGGCAATAGAAGCAAGCTGTTCAACTCAAAAAATTTCATTAGGCATGTCATTTTCATAAGAAGTCTTAGCAAACTTAGAAAAATTAAACTCATAAGATTCTCCATTAAACTTAGTGAAAATTTTCTCCTTCTTACAGTCTATCACAGCACCACAAGTATTCAAAAAGGGTCTACCAAAAACAATAGGACAAGTTTTACTAGCTTCCGTACCAAGTACTAGGAAATCAGTGGGATATTTAGTCTTACCGCATAGAACTTCCACATCTCGAACAATACCAAGAGGCCAAACAGTTTCTCTGTTAGCAAGCTGAACAACCACATCAATATCCTCAAGTTCACAAGGGCCAATCTCATGCATAATTTCTCTATAAAGCTCTAAAGGAATGGCGCTTGAACTTGCACCAATGTCACATAAACCATAATAGCAATGATCTCCAATCCTGACAGAAATAACAGGAACACTTGTTTTCCTACGCCTATTAGGATCTGAAATAATGTTAGTAGCATCTTCACAAAAGATAATATGTTCATCCCCTACATCTTTAGTAACAAGGTCCTTCACTATAGCCACAGGAGACTTAATAGTAATTTGCTCATCAAGTTCTACAGCTTTCTTAGTACTTTTATTAGACACACTTACCAAAGTAGAATGCTCTTTTACCTTAGTAGGGAAAGGTGTCTTCTCAAAATAAGGTTCAGGCAAAATGCTATCAACAGTACAAACTTTAGTAGCTGCAGCAGGAATATGACTAATGGAATCTTTATAAGGCGCATGATATTTGTTCCAATCTTTCTTTGGAACATCAAGATATGAGGCAAAAGCCTTAAAATAGTTAGCAAGTATTTGAGAATCAGACCATAAGCAGTGCTAACATTATGAAAGTCATCGGTTCCCATAAAAGTTTTAATGCATTCATAATCATAATTTATACCTGACTTTCTACCTTTGTCGTTTTCCCATCCTTCAGCATTTTCTTGGATACGGTCAAGAAGTTTCCACTTAGCATCTTCTTTCATATGAGTAAATGATCCAAAACAAGAAGCATCCAAATAATCCTTATCATGAAGAGTAAGCCGCGCATAAAGGTTATCAATAACAATATTACTGGGGAGCTCATGAATGGGACATTTGAGCATTAGTAACTTCAATCTCCCCCACGCTTGGGAAATACTCTCTCCATCATGAGGCCAAAAGTTATATATTCAATTACGATCTTTATGAATTTCACTTGGAGGATAAAACTTGGAATAAAAGAGAGGCATAATTTCCTCCCAAGCAATAGATGGACCATCTTTAAGCAACCGATACCACTCCTCAGCTCTGCCTTTCAGTGATAAAGAGAATAGCTTCCTCTTGACCTGGCTCGGTGAAATACCTGCACACTTGAACAACTCGCATAATTCATGTATAAAAAGTAAGTGATCACCCGGATGGACAGTCCCATCTCCTGAATAGCAGTTATCCATAACATGTTCAACAATCTTCATAGGTATTTTAAAAGGATCTAATTGAACAGGTGGTGGTGGTGGTGGTTCATCCACATGTGCAGCAATAGTAGTAGTGTTCCCGAATAGGAACCCAAATGGAGAACTCTCCATAGCAAAATAAAATAAAAATAAAAGTCAGAAATAAAAACAATACTCACAGCAACGGTTACCTTTACCAATTCCACTCTTCAATAGCGCTTCACTCCCCGGCAACAGCGCCAGAAAATAGTCTTGATGACCCACAAGTATAGGGGCTGTATCATAGTACTTTCGATAAATAAGAGTGTCAAACCCAACGAGGAGCAGAAGGTGTTGACAAGTGGTTTTGATCAAGGATTCACTGTAAATACTAGCAAACGGGTTTTCAGGGGTATTTGGTAATGCAAATAAATAAAGTGCGAGTAAATAAAAAATAGTAGTAATAATTGCAGCGAGTGGCCCAATCCTTTCTGAAACAAAGGACAAGCCGGTTGTGTAAGTTATGATAACCAAACGTTCTCGAGGACACACGGGAGTTTCTGTCAAGAGCTTTTGTTTCATGCCGCTAAATAATCTTTATTATTTTGATAAGTGTTATGGGGGTGAACCCGTGCTAGCGCACTACCCTTACTAGGATAAATACACACTTGTGATTATACCCCTTGCAAGCATCCGCAAATACAAGAAAGTAATTAAGATAAATCTAACCACAGTCTTAAACTCTAAGATCCTACGCTCCCTAGCGCAATGGTTTCCCAACGGAGGTTTAGGTTTCTGTCACTCCAGCAACCCCACAATCGGTAGCCAAATACACAATGCATCTCACTAGGCCCATAAATGGTGAAGTATCATGTAGTCGACGTTCACATGACACCACTAGTGAAATAGCACCACAACAAATAAATATCAAACCATTAAATATTACTCAATATAATTCCACTACTAACGACTTGACTTCTCCCATGTCCTCAAGAACTAAACGAACTACTCACAAGACATCATATGAATCATGATCAGAGGTGAAATAATGATGAATAACAATCTGAACATAAACCTTAATTCAACAGTTCCACTCAATAGCATCAACCACAAGAGTAATCAACACCGGGAAAGTTTCCCTTAAGAATTTAACAAGATCCAACTCAAGATGTTACAGCGGGATGGCGTGGTGATGGTGGAGATGAAGGTGCTGGTGATGGAGATGATGATGATGATCCCGATGAAGTTCGGTGCGATGGTGATGGCGATGGCGACGATCTCCCCTCTCCAGGAAGGAATTTCCCCGGCAGATTTCTGCATGCCGGAGAGCTTTTCTCTCTCTGGTGTTTTCCGCCCTGCAGAGGTGGCGGTGTCTATCTCTGAGCCCCCCTTGACTTAGGTTTTCAGGGATGATGAAATACGCGAAGGGGCGATGGCAGAAGTGGGCCAGGGTGGCCTCACCACAGGCCGGCGCGGCTAGGGTGGGCCCGCGCCCCCTGGTGGTGAGCCCACCCTATTGCTCCTCTCGCCTCCTCCTTCTGGCTTCTTCTGTCTTTTGGTAAAATATAATTTTCTGGTATTTTTCTAGAATTTCTTGATCTTCTGAAATATGGTGTCTTGACGGTCCTTTTTCCAGCAGAATCCTGACTCCGGCAGCAAATCCTCCAATGATCATCAAACATGTAAAAATAGAGGAAACAACATAAGTATCATCTCTAGATGTGAAATATATCAATGTATAACAGTAAATTATGATACAAAATAGTGATGCAAAATGGACATATCAATGCAGCCCCAATAAAAGGGGTCAGTACAACAACGTACTCGCAAATGACACATGTATGGTGGCTTTTGTGAAAAGACTATACTATATGATATCTGGCTGGTGGATCTTTTGGGCTAACTTGCACAAAGCCAATTTTATCCTATATTTCCAAATCAAAACATTTTTAATCCTTCAAAAGGTTTTTGAGATGAGCACATGAAAATCACTCGAGTCCATCGCTCGAAATGACCCCACGTGGTTAAGTCTATCTTGAACTACCTAGACACCCGAGTCCATCCCTCGAATGACTAACCAATTTTAATTAATTAGAAAAGGTGATGAGATTCTTCTGTACAGATCATGTCTAGAGACTCAAGTTGTCCATAACCGGGGACACGGCTAATCGATTAGTTTTACACCCTGTAGGGGTTGTGCACTTTCACCTTAAGACTCATTTTACCCAAATAATAAAATGAGACAAGACCTTTCAGAAGAAGCACTAAACCATCCGAGTCTGACCGTACCCAACTACCACCCTCTGTCAGTATCCATGGATGAACCCTTACATCATACTCAATCAAGACAGAGCCTATAGTGTCATAAGGCTGCACTGGAAGTATACTACACATGGAATACATATTAATCTCTTTGTTCCTGAGTGGCAAACCACAAGTGTGCTCTCAAGTTACCACATACTCTAGGTCCTTCCCCTAGGCATGCAGCCCTGAGTATCCACTAACCCAAACTACCAGTCCACCTAGGTGATTCATTGAGGTTGTTACTTTTAATTAAGCAGCTGGCATTACTTTCAAAACAATAGTAGCAATCCTAGCAAAGTTGAGGTTTAAGTGTTGGCTACACACTACTAGGATCTAGCAATGTCATAAACTTCTTTGAAAAACAACCTATCATGCATACTACTAGAAAAACACTAATGCAGTAGTAAAAATTGGTAGAAGAATGTGTGTCACTTGCCTTTTTGAAGTTCATGATCTTTCCACTTCTCTCAACAAAATACGTCGCTCTCCGTACAAACTATAACACAGAATTAACACAACATAAACACACCACTCCAATAGCTACATAACAAACAGAATAAACAATTGAAAATAGTTTATTCAACATTTTAGATTTATTGAGATTCTGTGATAAGAGAGATATGGCAAGATATTGGGTCAAGGTGGTGTCAAGATGATCTTGGTGGTTATGAGTGATCACATGATTTACCTTGGTAGAAAAGAAACAAAGTTGAAAAGAAATAGAATTGATCTATGAAGGAAAATACTCAAATTCCCATATTTGAAATTGGATGTTTGTGAAGTGGTTCAAGAAATTTGGGAAATGATACTACTTAATAGATTACAGTAAAACAAAGCTACTGCAATTAGATTCATTCTAAAATAAATTTTAGAACTCAAGTTATGATCAGAACAATGATTTGGATAGATTTGAATACACAAAGTGTGTGCACGTATCAACTTTGATGTTTCTTGATTCTATGATGTTTTACATGATTAGAGGATTACAAAGACTACCAAATTGTAATTTTTGGATGTGTAGAACAAAAGATATGAATTAATTGGTGTAATAGATGGGTTTGAATAAATTTGAAAATGAATTCAAATTAGTTACTGAAACTATGAAATATTATTGCACCATTGGATTCTACTCATTCTTAGCTTTCCAGAGACATCTTATTTGTAAGATTTCAAGTTACGGAACAATTTCTATGAATTTTCAAAGTTTATCTTATTTTCTGAAAATCTAAATTCGAGAATTGACCGGAATTGACTTTGACCAGTTGACTGAGGTTACTGCTGACGTCATGATGATGTCAGAAAATTCAACAAAAAAAGTTGATTATTTTGAGAAACTTTTTATATGAAAGTTGTAGAGAATTACTAGATCTATCTACCCTACAACTTAATTTGAATTCGGGACAATAAGGTGGACTAGATCTGGATTATACCTTACAAGGTCTGAAACTTCGAACACTCTGTGCTCCTTGCTCGCTAAACGAAACAAGGTGAGACTTGCGGCTATGGAAAGCTATTGACGAGAGGAACAACTTCTGTGTTGACGGCGCGGCGATTCGGGATCATCTTCGAGGTCGATTTGGCTTCGATTGACTCAAAATTGGATCTGTTTCAAAGATATAGATCCATACCTCAAAACGAAAAACTCACCATAAGTAAGTTGTAGATAATTGAAAAATGAATCCACTCACCAAAGAGATTTGGATTTCGAGTAACGAGCTAGGCTCAAGACACGATTTTCACCATCAAATCTGAAATCTTGCGGGTCGGCTTGCTGGAGCTACGGTGGACGAAAAGAGATGAGGTTGGACGGGATTGAAGCGTCTCGATGAGATCTACAACTTTTGTTCAGAGGCCGAAGGCAAATAACAAAGTTTAGAGGCTCAAAGATTCTAGTCAAAGTTTCAGAAAAGATGATTTCGAGATTTCACGGAAAGAAACTTAGATGTACAGAGGTGGGGGCTATATATAGAGGGGTAGGTTGCTTGGGAAGCTAGGGTTTCAAGTTAGGAACGTGTAGAAACAAACGGATCCGAAAAAGGAGTTGTAGATCTTCAGATATTCGTGTTTAAGTGGAGATAGGTTTTGAAAAACGAAAAGAGAAGGAAAAATCGGGGATCGGGCACGTGCGGCTGGGCTGGCTGTGGGCGAGCGGCGCGTATTGCCCACCGCGCCGGGCGACACGCGCGATGGACCGGCTGGGCCGAAGTCGGTCCGGTCGGTCTAACACTTTTTTTCTGTTTCTTGTTTCTTTCATAACTTTTGCATTTTAGCTCCAAATGAGCTAAAACCAATTTCTATTTTTTTCCTAAAAATCAACACAACATTTTAAAATAATAAAAACCTAATTTTCACCATAAAACTAATTTTCAAATAAAACTTTATAAATTGGCCGAAAAGAGTTTTATTTGCATAATGCAAAACTAGAGAAATGATTTGAAGAATAATCCTTTAAAAATTAGAGGAAATACTTTATAAATAATATTTGAAATTCATTTCAAATATAGTTTTTGAAATGCAAACTTTATTTAATATAAACCATTTTGTAAATACTTCCTGTGCAAATATGCTTGCATATGTTTGAATAAATGCAAAATAGTATTTTGAAATTCTATTTTCTCAAAAGAGTTTTTAAGAAATAATAAAAAATTTGAAATGGTTTTTATAATAAAACTTTTAAATAAACTCAAAAGGTTTTAAACCCTTACGAAATTTCAATCAATACAAACAAAAAAAATTATTCCAAAATTTGATAAAAACTTGGGATGTTACAGACTACCACCTTTAAAAGAAATCTCGTCCCCGAGATTTGGAGAGGCTAGAAAGAAAGAAGAGTTTGGGTTACCTAGGTGGCTACCACCCTTAAAAGAAACTTTTGTGGGTAGTCTAGGTCTTTGGGTTCAGACAGGTACACCTTGGTTTTGACTTGGCACTGGGTCATCTTTTGAATCCATAGTTAGCCTTTATGTTCATTTCCAATAGGTGTGTGTCAATTCACAAACTTGGACGTCAATCTCCCTCAAGGGTTGCTTGGGTATAACCTTGCTCCCTTGTAGAGCTTCTATCCAACAAGGTAGCTGTTGAACTACTTTTGATACTGAGGGGCACTGTTTGGGTCAATCAGAAGACCAAGTTAAGGGGTCTCATGTCCTCCTAAGGTTAGGGCTTAACAACGTCATCACTCTTGTAGGTATGTCTCTCTAGATAAACCATTCCTCATAATAAGAGCGAATAATATGAGTAGTCGTCATGGGGGCCAATCCATGTCGGACCCAATCATTACCTTGTATATGGTTTGGTGCATCTCGCATTCTAGCTCTTGGTCAACCTCACTAGTTTTGACAAAAAGTTTCTTAGAAATAGAATCAATGTTTCAAATCCCATTTTTGAATTTTTGAAAACAAAACTATCATTCCTTAGCTAGGAATTTGCGTAAACTCTGTCATATGGCATTAACTCTTAGCTTGTAGATCCTTCGGTTTGCCATCTCATGTTTTATGCCTATTCTCCTTGATACCGAACTTCTTAGATGGAGTCAATAATGTTGTTGTCTTCATGGATACTTGTCAAGAAAACACTTCTTTGGGATTGGGATAAAGATGAGAACAGATAGAAGAGATCTAAAGAAGGTACCTACCCAAACACAACAGATCAAGGCAATTTATCTTACAAACAACATCTAACAAACATTCATCACCTCAAGCAAGTATAGTTCAAACACTAACAATCTAGTATGGTCATACCCCAATTTGGTATGATCATTAGATTATTATGATATCGGTGGTTCTATAAACTAGAATTATTGGTGGTCTATTCTATAGCTGTCTTCATTGTTCCTTATTCTCATTTCCATTTCCTCAATGCGTCGTTGGTGTTGTGCAGTCTTCATATCAGTATTTCTTCAAGTTCTTTGTTGGTCTTCCATGTAGTGCATCATGCTGAGTCGATGAATATCATATGAGTAGAAGTCCCACACTTCTGGCACACTGTGATCTTCTGTCCTTTCTTGAAGGTTTCAGGGTTGGGTCATTTTAAAGTAAAAGGAAAACCTTTGAGAAATGATGTGGGAGAGAATACAAGAAGTTTTCAAGGTGCAAACATTTTTTTTATACATATGAAAGCAAGATGAGATAGATTTCATTTTTAAAACCAAAATGATATTTTATTTTATTTTGAAGTAAGAAAACAAAATCTTAGGGGCTTCTAGTCTATTCCAAACCTAGGATCTCAATCCTACATGCAACCCTATGCTCTGATACCATTTTGTAGCGCCCTACCTTTTGCTAAAGGCAGAACTCCTATGTTACTGTGCTATTCCCTGGATCAATAGATAGCACCACAGTACAAAATATACTAATCATTGCAATAGCATCAAATATTACAACGTAAATCCAGTTACATAGGTCTTCAACCTTACGAGTACACATCATAAAGCATAGTTGCAATGAGCCTCCATCTTCATCGAGTGCCACAGGCAGACATGTTGGAATGTAGACTCGAGATCCTACTAAACGTTCTTCATCCGAAAAACCTGCACGTTTGAATATGCAGCCCCAATAAAACAGGTCAGTACAACAACGTACTGGCAAATGACATATGTATGGTGGCTTTTGTGAAAAAACTATACTATATGATATCTGGCTGGTGGATCTTTTGGGCTAACTTGCACAAAGCCAATTTTATCCTACTCCACGTGGTTAAGTCTATCTTGAACTACCTAGACACCCGAGTCCATCCCTCGAATGACTAACCAATTTTAATTAATTAGAAAGGATGATGAGATTCTTCTGTACTGACCATGTCTAGAGACTCAAGTTGTCCATAACCGGAGACACGGCTAATCGATTAGTTTTACACCCTACAGGGGTTGTGCACTTTCACCTTAAGACTCATTTTATCCAAAGAATAAAATGAGACAAGACCTTTCAGAAGAAGCATTCAACCATCCGAGTCTGACCGTACCCAACTACCACCCTCTGTTAGTATCCATGGATGAACCCTTACATCATACTCAATCAAGACAGAGCCCATAGTGTTATAAGGCTGCACTGGAAGTATACTACACATGGAATACATATTAATCTCTTTGTTCCTGAGTGGCAAACCACAAGTGCACTCTCAAGTTACCACATACTCTAGGTCCTTCCCCTAGGCATGCAGCCCTGAGTATCCACTAACCCAAACTACCAGTCCACCCAGGTGATTCATTGAGGTTGTTACTTTTAATTAAGTAGCTGGCATTACTTTCAAAACAATAGTAGCAATCCTAGCAAAGTTGAGGTTTAAGTGTTGGCTACACACTACTAGGATCTAGCAATGGCATAAACTTCTTTGAAAAACACCCTATCATGCATACTACTAGAAAAACACTAATGCAGTAGTAAAAATAGGTAGAAGAATGTGTGTCACTTGCTTTTTTGAAGTTCACGATCTTTCCACTTCTCTCAACAAAATACGCAGCTCTCCGTACAAACTATAACATAGAATTAACACAACATAAACACTCCACTCCAATAGCAACAAAACAAACAGAACAAACAATTGAAAATAGTTTATTCAACATTTTAGATTTATTGAGATTCTGCGATAAGAGAGATATGGCAAGATATTGGTTCAAGGTGGTGTCAAGATGATCTTGGTGGTAATGAGTGATCACAGGATTTACCTTGGTAGAAAAGAAACAATGCTGAAAAGAAATAGAATTGATCTATGAAGGAAAATACTTAAATTCCTATATTTGAATTTGAATGTTTGTGAAGTGATTCAAGAAATTTGGGAAATGATACTACTGAATATATTACAGTAAAACAAAGCTACTGCAATTGGATTCATTCTAAAATAAATTTTAGAACTCAAGTTATGATCAGAACAATGATTTGGATAGATTTGAATGCACAAAGTGTGTGCATATATCAACTTTGATGTTTCTTGATTCTATGATGTTTTACATGATTAGAGGATTCCAAAGACTACCAAATTGTAATTTTTGGATTTGTAGAACAAAAGATATGAATTAATTGGTGTAATAGAAGGGTTTGAATCAATTTGAAAATGAATTCAAATTAATTACCGAAACTATAGAATATTATTGCACCATTGGATTCTACTCATTCTTAGCTTTCTAGAGACATCTTATTTGTAAGATTTCGAGTTACGAAACAATTTCTATGAATTTTTGAAGTTTATCTAATTTTCTGAAAATCTAAATTCGAGAATTGACCGGAATAGACTTTGACCAGTTGACTGAGTTGACTGCTGGCGTCATGATGATGTCAGAATAGTCAACAGAAAAAGTTAATTATTTTGAGAAACTTTTTATATGAAAGTTGTAAAGAATTACTAGATCTATCTACCCTACAACTTAATTTGGATTCGGGACAACAAGGTAGACTAGATCTAGATTATACCTTACGAAATCTAAAATTTTGAACGCTCCGTGATCCTTGCTCGCTGAACGAAACAAGGTAAGACTTGTGGCTATGGAAAGCTATTGATGAGAGGAACAACTTCTGTGTTGACGGCGAGGCGATTCGGGATCATCTTCGAGGTCGATTTGACTTCGATTGACTCGAAATTGGATCTATTTCAAAGATATAGATCCATACCTCAAAACGAAAAACTCACCGTAAGTAAGTTGTAGATAATTGAAAGATGAATCCACTCACCAAAGGGATTTGGATTTCGAGAAATGAGCTAGGCTGAAGACACGATTTTCACCATTAGATCTGAAATCTTGTGGGCCGGCTTTCTTGGGCTATGGTGGACGAAAAGAGATGAGGTTGATTGGGATTGAAGCATCTCGACGAGATCTACAACTTTTGTTCAGAGGCCGAAGGCAAATAACGAAGTTTAGAGGCTCAAAGATTCGAGTCAAAATTTTGGGAGAGAGGATTTCGAGATTTCAGGGAAAGAAACTTAGATGTACGGAGGTGGGGGCTATATATAGAGGGGTAGGTTGGTTGGGGAGCTAGGGTTTCGAGTTAGTAACGTGTAGAAACAAACATATCCGAAAAAGAAGTTGTAGATCTTGAGATATTCTTGTTTAAGTGGAGATAGGTTCTGAAAAATGTAAAGAGAAGAAAAAATCGGGGATCAGGCGCACGCGGCTGGGCTAGCTGTGGGCGAGCGGCGCGTATTGTCTGCCGCGCCGGGCGACGCGCGCGATGGACCGGCTGGGCCAAAATCGGTCCGGTCGGTCTAACACTTTTTTTTTCTGTTTCTTGTTTCTTTCATAACTTTTGCATTTTAGCTCCAAATGAGCTCAAACCAATTTCTAATTTTTTCTAAAAATCAATACAACATTTTAAAATAATAAAAACCAAATTTGCACAATAAAACTAATTTTCAAATAAAACTTTATAAATTGGCCAAAAAGAGTTTTATTTGCATAGTGCAAAAATAGAGATTTGATTTGAAGAATAATCCTTTAAAAATTAGAGGAAATACTTTATAAATAATATTTGAAATTTATTTTCAAATATAGTTTTTGAAATGCAAACTTTATTTAATATAAACCAATTTGTAAATACTTCCTGTGCAAATATGCTTGCATATGTTTGAATAAATGAAAAATAGTATTTTGAAATTCTATTTTCTCAAAAGAGTTTTTAAGAAATAATAAAATGGTTGAAATGGTTTTTATAATAAAGCTTTTATATAAACTCAAAAGGTTTTTAATCCTTACGAAATTTCAATCAATACAAACAAAAAAATTATTCCAAAATTCGATAAAAACTTGGGATGTTACAGACTACCACCCTTCAAAGAAATCTCGTCCCCGAGATTTGGAGAGGCTAGAAAGAAAGAAGAGTTTGGGTTACCTAGGTGGTACCACCCTTAAAAGAAACTTTTGTGGGTAGTCTAGGTCTTTGGGTTCAGACAGGTACACCTTGGTTTTGACTTGGCACTGGGTCATCTTTTGAATCCATAGTTAGCCTTTATCTTCATTTCCAATAGGTGTGTGTCTATTCACAAACTTGGACGTCAATCTCCCTCAAGGGTTGCTTGGGTATAACCTTGCTCCCTTGTGGAGCTTCTATCCAACAAGGTAGTTGTTGAACTACTTTGGATACTGAGGGGTCACTCTTTGGGTCAATCAGAAGACCAAGTTAAGGGGTCTCCTGTCCTCCTAAGGTTAGGGCTTAACAATGTCATCACTCTTGTAGGTACGTCTCTCTAGATTAACCATTCCTCATAACAAGAGCGAATAATATGAGTAGTCGTCATGGGGGCCAATCCATGTCACACCCAATCATTACCTTGTATTTGGTTTGGTGCATCTCACATTCTAGCTCTTGGTCAACCTCACTAGTTTTGACAAAAAGTATCTTAGAAATAGAACTAATTTTCCAAATCCCATTTTTGAATTTTTGAAAAGAAAACTATCGTTCCTTAGCTAGGGATTTGCGTAAACTCTGTCATATGGCATTAACTCTTAGCTTGTAGATCCTTCGGTTTGCCATCTCATGTTTTATGCCTCTTCTCCTCGATACCGAACTTCTTAGATGGAGTCAATAATGTTGTTGTCTTCATGGATACAACACTTCTTTGGGATTGGGATAAAGATGAGAACAGATAGAAGAGATCTAAAGAAGGTACCTACCCAAACACAATAGATCAAGGCAATTTATCTTACAAACAACATCTAACAAACATTCATCACCTCAAGCAAGCATAGTTTAAACACTAACAATCTAGTATGGTCATACCCCAATTTGGTATGATCATTAGATTATTACGATATCAGTGGTTCTATAAACTAGAATTATTGGTGGTCTATTCTATAGCTGTCTTCATTGTTCCTTGTTGTCATTTCCATTTCCTCAATGCGTCGTTGGTGTTGTGCAGTCTTCATATCAGTATTTCTTCAAGTTCTTTGTTGGTCTTCCATGTAGTGCATCATGCTGAGTCAATGAATATCATGTGAGTAGAAGTCTCACACTTCTGGCACACTGTGATCTTCTTTCCTTTCTTGAATGTTTCAGGGTTGGGTCATTTCAAAGCAAAAGGAAAACCTTTGAGAAATGAAGTGGGAGAGAATACATGAAGTTTTCTAGGTGCAAACATTTTTTTATACATATGAAAGCAAGATGAGATTGATTTCATTTTTAAAACCAAAATGATATTTCATTTTATTTTGAAGTAAGAAAACAAAATCTTAGGGGCTTCCTAGTCTATTCCAAACCTAGGGTCTCGATCCTACATGCAACCCTATGCTCTGATACCATTCTATAGCGTCCTACCTTTTGCTAAAGGCAGAACTCCTGTGTTACTGTGCTATTCCCTGGATCAATAGATAGCACCATAGTACAAAATATAGTAATCATTGCAGTAGCATCAAATATTACAACATAAATCCAGTTACATAGGTCTTCAACCTTACGAGTAAACATCATAAAGCGTAGTTGCAATGAGCCTCCATCTTCATCAAGTGCCACAGGCAGACATGTTGGAATGTAGACTCGAGATCCTACTAAACGTTCTTCATTCGAAAAACCTGCATGTTTGAATATGCAGCCCCAATAAAAGGGGTCAGTACAACAACATACTGGCAAATGACACATGTATGGTGGCTTTTGTGAAAAGACTATACTATATGATATCAGGCTGGTGGATCTTAAGGGCTGACTTGCACAAAGACAATTTTATCCTATATTTCCAAATTAAAACATTTTTAATCCTTGAAAAGGTTTTTGAGATGAGCACATGAAAATCACTCGAGTCCATCCCTCGAAATGACCCCACATGGTTAAGTCTATCATGAACTACCTAGACACCCGAGTCCATCTCTCGAATGACTAACCAATTTTAATTAATTAGAAAAGGTGATGAGATTCTTCTGTATAGACCATGTCTAGAGACTCAAGTTGTCCATAACCGAGGACACGGCTAATCGATTAGTTTTACACCCAGCAGGGGTTGTGCACTTTCACCTTAAGACTCATTTTACCCAAAGAATAAAATGAGACAAGACCTTTCAGAAGAAGCATTCAACCATCTGAGTCTGACCATACCCAACTACCACCCTCTGTCAGTATCCATGGATGAACCCTTACATCATACTCAATCAAGACAGAGCCCATAGTGTCATAAGGCTGCACTGGAAGTATACTCACATGGAATACATATTAATCTCTTTGTTCCTGAGTGGCAAACCACAAGTGCACTCTCAAGTTACCACATACTCTAGGTCCTTCCCCTAGGCATGCAGCCCTGAGTATCCACTAACCTAAACTACCGGTCCACCTAGGTGATTCATTGAGGTTGTTACCTTTAATTAAGCAGCTGGCATTACTTTCAAAACAATAGTAGCAATCCTAGCAAAGTTGAGGTTTAAGTGTTGGCTACACACTACTAGAATCTAGCAATGGCATAAACTTCTTTGAAAATCAACCTATCATGCATACTACTAGAAAAACACTAATGCAGTAGTAAAAATAGGTAGAAGAATGTGTGTCACTTACCTTTTTGAAGTTCACGATCTTTCCACTTCTCTCAACAAAATACGTAGCTCTCCATACAAACTATAACACAGAATTAACACAACAGAAGCACACCACTCCAATAGCAACATAACAAACAGAACAAACAATTGAAAATAGTTTATTCAA
Source organism: Dactylis glomerata (assembly GCA_007115705.1). NCBI lineage: Eukaryota > Viridiplantae > Streptophyta > Magnoliopsida > Poales > Poaceae > Dactylis > Dactylis glomerata. Next base: position 3,932,523 of record QXEO01000430.1, on the reverse strand, counting down.
CATTTTAGATTTATTGAGTCTCTGTGATAAGAGAGATATGGCAAGATATTGGGTCAAGGTGGTGTCAAAATGATCTTGGTGGTTATGAGTGATTACATGATTTACCTTGGTAGAAAAGAAACAATGCTGAAAAGAAATAGAATTGATCTATGAAGGAAAATACTCAAATTCCCATATTTGAATTTGAATGTTTGTGAAGTGGTTCAAGAAATTTGGGAAACGAAACTACTGAATATATTACAGTAAAACAAAGCTACTGCAATTGGATTCATTCTAAAATAAATTTTAGAACTCAAGTTATGATCAGAACAATGATTTGGATAGATTTGAATGCACAAAGTGTGTGCACATATCAACTTTGATGTTTCTTGATTCTATGATGTTTTACATGATTAGAGGATTCCAAAGACTACCAAATTGTAATTTTTGGATTTGTAGAACAAAAGATATGAATTAATAGGTGTAATAGAAGGGTTTGAATCAATTTGAAAACGAATTCAAATTAATTGCTGAAACTATGGAATATTATTGCACCATTGGATTCTACTCATTCTTAGCTTTCCAGAGACATCTTATTTGTAATATTTCTATTTATGGAACAATTTCTATGATTTTTGAAGTTTATCTTATTTTTTGAAAATCTAAATTCGAGAATTGACCGGAATTGACTTTGACCAGTTGACTGAGTTGACTGCTGACGTCATGATGATGTCAGAAAAGTCAACAGAAAAAGTTGATTATTTTGAGAAACTTTTTATATGAAAGTTGTAGAGAATTACTAGATCTATCTACCCTACAACTTAATTTGGATTCGGGACAACAAGGTGGACTAGATCTGGATTATACCTTACGAGATCTGAAACTTCGAACGCTCCGTGCTCGTTGCTCGCTGAATGAAACAAGGTGAGACTTGTGGCTATGGAAAGCTATTAACGAGAGGAACAACTTCCGTGTAGACGGCGCGACGATTCGGGATCATCTTCGAGGTCGATTTGGCTCCGATTGACTCGAAATTGGATCTGTTTCAAAGATATAGATTCATACCTCAAAACAAAAAACTCACCATAAGTAAGTTGTAGATAATTGAAATATGAATCCACTCACCAAATGGATTTGGATTTCGAGAAACAAGCTAGGCTCAAGACAGGATTTTCACCATCAGATCTGAAATCTTGCGGGCGGGCTTGCTCGAGCTACTGATGTCTACGCACGCGTCTGTTCTTGCAGACAGTGTTGGGCCTCCAAGTGCAGAGGTTTGTAGAGCAGCAGCAAGTTTCCCTTAAGTGGATCACCCAAGGTTTATCGAACACAGGGAGGAAGAGGTCAAAGCTATCCCTCTCAAACAACCCTGCAATTATGATACAGTAAGTCTCTTGTGTCCCCAACACACCCAATACACTTGTCAGATGTATAGGTGCACTAGTTCGGCGAAGAGATAGTGAAATACAAGTAGTAGTTATGATTATGAGTAGTAAATGTAATCTGAAATAAATATCACTGCAAGCAAACATGTAACAAAACTAAAAGGAAATGGTGTGCAATGCTTGGAAACAAGGCCTAGGGATCATACTTTCACTAGTGGACACACTCCCAACAAATATAACATAATTGAACCAATAGATACTATCATCAATATGCAACTCAAAACAATTCTCCAATGGAAAACAAACACTAGTCATGCGTAGGGCTACGAAGCACTCCTCAAAGTCCGTATGTACCCAAACTAGATTGTCCCACACTATCACCGTGAACGCACTAGATGGTTCCAACAAACACCAAAATTTCATAGAGACATTAACCAAAAAGATACACATGATGCACACACTAGTCACCTTTACACCATGATACAAGGTATCTCCCGAGAGTACAATAATAAAGCATAGGAGTAGCATAATATCTGAATAATAACATCTACCAATTCAACTAGATACAAAGCTCACGATCACATAAAGATCACATCATGGGAGAGAGAGGTGAACCACAAAGCTACCAGTAGAGCCCTCAGCCCCGGGGGAGAACTACTCCCTCCTCATCATAGGAGACAACAAGGTTGATGGAGATGGCGGAGACGGCGATGGAGACCGATGGAGATGGCTCTAGGGGCACTTCCCCATCCCGGCAGGGTGCCGGAACAGAGACTTCTGTCCCCCGAAATTTGTCTTCGACGGCGGCGGCGCTGCAGAACTGTTCTGGAAAAAACGCCGATTTATTTAGGGTTTTGACTTCGAGAGGCTTTAAATAGGCGGAGAGGCAGCGTCAGAGGGCCACCGGGGGGGCCTCACCACCCCTGAGCGCGGCCAGGAGGGTGGGCGCGCCCCCTCGTGGTGTGCCTGGCCTCTGGCCCCCCTCCGACTCTTGTTCGGTCTTCGGTCCTCTTCCGGGAAAAATAGGGGTTCTGGAACTTGTTTCGTCCAATTCTGAGAATATTTCCTGTGTAGCATTTCTGAAACACAAAAATAGCAGAAAACAAGGAACTGGCACTGTGGCATCTTGTCAATAGGTTAGTTCCGGAAATCGCATAAAAATGCCACAAAGTGTAATGAAACACAAGGCAAATGGTGTAAAAACAAGCATGGAGCATCAAAAATTGTAGATACGTTTGAGACGTATCAGCATCCCCAAGCTTAACTCCTGCTCGTCCTCGAGTAGTTAAGTGACCACAAAAGAAATAATTTTTGAGGTGACATGCACCATCATAATTTGATCAACGAGGTAGAGCATTGAGTGCTGAGATCAAAGAACTTAAAACATGGGCATGAAAGACATAATCTTGATAGAAGAAACTTAGCAACCATGTTATAACATGAAAAGAAACACAAAGGAAAGACCATGAAAATGAAACAATGAAAGTCATGTGTGTGTTTCAACTATATGGAAAACATAACAAATGGTTTTCATCTTGTCCTTCATGAGAGAGCAAAACATAAATGCATAGGACACCTTCAAGTTTAAGAGGGCGACTGGATACAAATAATTTGAGAACAAGTGAAACCAACAATATGAATCAATCAATGAAAACTTTGGGACAATGCACATTATACTCAGAATGACAACTATGCTATCCTAGACGGTGCATAAAGATAGAAGGTGGTGACTCAACATAAAAGTAAAAGAAAGTCCCTTCGCGAAGGGAAGCAGTGATTGCAAGTTTTATAAACCTTCAAAAATTATGGTACTTACAGGTGATGCGTGGTGAATGACCAGCCCGTTGGGAACCCCAAGAGGAAGGTGTGATGAGTATAGCAGCTAGTTTTCCCTCAGTTAGAAACCAAGGTTTAATATCGTTCTTGAAGAAGAGAGACGGTGACGGCTGAAGGTGATGCTTGCTAGTTTGCGACAGCAGCGGACAATTTATATATGGCGCCTCGTCCAAGCTTTGCTTGCTAGCTGCAGCGTGGAACCTGCACACACACAAACAAATACTTTGCTCCCAACTTGCGATGAGGTTGTCAATCTCACCGGTTTGCTTGAAACAAAGGTTATGAGTGTATCGAGTGGAAAACAGTAGTAAAATGCTAGTAAAGTAAACAGTGCGGGAAAAGTAAACAGGTGATTGCAATATGATTAAAATAGGACCGGGGTCCACAGTTCACTAGTGGTGTCTCTCCATAGATAAAATAACATGCTGGGTAAACAAATTACAGTTGGGCAATTGATAGAATAAAGATAACGTGATATGTCAAGAAGATCACTATGAGATTCACTCTGGGCATTACAACAAAATACATAGACCGCCATCCAACTGCATCTATGACTAATAATCCACCCTCGGGGATATCATCCGAACACCCCAAAAGTATTAAGTTGCGAACAACAGATAATTGCATTAAGCAAAGTGTGTAATGTAAACAAAGCATATGCCCTTGAGCATATGAATGTTGTTTTCTCCCTAGTAGCAACAGCACATCTACCACCTTAGAGGTTTCTGTCACTCCCCCAGGTGAAATAGAGACATGAACCCACTATCGAGCATAAATACCCCCTCTTGGAGTCAATAGCAACTACTCGGCCAAGATAGCTACTAACAACGGAGAGCATGCAAGATCATAAACAACATAGAGATAACAAAAGATATAATTCAGTATAGCAACTTAATCATAAACACCAATATTCATCGGATCCCAACAAACCAACATCATAGTATTACATAACGGTGATCTCAATCATGTAGGGCAGCTCATGAGATCTAAACATGAAGCACATGGTGGAGAAGACAACCATCTAGCTACTGCTATGGACCCATAGTCCAAGGTAGACTACTCACTCATCGCTCCGGAGGCAAGCATGGCGATGAAGAAGACCTCCGGTGGCGATTCCCCTCTCCGGCAGGGTGCCGGGAAGAGCTTCTGGACCCTACCGATCTTCGGGTCGACGGCGGCGGTGGATCGCGATGTATTCTGGAAAACTGATCGGGCCCTTAGGTTTTTCTCGTCAGGGGGTATATGTAGGCGAAGGGGGGCTGTCAGAGGTGGAGCCACGTGGCCTCTCACGGGGCTGGCGCGGCCAGGGGCCAGGCCGCGCCGCCCCTGTGTGTGGGGGCCACGTGGCCCCCCTCCGTCAGGTCTTCGGATGTTTGGGAGCTCCCCGGTGAAATATGACTTCAGGAACTTGTTTCGTCCAATTCCGAGAATATTTCCTGTGTATCACTTCTGAAACACAAAAACAGCAGAAAACAGGAAACTGGCACTGTGGCACTTCGTTAATAGGTTAGTTCCGGAAAATGTATAAAAGTACCACTAAGTGTAACGAAACAATAGGCAAATGGTGTAAAAACAAGCATGGAGCATCAAAAATAATAGATACGTTTGAGACGTATCAAGCATCCCCAAGCTTAACTCCTGCTCGTCCTCGAGTAGGTAAGTGATAACAAAAGAATAATTTTTGAGGTGACATGCACCTACACAATCTTGATCATATATGTAAGCATTGGTGAGTTGGGATCAATAGAACTTAAAACATGGGCATGAAAGATATAATCATGACAATAAGAACTTAGCAACCATGTTGTAAACATGCACATGAACACAAACAAAAGATCATGAAAATGAAACAATGAAAGTCAAACGTGTGTTCTAATCATAAGGAAAAACATACAAATGGTTTTCAGCTTGTCCTTCAAAGAGAGCAAAACATAAATGCATAGGACACCTCAAAGTTTAAGAGGGCGACTAGATACAAGTAATTTAAGAACAAGTGAAACCAACAATATGAGTCAATCAATGAACCTTGGGACAATGCATATCACACTAAGAATGACAACTATGCTCTCTTAATGGTGCATAAAGAAAGAAGGTGGAGACTCAACATAAAAGTAAAAGAAAGGCCCTTCGCAGAGGGAAGCAGTGATTTAAACATGTGCTAGAGCTTTTCATTTGTAAAACAGAGATAAAACTTGATTTTGAGAGGTGGTTGTCTTTGTCAACGACTGGCAATGGGGTTCTTACTATCTTCCATACAAAAATAAAGCAAGTTTTTGAGAGAGAGATTGGCACTTCGTGCTCTTTTTATAAAACTTGGCACTCCTCCCCACCTTTTCCTTTCACATACCATGGCTAACCGATTCCATCGGGTGCCCACCAACATTCACATTCATTGGAGGAGTGCCTTTTTTCTTTTTTTCCTTTTTTTTTTCTTTTTGGAATAAACAATATGGAAGATAGCAAATCCGACAACTACGTCCCCATGAGCTGAAAACAGTGTCACAAAACGAGAAGTATTTTGAAGGTTTTTGAAAGGTAGCACACGAAAATTTTACTTTGGAATGGCTTACAAATACCATGCATAGGAATTTATAGTGGACACAATGGCAAACTTGGCTTTTAGGAGTTGGATGCACGAGTAGAGCTCATACTCAGTACAAGGCGAGGGCTAGCAAAAGACTGGGAGCGACCAACTAAGAGAGCAATAATGGCCATAATCATGCAAAGCGACAAAGCGACATTAAAAGAAGCATATGATGGCATCAAAAGTCAAAAACTAAATGATCATGAAGGCTATGGCGACTTTGGAAGAGTCTAACATGTGTGAGCATGCGCCAAGTCAACCCAAATAAAGCATCAAGGAGAAAACCAAAATAATGCTTCCATACAATAAAAACAATGCATGATTTTTCAAAGGCTCATTAAGCAATCTCAGTTATTTGAGACAAGTCATGCTACAGCAAAACCACTAAGCATACTATCAAAAAGACATCAAGCATGACATGAAAAAGCCTAAGCCGCAGTCTACACAAGCTCCTTCTTGTACCACTATTTTGCACAAAGCTTTTTCTCTTTTCCAACACCATTTGAAATTTTTATAAACACCTCTTTTAATGAAAACCAATAAAGATCAGAGGCAAAAATACACCTTGATGAAAAGATATGACAAGATCTGAACGCATATCAAGGCGAAAATGAAAACCAAAAGCAGTAGCAGACAAAGTAGAATGCTCGATTAATAAGAGTGAAAACTAGAGCATTCTTTGCAAATGAAAACGAGTACATCTCCTCCAAAGGAAATTTGTTGGGGTCTAACCATTTATTGCAGCAAACAAACAAACTAAACAAACTAAGAAAACTAAAACAACTGACACTCCAAGAAAAACACATAGTGCATGAAGCAATAAAAATATAGTGTTTTGAAAGGTGACCTGATTTTTGCCGATGAAGAAGGGGTGCCTCGGGGGCATCCCCAAGCTTTGACGCTTGTACTTCTTGGATATTTCTTGGGATGATGCATGGGCATCCCCAAGCTTGAGCTTTTGTCCATTCTTCAACTCATCTCATCATTCTCCAATCCCTACACTTGAAAACTTCCTTCATACAAAACTAAACACAATTCTATTAGCAACATTAGTGCAAGCATAAAATATATTCAACCTCTTTTAGCTTCAGGTTTCAACCCAAAACTACCACATATAAAGTATATACTACTGTAGCAACTTCCACAAGAGTTCCATGATCAAAAAGAACTCAAAAGAAAGCGATAAAGTGGCAAAAACAAATATTGGCAGAAATCTGTCAAAACTGGACAGCCGATAATGGACGAATTTTTGAGGGATTTTCCGTTGCTCAAATCAAAAAGTGTTCAACTAAGAAAAGTTTGGATATAACCTGGGGCATATGCACAAGAAATCGCAGGTCCAAAAGATAAACAGACAATTTTCACGAATTTTTACGGTGCAGCACCGAAAACAGTTTCAGGACAGCAATAACCCCAAATCTTTACCTCACTCAAATTAGAGGCTTCTCTTGGCACAAAAACGAAATAAACAAGATAAGGAGCGGTTATTATAGTAGTAATAACTTCCAAGACTCAAATAAAAGAAAAAGTACTGAAAAGTAAACAATGGGTTATCTCCCAAGAGTGCTTTTCTTTAACGCCTTTGAGCTAGGCGCAGAAAATTGCGAATCAAGTAATATCAAGTGATGAAGCATCAAGCTCATAATTTGCTCTAAGAATAGAGTCAAAAAGTAATTTCTTTCTTTTCCTAGGGAAGTGTTCCATACCTTTCTTTAGCGGGAATTGATACTTGATAGTGCCTTCCCTCATATCAATAATAGCACCTACAGTTCGAAGAAAGGGTCTTCCCAAAATAATAGGACATGAAGCATGGCATTTAACGTCCATAACAAGAAAATCAACGGGAACAAGGTTATTGTTAACCACAATGAAAACATCATTAATCTTTCCCGAAGGTTTCTTCTTAGCAACATCAGCAATAGGAACATCAAAATAACACTTTTCAAGCGGTGGTAAACCAAGCATGTCATAAATCTTTCTAGGCATAATAGAAATACTAGCACCTAGATCACATAAAGCATGGCAATCATAACCATTAACATGCATATCAATGATGGGCTCCCAACCATCTTCTAACTTCTTGGGAACAGAGGCTTTTTGCTTCAACTTTTCATCCCTAATCTTTATAAGAGCATTGGTAATATGCTTAGTAAAAGCAATATTTAAAGAACTAGCATTGGGAGTCAAAGCAAGCTTTTGCAAGAACAAAATTAATTCAGATATATTGCAGCCATCAACATCAAAATCATTAAAAGAAATAGAGCTATCATCTCCCACACTCCGAAAAATTTCAGCACTCTTTTGAGAAAAAGTTTTGGCAGTTTTAGGCTTTTTAACACAAGGAGTGGGAGTTTTCTCTACACCAATCAAAGTAAGAGGATTGCTATCAGTAGGAGCAACATCATTAGAGGTAGTAATAGTACATACCTTCATCTCTCTAGCCATCTCATCTTCTCTTTCCCACCTGGCATGCAATTCCGCTAACAATCTAATATTTCTATCAATCCCAACTTGGGTAGCATTAGCGGCAGCAACAATATTGCTCACATTCACATCATTAGGAAAAACTTTTAGTTTCAGAAGTTCAACATCATGAGCAAGGCTATCAACTTTAGAAGCAAGAATATCAATTTTGCCTAACTTTTCCTCAACAGACTTGTTAAAAGCAGTTTGTTTACCGATGAAGTCCTTGAGCATTACCTCAAGCTCGGAGGGCGCGGCCCTAGTGTTGTTGTAGGAATTACCATAAGAATTACCATAACCATTACCATTGGTAGAAGGATACGGCCTATAATTGTTACTAGCAAAATTGTTCCTATAAGCATTGTTATTAAAATTGTTATTTCTAATGAAATTCACATCAACTTGCTCTTCTTGAGCAACCAGAGAGGCCAAAGGAACATTATTAGGATCAACATGAGTCCTATCATTAGCAAGCATAGCCATAATTGTATCAATCTTATCACTTAAGGAAGAGGTTTCCTCAACAGAATTTACCTTCTTACCTTGTGGAGCTCTCTCGGTGTGCCATTCAGAATAATTTACCATCATGTTGTCGAGTAGCTTTGATGCGGCGCCCAAGGTAAGGGACATAAAAGTGCCTCCAGCAGCTGAATCAAGTAAGTTCCCTGAAGAAAAATTCAGTCCTGCATAAAAAGTTTGGATAATCATCCAAGTAGTCAGTCCATGAGTGGGGCAATTCTTTACCATAGATTTCATTCTTTCCCAAGCTTGAGCAACATGTTCATTATCAAACTGAGTAAACTTCATAATATTGCTACGCAATGATATAATCTTAGCAGGAGGATAATATCTACCAATAAAAGCATCCTTACACTTAGCCCATGAATCAATACTATTCTTAGTCAAAGACATCAACCAATCTTTAGCCTTTCCTCTCAAAGAAAAAGGAAACAACTTGAGCTTAATAATATCACTATCAACATCCTTATATTTCTGCATCTCACATAGCTCAACAAAATTGTTGAGATGAGCTGCAGCATCTTCAGTACTAGCACCAGAAAATTGCTCTTTCATAACAAGGTTCAATAAAGCAGGCTTGATCTCATAAAAAGTGGTAGCAGGAACAGGTGGTGCAATAGGAGTGCAGATAAAATCACTATTGTTCGTGCTAGCAAAGTCACACAACTTGGTGTTTTCAGGAGTACCCATTTCAGCAAAACGAAAGTAAACAAGTAAAACAGCTACCAAGGATTCTAATTTTTTTGGGTTTTTGATATAAAAGCAATGCAGGTAAAATAAAATAAAGTAAAGCAAAACAAATAACAAAGTAAAGTATGTGTGTGCGAAGAACTCCCCTCGCAGAAGTCTTCTCTCTTCCCCGGCAATGGCGCCAGAAAATTAGCTTGATGCGTGGTGAATGACCAGCCCGTTGGGAACCCCAAGAGGAAGGTGTGATGAGTATAGCAGCTAGTTTTCCCTTAGTTAGAAACCAAGGTTTAATATCGTTCTTGAAGAAGAGAGACGGTGATGGCTGAAGGTGATGCTTGCTAGTTTGCGACAGCAGCGGACAATTTATATATGGCGCCTCGTCCAAGCTTTGCTTGCTAGCTGCAGCGTGGAACCTGCACACACACAAACAAATACTTTGCTCCCAACTTGCGATGAGGTTGTCAATCTCACCGGTTTGCTTGAAACAAAGGTTATGAGTGTATCGAGTGGAAAACAGTAGTAAAATGCTAGTAAAGTAAACAGTGCGGGAAAAGTAAACAGGTGATTGCAATATGATTAAAATAGGACCGGGGTCCACAGTTCACTAGTGGTGTCTCTCCATAGATAAAATAACATGCTGGGTAAACAAATTACAGTTGGGCAATTGATAGAATAAAGATAACGTGATATGTCAAGAAGATCACTATGAGATTCACTCTGGGCATTACAACAAAATACATAGACCGCCATCCAACTGCATCTATGACTAATAATCCACCCTCGGGGATATCATCCGAACACCCCAAAAGTATTAAGTTGCGAACAACAGATAATTGCATTAAGCAAAGTGTGTAATGTAAACAAAGCATACGCCCTTGAGCATATGAATGTTGTTTTCTGCCTAGTAGCAACAGCACATCTACCACCTTAGAGGTTTCTGTCACTCCCCCAGGTGAAATAGAGACATGAACCCACTATCGAGCATAAATACCCCCTCTTGGAGTCACTAGCAACTACTCGGCCAAGATAGCTACTAACAACGGAGAGCATGCAAGATCATAAACAACATAGAGATAACAAAAGATATAATTCAGTACAGCAACTTAATCATAAACACCAATATTCATCGGATCCCAACAAACCAACATCATAGTATTACATAACGGTGATCTCAATCATGTAGGGCAGCTCATGAGATCTAAACATGAAGCACATGGTGGAGAAGACAACCATCTAGCTACTGCTATGGACCCATAGTCCAAGGTAGACTACTCACTCATCGCTCCGGAGGCAAGCATGGCGATGAAGAAGACCTCCGGTGGCGATTCCCCTCTCCGGCAGGGTGCCGGGAAGAGCTTCTGGACCCTCCCGATCTTCGGGTCGACGGCGGCGGCGGATCGCGATGTATTCTGGAAAACTGATCGGGCCCTTAGGTTTTTCTCGTTAGGGGGTATATGTAGGCGAAGGGGGGCTGTCAGAGGTGGAGCCACGCGGCCTCACACGGGGCTGGCGCGGCCAGGGGCCAGGCCGCGCCGCCCCTGTGTGTGGGGGCCACGTGGCCCCCCTCCGTAAGGTCTTCGGATGTTTGGGAGCTCCCCGGTGAAATATGACTTCAGGAACTTGTTTCGTCCAATTCCGAGAATATTTCCTGTGTATCACTTCTGAAACACAAAAACAGCAGAAAACAGGAAACTGGCACTGTGGCACTTCGTTAATAGGTTAGTTCCGGAAAATGTATAAAAGTACCACTAAGTGTAACGAAACAATAGGCAAATGGTGTAAAAACAAGCATGGATCATCAAAAATTATAGATACGTTTGAGACGTATCAACTGGCGTTGAGCTCTCATTGCTCACATCATAAGCATCTTGAATGGTTAAAGTTAATGCGAAAACACTTATGGTGCATATGCTTGACAAATCATAAGTTGAAAACCTCGTGTCCCAGGAAGTACGAATACCCAAACCTCATGCTACATGACTTAGAGTCCCAAGCAAGCTCTTGTCATTGTAAATATATGTGTATCATTGAGAACCGCCAACGGGGTACCTCCTGCCCGGTGACATGGAACAAGCCCACATCAAAATGACAAGACAAACAGACAATGAACACCTCGACATCTCTTTTATTTACCATTGGTATAGCTTTTTATTGTGAGATGCGTCGTCGAATGTCCACTATGGGCATGCTGTAAATTTCCACCATGAATGATGCATGGCTTAGATTAACAGCCCAGGCGTTTCCCTAACACATATAAAAACTCCATGATCCCGCAAGATTCCCAACTTATTTCACATCGCGAGTATCCATAAACAAAAGATCACGATATCAACTCAAATAAAAGAAAGTGCAATGTTGAAAGCTTGCCCCATGACGGCATGGCTAGGTTAATTTCCAACTTACAACTTGCAAGCATAACAACTCAACATAAGAGAGCCACAATGTCAAAATTTTAAAACAAGAAAAGTAAAGTGTGCCATCAGATTCGTGAGAGTTTAATTTGAAGGATAGATAAAAGCAAGTCAAATGTACTTTGGAATAGCAAATTGCTAATAGGTATGTATGGTGGACACTTTTGGAACAACTTGGTTTTTAGGAGTTGTATGCACGAGTAGAGCTCATACTCAGTACAAAATGAAGGCTAGCAAAAGACTGAAAGCCACCAACTAAGAGAGCAATAACGGCCATAATCATGCATAGCGACAAAGCGACATTAAAAGAAGCATAAGATGGCATCAAAAGTCAAAAACTAAATGACCATAGAGGCAATGGCGACTTTGTATGAGTCTAACATGTGTGAGCATGCGCCAAGTCAACCCAAATAAAGCATCAAGGAGAAAACCAAAATAATGCTTCCAAATAATTAAAAACAACGCATGATTTTTTCAAAGGCTCATTAAGCAATCTCAGTCATTTGAGACAAGTCATGCTACAGCAAAACCACTATGCATACTATCAAAAATACATCAAGCACGACATGCAAAAGCCTAGGCCGCAGTCTACACATGCTCCTTTTTGTACCACTTTTTTGCATAAAGCTTTTTCTCTTTTCCAACACCATTCAAGCCTTTTTGAGGAAACTCTTTTGATGAAAACCAACATGGACCAGAGGTCCAAATACACCTTGATGCAAAGATAAAGCAAGATCTGAACAAAAATCAAGGCGAAAAACAAAAGCTAAACTCAGTAGCAGAAAAAGAGAACACTCATTGAACGAAAAGAGTGAAAACTAGAGTGTTCTTGGCAATAAAAATGGAGTTCATCTCCCTCCAAAACAACATGATGTGATCAAACCGTTTATTGCAGCAAACAAAACAAAAGGAAAACTGAAAGCAAAAACAACTGACGCTCCAAGGAAAACGCATAATGCATGAAGCAATAAAAATATAGTGTCTTGAAAGGTGACCTGATTTTTGCCGATGAAGAAAGGGGTGCCTCGGGGGCATCCCCAAGCTTTGACGCTTGTACTTCTTGGATATTTCTTGGGGTGACATGGGCATCCCCAAGCTTGAGCTTTTGTCCATTCTTCATCTCATCTCATCATTCTCCAATCCCTACACTTGAAAATTTCCTTCATACAAAACTAAACACAATTCTATTAGCAACATTAGTGTAAGCATAGTAATGAATCAACCCTTTTTGCTTCAGGTTTCAACTCAAAACTACCACATATAAAGTATATACTACTTTAGCAACTTCCTCAAAAGTTCCGTGATCAAAAGAACTCAAAAAGAAAGCGATAAAGCGGCAAACACAAATATTGGCAGAAATCTGTCAAAACAGAACAGCTGACAAAGGTCGAATTTTTAGAGGGTTTTCAGTTGCTCAAATCGAAAAGTGTTAAACTAATGAAAGTTTGTAAATAACCTGGGGCATATGCACAAGAAATCGCAGGTCCAAAAGATATACAGAGAATTTTCACGAATTTTTACGGTGCAGCACCGAAAACTGTTTTAGGACAGCAACATCCCCAAATCTTACCTCACTCAAATTACAGGCTTCTCTTGGCACAAAAACGAAATAAAAATGATAAGGAGAGGTTATTACAGTAGTAATAACTTCCAAGACTCAAATAAAAGAAAAAGAACTGAAAGTAAAAACATTGGGTTATCTCCTAAGAGTGCTTTTCTTTAACGTCTTTGAGCTAGGCGCAGTAATTTGCAAAGATGCTCATGTAGGCGCCATAAAAGAGCTTAAGGCAAATGCGCTATATAAGAACTTAAAGCAAGAGAGAGCATCAAAAAGCAAGTATGAAACACATTTAAATCTAAACCACTTCCTATGAAAAATAGTCTTGTAAAGAGACAAGTCATGAAAGCGCAAAGCAAAAAGCATAGGAAGGCAAAACAAGTACAACTTCAAGAATTGCAATATAAAGAGGGGAAACTCAATATTGTTGAGATCCATCAAACCATGTTTCCCTCTCTCATACTAAATTTCAGTAGCATCATGAGTAGAACTAACAATATAATTATCACATAAAGCATCCCTATCATGAGCCACATGCATAAAAGAATTAATACTCCCCACATGAACAATCGTAGTAGGAGCAGATTCAACAGAATAATTATTCTCATCACCATAATCATCAAGAATAGGAGGCATATTGTAATCATAACTAATTTTCTCCTCAAAAGTAGGTGAACTGAAAACATTATACTCATCATCATAGCCATCATAAACTAGAGGTTTAGTATCATCACAAGCTAGAGAACAGCTATTTCGCAAAGCATATTCATCAAACATATCATCATAAGAAGGAACATGGATAGTACTAATGGTACAACAATTATTAACTTTAGAATTGGTACCAAAAAGATTTTCAATATCAAAAGTAGAGTGCTTTTCCCAATCATGATCACTAACATAGGTAACAGGCATAGGAACATCATCCCAATTAGAATTATCATAATCTATAAGAGGATCATAATGCTTAGGGGAAGGTACCGTGTCCTCTCACCTTTTGCTCCTCTTCTTCTTCTTCATACTCTTCTTACTCTCTCTTTAGGAGGGAGAGACTTGAAGGGCATCTTCTCCACATATCCTTTAGGAGGGAAAGGCATCTTCTCCACATAATCTGGTTTACTGACAGAAACAACAGAAGAAACTTTGGAGGATTCCTCCTCTCTATTAATAAGATAGAAACATCTATTAGTCCTGTCATAGCTTGGCAAAACATCATGCTTTATAAGATTTTGTATGTAAGAATTTGTGAGGCAATCTTTAGCACAATAGAGACGACAACCACGAAGGGTGCTATTAATATCATCATCTCTCATATCAACCAAAGAAATCTTTCTAGATATCTCTTCACACTCCAAAATCAAAGTAAGCTCATCATGCTGATTGAGAGTAATCTTTTCATCACAATACAAATTTACAATACTCATTCTATTAAATGGGCATTGAAAATTAAAGTGACCCGTTTTATCGCAAAGTTCACAAAGAAAAGGATAAAGCTCACAAACCTTTTCACCAAGCTCATCTAGAGCCCTGAGCCACATTCGGGTTTCTTCATTTGCGTGGTGGACACAATAATCTTCCTTGTTGTAACTCTGTTCACAGGGTCTATGTACTCCACAAAAATTAACATGCTTATAGGAAATATGACTTTCAGAGGTTCGAGCATGTTTATTGCAATCATCAACAACAATATCATTTTCTACGCAAGTGTCCTTAAAAGGTTGATACACGTCCCCATTTCCTTTAGGAACATTAATATGGGAAGCAAAGGTTTTAAAGCAACCAATCATAATTTGAGGATCAAGACCATACTTAGCACTAAGCTCTTGAAAATCAACAATTTCAGCGAAAGACTTAATGCAATCAAACTCGTAATTCATACCTGATCCTTTACCTTTGTCGCTATCCCAACCTTCAATATTGTTTTGAATTGTTTCAAGCAGATCCCACTTGGTGTCAACATCCTTGCTTGTCAAAGACCCATCAAAGCATGCATCTACATAGTCCTTGTAATATCCTGAGAGCCTTGCATAAAAATTATTAATAACAATATTGCGGGGAAGATCATGAATAGGACATTTGTGCATTAGTAACTTCAATATTCCCCACGCTTGGGCAATGATTTCTCCCTCATGCGGATGAAAATTATAAATGTAATTCCTATCTTTATAAACCTCACTAGAAGGATAGAATTTAGAATAAAAGAGAGGTACAATTTCCTCCCAGTCAATAGATCGACCATCCTTCAGTGTTTTATACCATTCCGCAGCTCTGCCCTTCAGTGATAAAGAAAATAGCTTCCTCTTAACTTGGTTCATGGAAATACCTGCACACTGGAACAACTCGCATAATTCATGTATAAAGATCAAATGATCACCGGGATGGAAAGTTCCATCTCCTAAATAGCAGTTATTCATAGCACGGTCGACAATTTTCATAGGTATTTTAAAAGGATGAAGAGCACAAGCATCATTAGAAACATCACATATGGGAGATAAAATATCATCAGCGCAAACTTTCTCCACTAAAGCTGGGGAACTAAAAATATCATGCTTAACAAAACCAGCTTCCCCAAGCTTAGACTTTTCTATAGCATTAGCAATAACGGTATTCAAAGCATTCGTACTAATAACATTGCTATGCGAAATAAGCTCCAAAGATTTTTCAATTTTCTCTTCAAATCTAAACTCAGGAAAAAGACTAAAGAACTCTTTACTTTCCATTAAGCCTAACTAGTGAAAATAAAAACAAGAAACAAAAAGATATAATTGCAGAATCTAAAGGAAATAACTCCGAGCACTCACTAGCAACTAAAAGACTTAGTAACCAAAGAATGTGAGTACCTTTTACCTTACCTCCCCGGCAAAGGTGCCAGAAAAGAGCTTGATGTCTACGCACGCGTCTGTTCTTGTAGACAGTGTTGGGCCTCCAAGTGCAGAGGTTTGTAGAGCAGCAGCAAGTTTCCCTTAAGTGGATCACCCAAGGTTTATCGAACTCAGGGAGGAAGAGGTCAAAGCTATCCCTCTCAAACAACCCTGCAATTACGATACAGAAAGTCTCTTGTGTCCCCAACACACCCAATACACTTGTCAGATGTATAGGTGCACTAGTTCGGCCAAGAGATAGTGAAATACAAGTAGTAGTGATGATTATGAGTAGTAAATCTAATATGAAATAAATATCGCTGCAAGCAAACATGTAACAAAACTAAAAGGAAATGGTGTGCAAAGCTTGGAAACAAGGCCTAGGGATCATACTTTCACTAGTGGACACACTCCCAACAAATATAACATAATTGAACCAATAGATACTATCATCAATATGCAACTCAAAACAATTCTCCAATGGAAAACTAACACTAATCATGCGTAGGGCTACGAAGCACTCCTCAAAGTCCGTATGTACCCAAACTAGATTGTCCCACACTATCACCGTGAACGCACTAGATGGTTCCAACAAACACCAACATTTCATAGAGACATTAACCAAAAAGATACACATGATGCACACACTAGTCACCTTTACACCATGATACAAGGTATCTCCCGAGAGTACAATAATAAAGCATAGGAGTAGCATAATATCTGAATAATAACATCTACCAATTCAACTAGATACAAAGCTCACGATCACATAAAGATCACATCATGGGAGAGAGAGGTGAACCACATAGCTACCGGTAGAGCCCTCAGCCCCGGGGGGGGGGAACTACTCCCTCCTTATCATAGGAGACAGCAAGGTTGATGGAGATGGTGGAGACGGCGATGGAGACCGATGGAGATGGCTCCGGGGGCACTTCCCTGTCCCGGCAGGGTGCCGGAACAGAGACTTATGTCCCCCAAAATTTGTCTTTGATGGCGGCGGCGCTGCAGAACTGTTCTGGGAAAAACGCCGATTTATTTAGGGTTTTGACTTCGGGAGGCTTTAAATAGGCGGAGAGGCGGCGTCAGAGGGCCACCAAGGGGCCTCACCACCCCTGGGCATTGCCAGGAGGGTGGCGGCGCCCCCTCATGGTGTGCCTGCCCTCTGGCCCCCCTCCGACTCTCGTTTGGTCTTCGGTCCTCTTCCGGGAAAAATAGGGGCTCTAGAACTTGTTTCGTCCAATTCCAAGAATATTTCCTGTGTAGCATTTCTGAAACACAAAAATAGCAGAAAATAGGGAACTGGCACTGTGGCATCTTGTCAATAGGTTAGTTCCGGAAATCGCATAAAAACGCCACAAAGTGTAATGAAACACAAGGCAAATGGTGTAAAAACAAGCATGGAGCATCAAAAATTATAGATACGTTTGAGACGTATCAGCTACGGTGGACAAAAAGAGATGAGGTTGGTCAGAATTGAAGCGTCTCAACGAGATCTACAACTTTCATTCAGAGGCCAAAGGCAAATAACAAAGTTTAGACGCTCAAAGATTCGAGTCAAAGTTTCGGGAGAGAGGATTTTGAGATTTTAGGGAAAGAAACTTAGATGTACGGAGGTGGGGGCTATATATACAGGGGTAGGTTGGTTGGGGAGCTAGGGTTTCGAGTTAGTAACGTGTAGAAACAAACGGATCCGAAAAAGGAGTTGTGGATCTTGAGATATTCGTGTTTAAGTGGAGATAGGTTCTGAAAAACGAAAAGAGAAGGAAAAATCAGGGATCGGGTGCGCGTGGCTGGGCTGGCTGCGGGCAAGCGGCGCGTATTGTCTACCGCGCTGGGCAATGTGCGCGATGGACCGGCTGGGCCAAAGTCGGTCCGGTCGGTCTAACACTTTTTTTTTCTGTTTCTTGTTTCTTGTTTCTTTCATAACTTTTGCATTTTAGCTCCAAATGAGCTAAAACCAATTTCTAATTTTTTTCTAAAAATCAACACAACATTTTAAAATAGGGATTTCTATTTTTGTGCCCTCAGGTCCTTAGTTGTACTCAGTTTTCCTCAGCTCCTTAGTTTTCCTCAATTTTCCTCAAGCCCTTGTTTGAAACCCTCAGAAGGAGCTCGGACGGGAGGATTTCCGTTTAGTTGACCGCTCCATGCTGACGTGTGGGGCCGCATCGTGTGAGGCCGCGTCGCGTGGGGCTGGTAGAAAGGGACCGCGTGGGGCAGGACGAGACCGCATCGCGTGGGGCTGGTAGAAAGGGACCGCGTGGGACAGGACGAGACCGTGTTTGGTTGTACGTGAGAGCTCGGTTCTGTCTCTCTCGGCCCAAATTGGCATTTTTCAGAGCGCCTTTTTCCCCTCTCTCTCTGTAACAGATCTCTCTCTTTTCACCAAATTAGTATCAAATCTAGAGAAGCTTCTATTTCTATCTTTCTTCAATGATTGTTGCCTTTTGGCCCTCGTTTTTTGCCCAATATGGTAACAAATCTAGTAGCAAATCTATAAGCTAGTATAGGATAAATTCACAGCAGCATAATAAATCGAGAAAACTAAGTATAATACATAAACTAGATAGAGCAGCCAAAATCAGCCAATAACGATGTTAATGTTCACGACAAACTAAGCTGAACATAATACAAGACGCAATGTATGGCCAACATGAAGATTAGGATAACCCAGGATGAATGAATCTATTCTTCATTCTTCATCATATATTTCGTCGTCGCTACATTCCATGAGATGAAGGAAATATTCACTGAACTCCTTCCGTCTGCAGTGTGCAGCCAATACATCCTCCAAATGGTATGGCCTTTGTTCATTTTTTAGACCGTCGTATCCTAATCTATCCACACATCGTGGCCACTCATCCCAGGCCTTTCTATCATCAAAGTACTCTCTGATATAACCCAAATCCACGTAGTAGATGCAGCCAGATCGAACTGTCAGGTGCACTCTGGTGTCGACGGAGATACACCGGATATAATTGACTAAGAAGGCACGACTGCCAATGTTACAGACGGCATGGAGAGAGCGGCTCATAGTGTCCACACGGTACACCAATGGTTGACCTTCCTCCAAATGCCTGTTGCCACTACTGCCGCCCAACAACACAAGCAGCAGATCACCATCTGACTTCACAAGGTAGAACTTGTCATTTCCAAGTTCTGGAAATGAAAATAGTGTCTCCATGTTGACAGTGCTCGCGCGCTGCTCCAACTGGACATTGTTGGTGCACACTAATGTTCCGAACTCAAAATTGTTCACAGCTATTGCATACAATTCACCATTGAACAGGGTAATGCAACGCAAAGAATGGTGCTCGATCAAAAATCTTCCTTCTCCCCAATCTTCATCTATATCCTTAGTTGGAGTGCTCTCATCGACCCAAGCAATTTCCATGGGGTAACCTATGCAAACAAAGACCATAGTCGGGGACTTCATTACAGCGACTGACTCCACAATAACAGATGGCATCTGTGCCTCAAACATAGTGTTCAATGTCTTTGTGAGTGGGTTCAGAAGCCATATCTTGTGCGGCTGGTTCTTCTGGGCAAGCATGATGACGCCACGGCAAAAGCCGACAAAGTAGTATCTAAAATATATTGATGAAGAAACATTCAGCACTAAGATGTTTATGATTGAAAATAAAAATAGATTAACTCTATAGATATGGAGGAATTTGAACCTTGCATGAACTTCCATTAGATCGATGGTGACGTAGCGGGATGTGCGGAGGTGGAGGAAGGAGAACTCAGTGGCGCGTGGAAGGGCGTGTTCTACCATGAACCATTTATGCAGGTGCACGTCGGGCTCAGGTAAATCTGAGCGCCAATTTGTACAAACTTGCCTCAAAGCAGAGTAGGTGTCCACGTACTCCTCATTCGCCAGTAAGCAGTCGCCGATCTTGTGAAGTGGTCCGTCACCCTTAAGAGAGGCCCAGTTCACGGAGGCGCCGCGGTTGGATGCACCGCCCTTAGAGGCGACGGGCTCGGTAGCGACGACCTCGGATGCGGCGGGCTCGGCGGCGACGGGCTCGGATACGACGGGCTCAGAGGCGATGGGCTCGGAGGCAACGGGCTTGGGGGCGACGGCCGCCGGCGCATTCTTCTTCTCCATCGCCGGCAGGGGAGCGCGCGTAGGGCGGTTGGGTTTTTTTGGAGAAGGTAATGGGACGTGAGAGGCGTGGTTGCGTGCGTGAGTGAGAATGAGGCTGTGTGCAGAGGGAGGGAGAGAGGGGCTCTGTATAGGCAAAGTGACGGTTCGTCTCAGCAGTTTCTCAAAAAAACTAGACGTTTGGTCTCAACATGCGCACCGCGCGCCTAACCGCTGCGCACCGCGACACGCGTCCGTGGTACTGCACGTCTGCACCGTTACGTGTACTCAGTTCTACCCTCGAGTCTTACACTGGAAAAATATCTGTACTCAATTTTCCCCTCGAGTACTAATACTGGCTAGTGCAATATACTCAGTTTTACCCTCAAGTGGCTGGTCAACAGAGAGTCAACAAATGGGATTAAGCTACCTAATTGAGTCATTTCATGCGCAAAAAAATTCAAAAAAATAAAATCATAGTGCCTCCTACTCATGGAGTCTTGTTACATGACCTGCCACATAGACAATCATATATAAATCAAGTTTTAACATAAATGGCCACTTCTCAAATCACTAGTAGCTATGAAGGTTCATGGCTTTCCACTCAAACCCCTTCTCAAAACATCTATACCCAAAACATAGCTTGTCTGAATGAGGCCATAATTTTCACACTCATGTATATTTGAATTAATTGCTAATACTTTGAGGTAGGCCAACCTGGGTTTCATTGTACAAAACATGTGTTTTTGTTTTTCTAATCTCTTATTTGAATTCCTTAGCCAGTTTACTATTTACTTGCCCTTGGATCCTTGATTGGTCGAGCTGTTGTCACACGGATTGTGCCCACCTACCGTCGATCCTATGATCTAACGGGCAGGATAACCCCTCTTTCTCTCTCATCATGGCCACCCTCTCTCTATCTGTCGGTGGCAAACTACTACCCCTCTATGTATGCTAAATAATGAGTTTGCCACCGGATTCAACAAGTTTGGTAATCACGAATTTCTTGTAGGCATTACTTTTCACGGTAAAATGATAAATTATCACGAATTTCCATTTCTTTTAGGCATTACTTTTCACGGTGAAATGATAAACTGTCATGAATTTCCATTTCTTTTAGGCATTACTTTTCACGGTAAAATGATAAACTATCACAAATTTCCACTTCTTGTAGGCATTACTTTTCACGGTAAAATGATAAACTATCACGAATTTCCATTTCTTGTAGGCATTACTTTTCACGGTAAAATGATAAACTATCACAAATTTCCATTTCTTGTAGGCATTACTTTTCACGGTAAAATGATAAACTATCACGAATTTCCATTTCTTTTAGGCATTACTTTTCACGGTAAAATGATAAACCATCACGAATTTCCATTTCTTTTAGGCATTACTTTTTTGTTGAGATATAAACCCCCACAACGGTCATCTCCTCCTTAATTTATTGTGTAAACCCCACAATGGTCATCTCTACCTTAATTTATGGTGTAAACCCCACAACGGTCATCTCTCCCTTATAAACACCCACAATGGCCATCCCTCATATCAATAGGTTCTGCCTCTCTCTTCTTCGTTCACACACACTTGATCCATTGCCATGGCTTCCAGGTCTCGGACGCCGACCGGAAGGGGAATGGGAAGGGGAAGGGGAAGGGGCGGCCGGGGTGGTGGATCATCATCATTGCCACCACCACCGTCAACACTACCATTGATCATAGAGGAGTTCTTCATCGTCATCTATGAAGACCCTTTGGCCAAGAAGGTACGTACGCGTTCCCACATATATGATGCATGTGATTAATTATGTGCATGTTCTAAAAAACCTTTAATTTCAAATGATCGGCGCTCGATCTCTTTGCAGGCACTCCCACAAAAGTTTGCAGACTATCGTGACGGCCAGGAGCCCACAACGGTGTATCTGCGAGCAGCTGACTGCGGTCCTCGTCTCTGGACCATGGAGGTCCTATTTGACGGACAAGGTCGGATGTACCTCGACAAGGGCTGGGAGAATTTTGCCATCGCGCACGGTGTGGATTTCAGCTGCTTCCTACACTTCAAATATGAAGGAGATTATGTGCTCACAGTGAAGGTGTTTGACGGAACATCGTGCAGGAAGTACTACTACACGGACGATGAAGATACTGACGATGAAAGCGACGACGACGTGAAGCCATGCATCCATCCCCTTTAGATAAGGGGATTATGACCAAGAATATATATGTAGCTTCATATGCATCGATTTAGAGATCTAGCTATTTTCTATATATTATGCATGTAAAAATAATAGGGAATCGCAATTTCCACCATGATTCGAGCACCACAGCCTCCAAACGATGCCGATGCCAATATCGGCATGGTCAGAACGGCTATGCTCGCCGCCACTGCTAGGTCACCGTCGGGATGCACGTACCCTCAATCCCGTTCCCTCATTCGATCACTGACACACCAGAGATACCGCCGAGGCCAATGACGAATGTACATGCTGATGCCAATGCCGAACATGCATGCCGCTGTGGGCACGACCACGCCGCCCCGCTATGCTGGACGCCACAGACCACCGCGAGGTCTTTCCCTTCGCCACCACACTCCCCTAGCACCCATCTATACACGCCAGAAAGGAGAGACACTAGTTTTCTCTACATTGCTCGCATTCATGTCCGACACCGTCAGTCAAAGTGTTGAGGTCGTCGTCGATGTCCTCGACCATTTCTTCTCGTCTTTGCATGGTTAAACGCGTCTAGTTCATATCTATCTAATGCGTCTGGTCTCACCTCATGCAGTTCTTTGTGGACGTCGATCTCATCTCGGCACCCCGCAGGCCACCTCCTCCATGCCATTGCTGTAGAGCTCCGTTTAACAATCTAATCCTACCTGTGTATTGCCCCTTGTATCAGCGTCATGGCCCCACTTGTCATTCGATATACCGAAGCCCCACTCGTCCACGTTTTGGTCAGGGATACGGCGATGCTTACGGTCAAACAAAGATGGATGGTCTGATGTGTCTTTGCAGGCTCTACGTGGCCCCACTAGTCAGCAGATAATGGTCAAAGTTGTTGACCCATCGGGCAACCGGCCGTTCCAGCACTTGTGACGGTTTCAGACAAGGGCTTGGACAAAACTGAGGAAAAACTAAGGAGCTGGGGAAAACTGAGTACAACTAAGGACCCGAGGGCACGAAAATAGAAATCCCTTTAAAATAATAAAAACCAAATTTTCACAATAAAACTAATTTTCAAATAAAACTTTATAAATTGGCCAAAAAGAGTTTTATTTGCATAATGCAAAAATAGAGATATTATTTGAAGAATAATCCTTTAAAAATTAGAAGAAATACTTTATAAATAATATTTGAAATTCATTTTCAAATATAGTTTTTGAAATGCAAACTTTATTTAATATAAACCATTTTGTAAATACTTCCTGTGCAAATATGCTTGCATATGTTTGAATAAATGCAAAATAGTATTTTGAAATTCTATTTTCTCAAAAGAGTTTTTAAGAAATAATAAAAAGTTTGAAATGGTTTTTATAATAAAGATTTTAAATAAACTCAAAATGTTTTAAACCCTTATGAAATTTCAATCAATACAAACAAAAAAAAATTATTCCAAAATTCGATAAAAACTTGGGATGTTACAGACTTCCACCCTTAAAAGAAATCTCGTCCCCGAGATTTGGAGAGGCTAGAAAGAAAGAAGAGTTTGGGTTACCTAGGTGGCTACCACCCTTAAAAGAAACTTTTGTGGGTAGTCTAGGTCTTTGGGTTCAGACAGGTACACCTTGGTTTTGACTTGGCACTGGGTCATCTTTTGAATCCATAGTTAGCCTTTATCTTCATTTCCAATAGGTGTGTGTCTATTCACAAACTTGGACGTCAATCTCCCTCAAGGGTTGCTTGGGTATAACCTTGCTCCCTTGTAGAGCTTCTATCCAACAAGGTAGTTGTTGAACTACTTTGGATACTGAGGGGTCACTCTTTGGGTCAATCAGAAGACCAAGTTAAGGGGTATACTGTCCTCCTAAGGTTAGGGCTTAACAATGTCATCACTCTTATAGGTACGTCTCTCTAGATTAACCATTCCTCATAACAAGAGCGAATAATATGAGTAGTCGTCCTGGGGGCCAATCCATGTCGCACCCAATCATTACCTTGTATTTGGTTTGGTGCATCTCACATTCTAGCTCTTGTTCAACCTCAGTAGTTTTGACAAAAAGTTTCTTAGAAATAGAACCAATGTTCCAAATCCCATTTTTGAATTTTTGAAAACAAAACTATCGTTCCTTAGCTAGGAATTTGCGTAAACTCTGTCATATGGCATTAACTCTTAGCTTGTAGATCCTTCGGTTTGCCATCTCATGTTTTATGCCTCTTCTCCTTGATACCGAACTTCTTAGATGGAGTCAATAATGTTGTTGTCTTCATGGATACTTGTCAAGAAAACACTTCTTTGGGATTGGGATAAAGATGAGAACAGATAGAAGAGATCTAAAGAAGGTACCTACCCAAACACGGCAATTTATCTTACAAACAACATCTAACAAACATTCATCACCTCAAGCAAGCATAGTTCAAGCACTAACAATCTAGTATGGTCATACCCCAATTTGGTATGATCATTAGATTATTACGATATCGGTGGTCCTATAAACTAGAATTATTTGTGGTATATTTTATAGCTGTCTTCATTGTTCCTAGTTCTCATTTCCATTTCCTCAATGCGTCGTTGGTGTTGTGCAGTCTTCATATCAGTATTTCTTTAAGTTTTTCGTTGGTCTTCCATGTAGTGCATCATGCTGAGTCGATGAATATCATATGAGTAGAAGTCTCACACTTCTGGCACACTGTGATCTTCTATCCTTTCTTGAAGGTTTCAGGGTTGGGTCATTTTAAAGCAAAAGGAAAACCTTTGAGAAATGATGTGGGAGAGAATACAAGAAGTTTTCAAGGTGCAAACATTTTTTTATACATATGAAAGCAAGATGAGATAGATTTCATTTTTAAAACCAAAATGATATTTTATTTTATTTTGAAGTAAGAAAACAAAATCTAAGGGGCTTCCTAGTCTATTCCAAACCTAGGGTCTCGATCCTATAGGCAACCCTATGCTCTGATACCATTCTGTAGCGCCCTACCTTTTGCTAAAGGCAGAACTCCTGTGTTACTGTGCTATTCCCTGGATCAATAGATAGCACCACAATACCAAATATAGTAATCATTGCAATAGCATCAAATATTACAACGTAAATCCAGTTACATAGGTCTTCAACCTTACGAGTACACATCATAAAGCATAGTTGCAATGAGCCTCCATCTTCATCGAGTGCCACAGGCAGACATGTTGGAATGTAGACTTGAGATCCTACTAAACATTTGTCAACTAAAAAACCTGCACATTTGAATATGCAGTCCCAATAAAAGGGGTCAGTACAACAACGTATTGGCAAATGACACATGTATGGTGGCTTTTGTGAAAAGAATATACTATATGATATCTGGCTGGTGGATCTTTTGGGCTAACTTGCACAAAGCCAATTTTATCCTATATTTCCAAATCAAAACATTTTTAATCCTTGAAAAGGTTTTTGAGATGAGCACATGAAAATCACTCGAGTCCATCCCTCGAAATGACCCCACGTGGTTAAGTCTATCTTGAACTACCTAGACACCCGAGTCCATCCCTCGAATGACTAACCAATTTTAATTAATTAGAAAAGGTGATGAGATTCTTCTGTATAGACCATGTCTAGAGACTCAAGTTGTCCATAACCGGGGACACGACTAATCGATTAGTTTTACAACCTGCAAGGGTTGTGCACTTTCAACTTAAGACTCATTTTACCCAAAGAATAAAATGAGACAAGACCTTTCAGAAAAAGCATTCAACCATCCGAGTCTGACCGTACCCAACTACCACCCTCTGTCAGTATCCATGGATGTACCCTTACATCGTACTCAATCAAGACAGAGCCCATAGTGTCATAAGGCTGCACTGGAAGTATACTACACATGGAATACATATTAATCTCTTTGTTCCTAAGTGGTAAACCACAAGTGCACTCTCAAGTTACCACATACTCTAGGTCCTTCCCCTAGGCATGCAGCCCTGAGTAGCCACTAACCCAAACTACCAGTCCACCCAGGTGATTCATTGAGGTTGTTACTTTTAATTAAGCAACTGGCATTACTTTTAATTAAGCAGCTGGCATTACTTTCAAAACAATAGTAGCAATCCTAGCAAAGTTAAGGTTTAAGTGTTGGCTACACACTACTAGGATCTAGCAATGGCATAAACTTCTTTGAAAAACAACCTATCATGCATACTACTAGAAAAACACTAATGCAGTAGTAAAAATAGGTAGAAGAATGTGTGTCACTTGCCTTTTTGAAGTTCACGATCTTTCCACTTCTCTCAACAAAATACGTAGCTCTCCGTACAAACTATAACACAGAATTAACACAACATAAACACACCACTCCAATAGCAACAAAACAAACAGAACAAACAATTGAAAATAGTTTATTCAACATTTTAGATTTATTGATATTCTGTGATAAGAGATATATGGCAAGATATTGGGTCAAGGTGGTGTCAAGATGATCTTGGTGGTTATGACTGATCACATGATTTACCTTGGTAGAAAAGAAACAATGCTGAAAAGAAATAGAATTGATCTATGAAGGAAAATACTCAAATTCCCATATTTGAATTTGAATGTTTGTGAAGTGGTTCAAGAAATTTGGGAAATGATACTACTGAATATATTACAGTAAAACAAAGCTACTGCAATTGGATTCATTCTAAAATAAATTTTAGAACTCAAGT
The DNA here is from genome assembly GCA_007115705.1 of Dactylis glomerata. Classification (NCBI taxonomy): domain Eukaryota; kingdom Viridiplantae; phylum Streptophyta; class Magnoliopsida; order Poales; family Poaceae; genus Dactylis; species Dactylis glomerata. The sequence goes on along the minus strand of QXEO01000430.1, from coordinate 3,905,326 downwards.
TATGATCAGAACAATAATTTTAATAGATTTGAATGCACAAAGTGTGTGCATGTATCAAATTTGATGTTTCTTGATTCTATGATGTTTTACATGATTAGAGGATTCCAAAGACTACCAAATTGTAATTTTTGGATGTGTAGAACAAAAGATATGAATTAATTGATGTAATAGAAGGGTTTGAATCAATTTGAAAATGAATTCAAATTAACTACTGAAACTATGGAATATTATTGGACCATTGGATTCTACTCATTCTTAACTTTCCAGAGACATCTTATTTGTAAGATTTCGAGTTATGGAACAATTTCTATGAATTGTTGAATTTATCTTATTTTCTGAAAATCTAAATTCAAGAATTGACCAGAATTGACTTTGACCAGTTGACTGAGTTGACTGCTGACGTCATGATGACGTCAGAAAAGTCAACAGAAAAAGTTGATTATTTTGAGAAACTTTTTATATAAAAGTTGTAGAGAATTACTAGATCTATCTACCATACAACTTAATTTGGATTCGGGACAACAAGGTGGACTAGATCTGGATTATACCTTACAAGATCTAAAACTTCGAATGCTCCGTGCTCCTTGCTCGCTGAACGAAACAAGGTGAGACTTGCGGCTATGGAAAGCTATTGATGAGAGGAACAACTTCCGTGTTGACGGCGAGGCGATTCGGGATCATCTTCGAGGTCGATTTGGCTTCGATTGACTCGAAATTGGACCTCTTTTAAAGATATAGATCCGTACCTCAAAATGAAAAACTCACCATAAGTAAGTTGTAGATAATTGAAAGATGAATCCACTCACCAAAGTGATTTGGATTTCGAGAAACGAGCTAGGCTCAAGACACGATTTTCACCATCAGATCTGAAATCCTGCGGGCTGGCTTGCTCGAGCTATGGTGGACGAAAAGAGATCAGGTTGATCGGGATTGAAGCGCCTCGACGAGATCTACAACTTTCGTTCAGAGGCCGAAGGCAAATAGGGAAGTTTAGAGGCTCAAAGATTCGAGTCAAAGTTTTGGGAGAGAGAATTTCGAGATTTCAGGGAAAGAAACTTAGATGTAAGGAGGTGGGTGCTATATATAGAGGGGTAGGTCAGTTGGGGAGCTAGGGTTTCAAGTTAGGAACGTGTAAAAACAAACAGATCCAAAAAAGGAGTTGTAGATCTTGAGATATTCGTGTTTAAGTGGAGATAGGTTCTGAAAAACGAAAAGAGAAGGAAAAATCGGGGATCGGGCGCGCGCGGCTGGGCTGGCTGCGGGCGAGCAGCGCGTATTGTCCGCCGCGCAAGGCAACGTGCGCGATGGACCGGCTAGGCCGAAGTCGGTCCGGTCGGTCTAACACTTTTTTTTGCTATTTCTTGTTTCTTTCATAACTTTTGCATTTTAGCTCCAAATGAGCTCAAACCAATTTCTAATTTTTTCTAAAAATCAACACAACATTTTAAAATAATAAAAACCAAAATTTCACAATAGAACTAATTTTCAAATAAGACTTTATAAATTGGCCAAAAAGAGTTTTATTTGCATAATACAAAAATAGAGATATGATTTGAAGAATAATCCTTTTAAAAATTAGAGGAAATACTTTATAAATAATATTTGAAATTCATTTTCAAATATAGTTTCTGAAATGCAAAATTTATTTAATATAAACCATTTTGTAAATACTTCCCGTGCAAATATGCTTGCATATGTTTGAATAAATGCAAAATAGTATTTTGAAATTCTATTTTCTCAAAAGAGTTTTTAAGAAATAATAAAACGTTTGAAATGGTTTTTATAATAAAGCTTCTAAATAAACTCAAAAGGTTTTGAATCCTTACAAAATTTCAATCAATACAAACAAAAAAAAATTATTCCAAAATTCAATAAAAACTTGGGATGTTACATAATATTGCATGGATTTTCTCTGGGTTTGCCTCTATTCCTCTTGCTGATACCAGGAATCCCAAAAGTTGCCCTGGGGGATGCCAAAAGAACATTTTGTCGGGTTTAGCTTGAGCTTGTACCTGTTTAGGTTGTCGAAGGTTTCCTGCAGATCGCTGATTAAAGACTCCTCCTTTCTTGTAGCAATAACTACGTCGTCAATGTAGACTTGAATGTTGCGGCCTATTTGATTTCCACGGCAGTTTTGCATCATTCGTTGATAGGTTGCTCCTGCATTCTTGAGGCCGAAAGGCATGACTTGATAGCAAAAGACGCCATATGGTGTGATGAAAGTTGTTTTTTCCTTGTCTTCTTTCTTCAACTTTATCTGGTTGTAGCTGGAGTATACGTCCAGAAAGGAAAGCCTTGCGCACCCCGCTGTTGAGTCAATTATTTGGTCAATGCAAGGTAGCGGAAAGGGATCCTTAGGGCAATGCTTGTTGAGAGATGTGTAGTCGACACATACTCTTTCTACGTCCGTATTTTTCTTAGGGACAATTACTGGATTGGAAACCCAAGTTGATGCTTTGATTTCTCTGATGAAGCCTGTGTTTTATAGCCTGTGTAGCTCTGCTGCTATTGCTTTTATTTTGGGTTCATCAAATCATCGTAGAGGTTGCTTGACTGGCTTTGCTTTTGGATCCACATTTAGTGCGTGCTCGACAAGTTCCCTAGGAACCCTTGGCATGTCTGAAGAACACCAGGCGAAGATTTCTCAGCGCTCACAAAGGAACTTGACGAGCACGCTTTCCTATATGGGATCCAAGTTTACCGCTATTGAAGTGATTTTGTTTGGGTCTGTAGGGTGAACCTGTATTTTCTTGGAATCTTGCATTGCATTGAAAGCCTGGTCTGGCAGGGATCGACCGACGTTGGGTAGTACATTGTGATCGGTTTTGCCTTTGAGTCTTGCAGATTTGGCTGTCATGCCGAAGGTTTGCGCCATCCTGTTGAATTCCTTGTCGTAGGTATTGGATACTTCGAAGCTTCCTTGTACTGTAATGACCCCCTTGGGTCCTGGAATTTTGAGTGCTAGGTATGTGTAATGAGGAACTGCCATGAATTTTACAAATGCTGGTCGTCCCAGGATTGCATGGTACTGTGAGGGTCAGTCCATCACTTCTAATTCTAGCTTCTCTCTGCGGAAGTTGCCGCTGTCGCCAAAACAAACATCAAGTTCGATTTTTCTGAGGGGGTGATTTGCGCTTCCTGGTACTATTCCATGGAAAGAACAATCTGTTGGCTTCAACCATTCCAGCGAGATGCTCATTGCCTTCAGGGTCCTTGCGTATATCAGGTTTATTCCACTGCCTGCATCCATAAATACTCGTCCAATGTCGTATCCTCCTATTTGCGCCTTCAATACCATTGGTGCGTGTCCTGGCCTGGGTACTTTCCTTGGGTGATCTGCTCTGCTAAACTTGATTGGCTGGTCGGACCACCGCAGATATTCCGTAGTGGCTGGTGGTGATGATATTGCTAAGTTTACTTGCCTTGATATACTCTTCTGCTCTTTTTTGGACTTTGGGACAGGCTGGATCATTGCGGATATGTACACTTTCGACTCTAGATGTCTTGCATCATTTTGCACTTGATATCCTTGACTTGTGTTTGTACTTCCTCGATGTGCTCCTTGATTTAACTCAAGAGCATCTTGTAACCTTAGGAATGTTCTGCAGTCTTTCATCAGATGGTTAGAAACTCTCTTCCCATCTAAGTACGCGTAGTGGATGCGGCAAGGTCCATGAAGCATCTCTTCCGCCGATGGGCCAGAATATTTTGGCTTTTCTCATCCGCGACAATTTTTGTCTTGGTACTCCCTTCTCTCGTCGCCTTCCTCGTCCCTTCTTTCGTATCCTGCGGCTACTTGATTGCGTCTTGTGCGGCTATCCTCATTGCGAGACCGGCGCCTTTGCCTGCTTGCTCTGTCTACTTCTGGTGAACGCGCCCTTTTGTTATTGTAAGCGTCTTCCCCATCGGCGAATTTGCTTGCTATCTCTATTAGTTCTGACACCATTTTAAGCCTTGATCTCCCTAATTCTTCCACGAGATCCGAGCGGCGAAGGCCAGCCAAAAAAGCATGTACTGCCCGCTCATCAGAGACGTCTTCTACAGAATTTTTTATTATACTCCATCACTATATGTATGAACGTAGAGTTTCACCCTTTCTCTGCATGTAGGATTTGACTTCCTCTAGTGATGTAGGGTGTTTGTACGTCAAATGGAAGTTTCTTGCGAATTGGTTTTCTAGTTCGCCCCAACTTCCGATGGATTCGATGGGTAAAGTGTTTAACCAGGACCGTGCTGCACCGGTGAGGTGTAATTGCAAACTTTGCATCGTTGTTGCTCTTGTTCCTCCAAGTATTTGTACTTCCTGAAGGTAATCTGATAACCACAGTCGAGGTTCTTGCGACCCATCATACTTTTGCTGATCGTGCGGTAATTTAAATCCTTTGGGTACTCACGTCCTGCGAACCCTTCGGGTAAAGCATAGCGCGCCCATCTCCTTTTCGTCGTCCTCGTAAATTTCCTCCTTCCACTTATAGCGTGCTTTGTTCACCTTTTCTTGTGCTATAATATTCCTTGCATCCTCCCTGCGTGCCTTGCGCTTTTCGTCACCCGATGAGTCACTTGTTTGGCTTTGCGAGCATTGGTACTTTCTGCTTTTCTTTCCCTTATCCTCGTAGCATGTCGACTTCTTCTCTGGAGAATGTTTCCTTAACCTGTATTCTACTAACATGAGACTTTTTATTGCCGCTTGATGCATATGCTCCCGTGGATCTCCGGGTTCTGGTTGTGTAGTTAGTAGGTACGCCTGTGCTGCTACTAGTGCTGCTTCTGGTGTTTCTTGTGCAAAATCCTCTTCTTCGTCCGATGGCTGTGCGCTTATGCTTCTTGCACGGTTCTCTTCCCTTGCTCTCACTGTTGTCCTTCTATGGTGCGTTGGCTCTCGATGTCTCTCTCTGCTCGAGTCCGATGCTTCGCTGTATTCATCCCAGTATGCTCCACTTGATACACTATTGTTTTCTTGACTTCTCCTGAACTTGTCTTTTTCCTCCCGTAGCTTCTTTTTGTGTGCTGATGCAGGGCATACTGATACCCCATGAAGACTTCTCTTCTTGAGTTGGCGGGTACCTCCGTGTCGTGCTTGATGGCTGACATAATAATTCTCCACTCTCCGGTGGAGACGTGGATTTTCTCCTTCTCCTTCTTGCTGTTGCTCCTTGATTTGTCACCTTGTTTGTGGGTTGCTATGTTGTTTGTGTCATTGTTCTCTTCCGGTGCTTCAGTGATGATGATGCATAGTTGGTGTATGTTGCTGGAGACACCGCCGCTCCGGGTTTGATCCACTGTTCCTCCTAAGTCGAGATTCTCTGTGGTTTCGTTGAGTTCTTCAATTTTTTCTCCTGTGTTTTCTGCTATTGCGAAGCTGACCGGCGAGTTTACCTCGCTGGACGAGCCCACCGATGATTCGGACACTGTGAAGTTCTTGGTTTCGCTTGCCGATGGATCCGGTTTCACCGGATCTGAGAGGCAAGTCGAACCCAAAGATCCGACGTGAAAGTTCAGGCTTCCGATCATCAGGTCCATCTCCTGGTTTTCGTCGACTTCTGGATTGCTGTTGGCTAGAAGCGAAAAAGCCATTGAATTCATGATTCCAACACCCCGAGTCCCCACGGTCGGCGCCAATTGACAAGGGTTAACTCGACAAATGTCCAAGATGAAGGACTTAGGATCGGGGGAATAGGGCGTCGGATGAACTCGAAGGTAAAGATTAGTCAAACGAGGCGTGTATCGAAAATAAACGTGGTGGTGAACTTGGCTTACTCTCAATTTGTCCCTGACTGGCCTCTCCTGGCCCCTATATATAGGTGGCTAGGTCTCGAGGAACCGGTTGGGTTCAATACATATTATAGTATCTGTATACGACATTGACTCGTATTTCGACTATGACTATTCTTGGGCCTAACTTAACGGGCCTCAGGCGTGCATAAATAACAGGCTCTATTAGCTATACCCTTGTCACTAAGGCTACAAGTGAGGTGCAACCGTGCTGAAATTGAAGACCAACAAGTTGCAAGGTACATCAATGGTCTCAATGATACTAACCAGGATCGTTTGATGCTAAAACAAATTTGGTCCCTTGATCAAGCACAACCTCTAGCCTTAAAGGCCGAGAGATTGGTAAGGACAAGAAAGGCAAGTAAGGCCGCATTAACTCACAGAGAAGCCCCATCTAGGAGTCACTCCCCTAGAGTTGAAGAGAAAACCCCTCAAACCAAGGCAAGACAACCTACCCCAAAGCAAGCTGGAAGCAAGAGTAGGGCATGAAGGAAATATGCCCTAGAGGAAAAAAATAATGGACTTATTTGCATATTTCATATAGTTCATAATAAGTTTAATACTGTGCTATAACTATGTCAATTGGAAACATTGATATAGGTGTGGTATTAAATGATAAGAGTCCCTAGTAATCCTCTAATTACTAGTTCATTGTTCAACTGATGATCGAGGTTTCCCGATCATGGTGCATTACGCCAATCGGCAATGTGATCATGCCATTGAGTAATGCCATGGTGGACATACCCAAATATAGTATTGCAACACGATCATGCCATGATGTTAACGTTGTAATATGAAGAGAGCATTGTAACTTAATCCTTAGACTGTGAGGTTATATTTAATCACTACTTCTGGAGGAAGCTTTGATTGCATCAACCGTCACTACCTTAACCGGGTGACTGAAAAGGTGTCTTTTGGATTCTCCAATGGAGTATATAGAGGCATATGAACCAAGAGCGGGCTTTGTTCATCCGCATGAGGGATATGATACTCTGGGCACACTCGGTGGTATTACATCCAAAGCTGTGCAGCGTGTGACTAGGTCACGGGGATGGAATACCATAGTACAAGTTAAACATCATTAGTCAATAACAAGATCGAACGAGGTATGGGGATACCGACGATCAAATCTTGGACTATGCTAGTATCAACAAAACAAAGGGAAAGGTACATCAACGTTTATGGTTCAACGACTAAAAGAACCTCGTAGAATGCACAGGGGTCATCACGGATATCCAGATCTTATTGATGATCATTTACCGGAGAGAGATCTCGGTACTGTTTGTACTCTATAGTGTTCTCGAACCGTCGGGTAACACACTTAAGGGTTCGCGATGTTTGGGATGGTTTTGGTAATATTCAAAAACATCGTGTGTTGATATATCTGAGAGGGAATCGTTTTGATAAAGTCTGAAATAGTTTCGGTGGAGTTCAGAATAGTTTTGATAGAGTCCGGAAGAGTCTCGAAGTAGTGGGGAATTAATTATGGGTTAATTATATTAACTAAATGAATTAATATTGATTAAATAATTAAAATAATGCAGCCCACCTTATTGGGCCCCTCGCGAAGGGAAGCCCACTAAGGCCATATGCGCCCCCCTTATTTGATGAGGAAAAAGGGGGCGCCTTGGACCCTAGCCGGCTAGTGCTAGGTTCAGGGTTTGGGTGGGGGCCGGCTTGGCCCCACCTTGGCCGCTGCCGCCTCTCCCTTGGCCACCGACCTAGGTGCCTTGGGGGAGGGGCAAGGTGCACCCCCTCCCCACTATATAAAGGGGGGCCCTAGGAGAGAGATCAACAACACAAGTTCCATGAGCCGGGAGCTGTCCTCTCTCCCTGGTGCACCACCCTCTCCACCTCCACCTCTCTCTCTCTCTCTCTCTCTCTCTCTCTCTCTCTCGCGTGGCCTCTTGAAGGGCTGTGTGGGATTAAGGTCACACCACCGCTGGATTCTGTCCAAGCCGTCTACTTCTGCAATCTCGGCTAGATCAGAGATTCTGGGGGTCATCGTGATCACCATATGTGTGCGAGTACGTGGAGGTGCTGCACGTGTGGCGCCTGATTCATTGCACCAAGTTCTACAACAATCTTGAGGTTGGCTACATTGGCTTCATCAACATCACTCATGCGGGAGCATTAATCCCGCGTTCGGTCTTCAAGGGTATGTCGTCGAACAACTATTTACCGTTACAACATTTGAAAGGACACAGATGTCGCCTAGAGGGGGGGGGGGTGAATAGGCGATATCAAATTTTACGAATGGCTTGAACAAAAGCGGAATTAAACTAGCGTTTATTTTGTCAAGCACATAAAACCTAAATAAACTAGGCTCACCTATGTGCACCAACAACTTATGCTAAGCAATACAAGTAACAAGATGATAGCAAGATATATGACTTCAAGCACGAAGGCTATCACAATGTAAAGTGCATAAGTAAAGAGCTCGGGTATAGAAATAACCGAGGCACGCGGAGACGATGATGTATTCCCGAGTTCCTCCCTTGAAAGGGAGTACGTCTCGTTGGAGGGGTGTGGTATCGCCACAAAGGCCTAACCAACGCCACAAAGGCCTCACCCTATTCTCCGGTGTGAGCTTGCGCCACAAAGGCCTAGCTCACTCTTCCACTAACGGGTTCCTCAAGGCGGAACCGGGCCTTTACACAAAGCTTGGGGCACACATCCACAACTTAATTGGAGGCTCCCAAGAATAGCCACAAAGGCACCACAAAGCCACAAAGCCGTCTAGGGTTCCAAGAACCCAAGAGTAATAAGCTCACAAACTTTCACTTACTCGAATCTCCGGGGAGAACTCAAACCGATGCAACTTATGCAATGGCAAGAGCACACAAGGTGCTCAAATCCTTCTCACTCAAATCCTACCAAAGCAACTAATGCTATGGAGAGATATGAGAGGAAGAACAAAGGAAATCCACAAAGAACTCCAAGATCTAGATTGACTATGTTCCCCTCACTTAGAGGAGAGATGGATTGGTAGAAATATAGATCTAGATCTCCTCTCCCTTTTCCCTAAAAAATATCCAAGAATCATGGGAGGAATGGAGGAGGAAGGGCAAGCTTGCAAAGTCAACAATGGAGGAGAGAGAGGCCCAATTCGTGTGCAGCCCAAGGTGGAAGAAGGGGTATTTATACCCCCCCCACGAAATATGGCCGTTGCAGACTTGGAGGGGCGGATTATCCGGCCAAAATATGGCTGGAATATCCGGTCCCCAGGCCGGATTATCCGCCCCCTATACTGGGTGACGCCGACTCTGGTCCTTAGCAGAAATTCCGAAACGAAATTTTCACCCCCAGGCCGGATAATCCGCCCCCTGGCCGGAATATCCGCCCCCTTACTGGGTGACGCCGAGCAGAAATTGCAATACGAAAACGGTGATAACTTTTTCATCCGGACTCCGTTTTCGATGATCTTGGGCTCGTTGGAATCACCACAACGAGCTCTACAACTTCATCCATAGAAACATCATAGTCCAACAAGGGAGTATAAAACCAAATGATGAAAGGTTTGACCTCTCTTTGAAGGCAAACCGGTAAAACCTCCAAATATCAAAAATGCAATAAGAGCTTCATGCAAAATCTGCTTTTGATGAGCTAGAGCTTGTCATGGAAATAACCACAAGCTCTAGAACCTCACATGGATAAAACCCAAATGAGACCCAAGAAAGATGATGCCAAGTATGCAAAGGTTTGAGCTCTCTTCGAACGATACAATTAAGTTACTCACTCGAGAGCCCCTCTTGATAGTACGGCTACCGATCCTATAACCCGGTCTCACAAATAACACCATGAGACCAGTTAGAAAGAAACCCTAACACTATCATACCTTTGCCTTGAGCATTCCACTTGAGGTGGATAAAGATGATCTTGATCTTCTCAAGTTGGACCACCTTTCTTGATTGAGCTTGCTTGGTGAAGTCTTGCGGATTGCTCCCCCATACTCTACTATGGAAGAGACTCTATTTAAGCATATCTTCACATATCCATGATCACAATATAGATGGCAAGCTTCAAGCATATGTTCTCTTCTAGTTGCTCATCTTGAACTTGCGCTTTGACTTGATCAATCCTCGAATCAATTCTTCTTTCACCATAATGATGGTGTCTTGGGGATACACATGAGAGCTCACTCAATCTTATTCTTTAAGACACACTTGATATAAGCTCAACTCCCTTAAGAACAATCTTTGGATCACTCATTGAATAACACCTTGGTCAACACATAATCTTCTTCTTACAACCTTGACTCCAACAAATGGTTCAAGCATTGTCTATGGACAAGTCCTACACATATAACTCAATGCAACCATTAGTCCATAGGGATTGTCATTAATTACCAAAACCACACATGGGGCTCAATATGATCTTTCAACATTATTAATAGATAGATCCTTGGGCAATTCAGGGTTGCGTAGAAATAATTTTTTTGTTATTTGCATCGAACCCCAACAGTGGTATCAGAGCCGGATCTATGCATAGTATGCTTGTACGGTTAGAACACATTGTGATAATGTGGGCATTGATTGTTTTATTGTTACCCTTTGTGGTGACCCCGGATTAGCCATCCGGAGTACCCGATATGCATACAATTCACGATCCCATGATCAGTGTATCGTGAATCCACATATCCGAGTTGATAACAGAATTATAACATCCTTTACAGTATCGAATAATATACTTACAATTGGTCACATGACCAAGTTTGATATTGCCACGTAGGGCAAGTCTAGTATTGAGCAGCGGACACAAAGCAGCGTTGATGACCCACGTCATGCCTACTACCCTACATGCAACTGACTGGGAGACATTCCTAGTTCGCACCAGCGTCATCATAACCACCTTGTCCTTCTGTATTGTCTTCTCCATAGTCTGACCAAGTTAATAGCCAGGGACAAAGCCATGAGTACATTTTGAATTGTACTCGCAAACCATCTAAACAGAATGAGTTGATATGCAGTTTGGCTATAGCAAGGAAAGGCTCTAGTCTAGTTTTATTTTCTTTGAAAACCTTCTTCTCGTGTTGATATAGCATGTCCAGAAACATATTCTACGACATCTCTATATCCTTACTAAAATATTTTGTAAAACATTTTGAGTTAAAATCTCTAGGAAGGGGAAACCCTTTTTACTTCAAAACCCAGGTCAATCAAACATGACCATCTCCATTCATAAACCAGGTCAATCACACATGACCATCTCCAATTCCTCGGCAGTACCCTACAAGTACTACGAAATCCATCGTGCCACGGTAGTACCCTCTGAGTACTCCGTCTAGCACCATTCTCCATTTTTCAGAAATCATTTTGTAAACCAAAACTGACATTGGGCTAAGCAGCGACCATTCCAACCATCCATGACCGAGGAGTCGGCTATTCGAATAGATTTAAACTCTGCAGAGGTTGTACACTTTACCCACAACATGCGGATACTTATCGTGTGGGCATCCTCCCCGCATAACAACATATGCCACAACAAGCACCCGATCATAGTTTTTCATCTGCCCACCTTAGCATAGGACCTACCACCTAGAGATGCACCCCTCAACACCGAAGTCCAAGTGGCTGTTTGACCCAGGAGTTGCAAATTCTGTGGGGGACCCCGGCTTACCACCCGGGATTCCCGTCATGCATACAATTCACGATCCCAGGAAGACCGTCGTGAATCCACATAACAGAGTTGGCATTTTAGATTACATCATCCATTACATAGCGAGTTCATAAAGTCTTACATAGGCCGCTTGGCCGAATATAAATGCCGCGCAGGGCAAGTTCAACTGGCAGACATACTTAGTAGGTAGCAGTGGAGATACATGCAGCGTAGCTGACCCAGGTCAGGCCTACTACCCTACAGGCGACTGATCGGGAAACGATCCTAATTCGCACCGGCGTCGTCGTAACCACCATCGTCCTCCTCATAGTCATCTCCATAGTCTGGCCAAGTTAATAGCCAGGGACAAAGCCGTGAGTACATTTTGGAATTGTACTCGCAAACCATCTAAGAGGAAAGTAATGACATGCTATTTGGCTGTAGCAATGAAAGGCTCAAGTTCAGTTTATCCTATACTAACAAGTTTCTCTTGTCGATATAGCATGCCTTACGACATCTCTATATCTTTGTTGAAAAACATTTTTGAAACAAGATTTTGAGTGAAATCTCTAGGGAAGGGGGAAACTCATTTTGTTTGCTCCAAGATATCCATGGTCAATCACACATGACAATCTCCCATCTCCTCGGCAGTACCCTTCAAGTACTCTGAACCACACACGTGCCACGGCCGTACCCTCCAAGTACTCCGTTCGGCACAAACTCCACTTTTCTAAAAACATTTTTGTTAAACCAAAACTTGACATTGGGCAATGTAGTGATCTTTCCAACCGTCCATGACCGAGGACTCGGCTATTCGAATAGGTTTACACTCTGCAGAGGTTGTACACTTTACCCACAAGATTTGATAAATCCGCCGGGATACCACCATGGTCTGTCATACACCAATATGCGGGGTTCGGATAATCAAACAGAGCCTTCCATCTATCTACCTTAGCATGGGTGCCTACCCTATGGAGTTAACCTCCCCGGCAAACCCTGGCGGCCTACCTCCATTTCCTCGAGTGTAGCTCCAGTGCCACGGCGGGAGAACCCAAGTGTCTTCCGGACGGGTAGCCTATTGGTGGGCCCATTACGCTGTTGCCCACCACTTGCGATAACCCGGATTCCGGGGTCCTACAGACCCTTATATAGTACGAGGCTCCCTGCACTAAAGCAAATAAACTTCGGACTAAGCCCCGTCCCATACGGGGTAATGTGGTTGCATGGGTTAATTGTTCCGAGCGACTACAAAGAAACACCAATGCCTTTTAATAAAACCACCAACACCTTCTTCCTCCATGTCCGACTTCATTTATCCCAAAATCACTTTCAAACATTTCAGTGGAGTAGATGCTACTCCAAGGTTTTTGAAAACATTTTCAAAATCTTTCCGGCGAGTGTTCCCATCCTAGAGTTTTTGGCTCCACTACAAGTTTTCCAAAGACTTTGATGCTAATCATCAAGTCTCTAATATAGGGGTGTTGTACAAGTATCAAGGGTGTCATCTCTATAGATGATATCAAGTCAACTTGTGGAGCTAAGTCGCCAACTATTGCTATATAGGGAATAATAGCAATATAGAAAACAATGCATAACAAGAAAACAATAGTAAAACAATGAAAAGTGAATTATTAGGATTCAGGTATGCAACAAGTAGATGGCTTGCCTTGAGTGGCTTGTCCCTGATCTTCTTCTTCTTCTTCTTCTTCTTGATATTCAAAGACTTCCTCCTCCTCCGCACACTCGTCATTCGATTCTATCGCCAGAAAAATTAACAACACACAATAATCACACATGCATACATAATTCACACACAAGACATGCAACACACAACTCAGTCAATGAGTATCAGAAACAAACATGTTCAGAGTCTGAAACAAGAAACTATTTTACAAAAGAAATATCACTCTAATAATAGCAAGATAATTTCTAATAGTAAATAAGTCCTATTCACAAGGCAAACACCTTGCAAGCATCCATAAGAATCAAAGCATGGCAACCAGCATAACACCAGGTAGCTAACACAATTACAGATCCAACCTAATTGGAATCAATCCAAAAGAAGTTATGGTTGATTTATAATGAATTTTCTAATCACACTTATCACTAGAAAAGAAAATTAAATCCCTAAAACTTTCAGTGGATCCTAAAATTCTACCAGAGACCAAGTTGGAAAGCTACTATAATGCACAACACACCAGAGTTGGAATCACCTCAAAATAATATTCCTACTAGGCACAGTAATTAAAACAATACAAATCTTTATTAACACCAATATAATTACTGCAGGCAATACAATGCTCCTAAAATAGCAAATCCAGTTTCTCAAGCTTCACAATAAAACAAGGCATCACTAAAAATTGGAATCGCACATTTTCATAATATAAAACTTCATATTTGGATTTAAGATGATAAAACCCTAGATCTACAACAAATAATCCTCAGATAATATTCATGGTCCTAAAAATCATGCATGCAGTACAAGAGGCTAGATAATACTGTAGGGATCATAATGGAATTTGAATCACCAAATTTTGATGCCTAGATGATTTTCTAAGCAATTTTGAATGTAGCAGTAAAAATCCATCACAGAAATTCATATATAAAAAAAAGAAAAAGGGCCGGATCTGGCCAGGCTTCGCCAGATCTAAGGCGGATTGGCCCGTTGGCTCGTCGGTCAGCCCAGCTGTCACCGAAGGGGTATGGGGATGCCTCGACCGTCTGATTAGGAGGCAGGCGATGGTAGATCACCGTCGTCCTCGCCGTCCTTTGCATGCAGGCGTACGAGGCTGATTCGGCTAGGGTTTCATGGGGAAGGGGCTCACCGAGGGTGCTCCGGCGGTCGGCGGTGACTAGTTTGGTGGCAGAGGTGCTCAGAAGGAGTTCCGGGTCCAAGCGACTTGCATGCAGGGGCTATGAAGGCGAGGCGGTTGCCGAGCTCGTCGGAGATCCTCCCAGCAACGAGGATGGCGGCATCGAATCCCGAGCGATCTGGCCAGGGAAAATGGTAGGTGAGCTCGAGGAGAGGAAGGGAAACACAATGGTGCACAGGACAGAGTGATGGCGAGCTCACAGTGACGTCAACCTTCACCGTTCCTGCCGGTGATCTACCCTCAACCGGCGGGCTCAGCGGCGAAGGAAACAGAGCGGCGCCATGGGGAAAAGGTTCTGCAGGTGAGAGAGAGTGTAGAGGGTGCAAATGAGCGACATGGAAGGCTTTGAGAGAGGGCCTCGGGTTTTATACCGCTGAGGTAGACCCGGTGCAGGGTGCACCTCATTGAAAATGGTTGGGCACCGTGGGTGGCTCTCTAGGGCGGCATCATAGGCTGAGTCCAGGGGTCGGGTGGGTGGCGTCGGTGGCCGGCCGGTTTGGTCGCAGTGGAGGCGGTTTTAGTCGGGCTACGGTGAGTTTCAGGCTCGGTCCGGTCGCGTGCGTGCTCGAGGGTGCTGGGCAACATTGGCGTCGTGTTGGGCATGTGACGCCGTGTAGGTTCGGGTGCGGAGCGGCACAGGGGCTTATGCATGCGTGCCAGAACGCTGCGCACGCTCTGGGTGCTCCAGGCGGCTCGATGGCATCAGGTTGGCATGGTCGGGGCATGGTGCACGGTAGGTCTGGGGCAGGGGCGGCTCGGGAAATTGGTCATGGGGGTAGACGCGGGGCTGGTGGCGAGGTGACAGCACGAGGGGGCGTTGGTGCGGTCCTGCCCAAGCTTGGCGTCCACGGCGGGCACGGCGGCATCCTCGGGCGTAGGAGGGGTAGCAGGGTGTGTCGCTGCGGTGTGGGGTCGAGGAGAGTGTTCGGCAGGGACTGTGCAAGCCCATTGGGGGTTAGCGAGGGTGGAGGTGTCGAAGAGAATAGGGGGAGAGGGTTTTGACAGAGCGATGGCCTCGGGCTTCTCCTCCCCCTCGTGTCCAACTAGGAAACGACAAGGGGAAATCTTTGCCAAGATTTGTTAGGGCTGCAGAGAGAGAGAGGGAGAGAGAGCAGTGCAGTTCTTTGCCCCTAGATCGGTTTTGCATGGAGGAAAAGAAGGAAAGAGGGAAAGACATGGGGTAGGGTGTGCATGGCGGAAATTCAAATTTGAATTTCAATTTTTTAAACTAGGTTAGAAAGTTAGTCTAGGTTAGTTTTAGAAGTGGCTAATATGCTCAAGGAACATATGGCCAAGTTTTGGATTTTTAAAGCTAGAAGGGTTAGGGTTTTGGAGAAGTCCCTATTTTCAAATAAAAGTGCAAAAATAAATAATCTAGGAAATTTAAATGATGCAAGCATGTGAAGAGGGTTCCCTAGTGCTATGGCCTCATACACACTCACATCATGGTCAAAGGTTGTTGCATGAAATCATAGCACCCAAGCAAGAATTTGCAAGGTTTTGGTTAAAGCAAATTTTCGGCACTCAACTTGTATGCACACAAACCACACAATTTAACCTACCAAGACATCAAGGTCACATTAGAATTTCTTATGCATCCAAGCATTCTCAAAAAAAATTAATTGCCCTAAAATCCTTACTCAAGGTTTAGGTCCAAAAATCAGGTACACAAAAAGTAGGGTGTTACAGACCTTCCCCCCTTAAAAGAATCTCGTCCCGAGATTCGGTAGCTAAGCGTGAAGTAATTCAGGGAACTCTCATTGGAGATAATCCTCACATTCCCAAGTGGCTTCGTCTTCGGTGTGGTTACTCCATTGCACCTTATATATCTTGATCTTGCGTCTACGGGTAAGACGGACGTCTTCTTCAAGGATGCGAATTGGTCTCTCCCGATAGGTGAGGTCGTGGTTTAGGTCGATGGAATCGTGGTCGATCTCCTTGAAGGTCTCGGGCTTGCTGGGGACTTGAAGGCATTTGTGGAGTTGCGAAACATGGAATACATCATGGAACTCGGACAACTTCGGGGGTAGCTCTAGCTTGTAGGACATGGCGCCCTTACGGTCCAAGATCTTGAACGGTCCAATGTACCGGGGTGCAAGTTTGCCTTTAACATGGAAGCGTTGCATACCCTTGAGTGGTGTGACTCGAAGGTAGACAAAGTCTCCCACATTGAGGGTAACAGGTCTCCTCTTCGGGTCAGCTTAACTCTTTTGTCTTGATTGGGCTGCCTTCAAACGGTTGCGGATGAGCTGGACTTACTCCTCAGCTTCTGATGAAGGAATGCCAAATAGGCCCTCGATATTCGCCTACCTGGTTTCGGCCCAGGAGGGATAACCGTTGAAGGAATCACAAGGCCCATGAAGATATCAGCTTGGCGCGGCCCAGGGACATAACTTGGCGTACAAGATGAAGACTCAAAGAAGGAGACCTAGTCAAATTAGGACTCGTCTAGTGTTTATTCGAACCGATTCTATCTGTAATCAACTTGGAGAAAAATCCTGGGACCCAACCTTCGCATATAAAAGGTTGGGAGGGAGATCGTAGCGCCCTCTAGACACTTTTTCCACCACCTCACGCCGGAGCGCTCGAAACATCAAGAGCTCTCCACTCTCGGCTAGATCTAATCTACGCCACCATTGTAACACCTCCACTGTAGCCACCCCATCAATAAAGTCAGACAAGCAGGACGTAGGTCTTTACCCTACCAAGGGGGCCGAACTTGGGTAAAACTTGTGTCCCTCTGCTTTCGTTTGATCGCCGTCGAGTTCGCCGGATCCCACTAGCGCTCCATGTCTCGAAAGCCCACAAACATGGGCATTGCCGGGGTTGAACCTTGTCAGCTTCCTTGATGACATCCGGCCCAAACACTTGGCTCTCTCCAGTTTCAGACCAGTTAAGAGGGGTATGACACTTGTGGCCATATAGGGCTTCAAAGGGGGCCATCTGCAGACTAGCTTGGTAGCTATTGTTGTAGGAGAACTCAGCAAATGGCAAGCAGTCCTCCCACTTGGCCCCATATGAGAGGACACAGGCTTGAAGTATGTCTTCGAGGATCTGGTGAACCCTTTTGGTTTGACCACCGGTTTGTGGGTGATAGGTTGTACTAAAGGAGAGTTTGGTTCCCAAGGCTTCATGAAGTTTGTTCCCAAATCTTGAGGTGAATTGGGTGCCTCGGTCAGTCACAATCACCTTAGGTACTCCATGGAGGCTGACAATCCTAGACATACAGCTCGGCTAAGTCTTGGCCTTTATGGGTGGTCTTGACAGGAAGAAAGTGGGCAACCTTGGTCAGGCGATCAATGATAACCCAGATAGAGTCGTGGCCTCGGTTGGATCTAGGTAGCCCAGCGATGAAGTCCATTCCGACTTCTTCCCACTTCCACATTGGCACCTTTAATGGCTGTAGCAGACCCACAGGTCTTTGGTGCTCGGCCTTGACACGTTGGCAGACGTCACACCGAGCGATATAAAGAGCTATTTCCCGCTTCATACCGTGCCACCAAAACTGTTCCTTCAAGTCTTGGTACATTTTGGTGCCTCCGGGATCGATCGAATACGGGGTGTCATGGGCCTCCTTCAGAATGAGTTGCTTCAACTCCTCGATGTTAGGAACGCATAGGCGGCCATTATACCATAACACACCTTCTTGGTCAACTGAAAACCCAGGTACTTCTTCTCATCCCATCCTACGCTTGATTCGTTCAATACTCTCATGACCCTTCTGAGCTCCTTTGATCTAGTCAAAGAGTGGGTCGGACTTCAAGGTTCGCTAAGAAACCATGGCTTACAAGCTCAAGTCTGAACTTCTCGAACTCCTCGCATAAGGCTAGTTAGCTGGTCTTCAGTAGGGCATTTAGGGAACAAGGCTCTCGGCTGAGGGCATCGGTGACCACATTCGCTTTACCGGGATGGTAATGAATGCCGAGGTCATAGTCCTTGATGAGCTCAATCCATCTCCTTTGTCTCATGTTTAATTCCTTCTGGGAGAAAATGTACTTCAGGCTTTTGTGGTCGATGTAGATCTCTCACCGGTTCCCCATAAGATAGTGTCGCCATGTTTTGAGGGCATGGACAACAGCGGCAAGCTCTAGGTCATGGATAGGGTAGTTCAGCTCATGAGGGCATAGTTGACGGGATAGGTAGGCGATACCTTGCCATCTTGCATCAAGACACTTCAAAGTCCAAGCTTGGATGCGTCGCAATAGACATCAAAGCTCTTGGTAATATCAAGCATGGTTAGGATAGGAGCTGACATGAGTCTCTTCTTGAGTTCTTGAAAACTCTGCTTGCACTTCTCAGTCCACTCAAACTTCTTATCCTTCTTGAGCAGCTGAGTCAACAGGCGAGCGATGCTAGAAAACCCTTCTACAAACTTCTGATAATACCTGGTTAGCCCGAGAAATGCTCGGACTTCGGTGGGGTGGGTTCGGGCCTTTGTTTCCATGATGGAGGTAATTTTTGAGGGGTCAACGGATAGTCCACCGGCTGAGATAACATGGCCTAGAAATCCAACTTCTTTCAGCCAAAACTCACATTTGCTAAATTTGGTGTAAAGCTGGTGCTCGCGCAGGGTTCCCAAAACTAGCCGCAGATGTTCTGCGTGCTCTTCCTCGGTCTTGGAATAGACCAAGATGTCGTCAATGAATACCACCAGAAATTTGTCAAGGAACTTCATGAATACCTTATTCATGAGATTCATGAAATAGGCAGGGGCATTGGTTAGGCCAAAGGACATGATGGTGTACTCGAACAGGCCATAGCGAGTGGTAAAGGCCGTTCATGAGGACATCCCATCTATTGATACAACCGCTGCACCTACAGCGGAACACATACAAGGACCCATCACTCGAGCTCGTGCCAAGCAACTTAACTATCAGGTACTTTCGTTTCTTGGAACTCTTTCTCACATACATGAGAATATGATGCTGCCTAAATCAGATATGTTTGTTACTCTTAGGAATGATGGACCTAGCATGGATGAGAGGGACAAGCATTGGAGCATGATCATGCATGGAGATGGCAGCAAGCGTTTGAGGATTGAAGAAGATGCCACGAGTGGAGATTTCAGAACTTTGAAGCCACCGTAATGAAGGATGAAGACTTGGACGAAATATACAAAGAACTACTTCATAAATTCGTCCTTAGATAGATATGGTGCTGCGTCACTTTTATTTTTGGGCCAGGCCCATGTAATTTTCGCAGCAAATAAGACAGCCACTTTTAGCAGTTCGAATTTGAGGAGAAAAGGCCTGTTAGGGTTCCGTTCGACCACCATACCCATGGCTGGTCGCACCCCTACCTTTTCCTCCTCAAATACCCCCCGTAGCTGTCATTAGAACTCGGATTTTGATTAGACGAAAGTTAGCCATTGCTGCAACTACGAGCTCGACTTTTGAGGCCAATCGCCCAGAAGAAGACCGCCTATTCGGAATCCCACCTTTTGAATAAAGCATACATCTTTCATCCGCAATATCTTGATTGCTGTATTAGTTCTTACTTGTTCTCGATTTCAGGTAGGAATTAAGACCCTCGCTGGTCAGGCTGATCGTGCATCCGCAAGATCAGTAACTCCCGGAGATTGTCCTAGCGATTGCATTGGCGCACGAGCTTCGCACGTGTAGTCAGATCGTCAAGCACGAACTCCACCCACCAAATCGACATATCAAGATCTCATCGAAAGATCGGACACCTTCGCCCTATCAAGTGATATCAGATTTTAGGTTGCTCGGTGAGATTTACTGTTTTCGTAGTTTAGATTGCATCTGTGTTCATACCTCTAAACCACGAAAAAGCCAAAAATACAGTTAGGGTTTAGATCATCTCGTCCCATAAACCATCCGAGCGTTTGCATTGTCTTTTCAGTTTGCATCGTTGAATTTGTGTCTGCATCCGCGTGTCGAGTTGCTGGTCTTAGTGTCTGTTCCTTTAGAGTTTCGAGTTCGAATCACCATAGTCCCACCGCCGCCGCACGCTTGCACCACTGCTCCACCATATCCTTCCACCACCACACCATATACTTCCGCCACCGCCTTCACATAAGTTTTTGTTCGTTCCTCCCAATTTCATCCGTGCCTTTTTCAGAGTCCGTGAGTTAGATTTCGGTCGCCAGTCAAGAGGAAGGAGAAGAGCAAAAAAATAAAATCCGCATCCAAGTCGGGTTGACCCGTGCCTACTAGTCCAGTCAGAATTTTGTCCGAATTGGACAGTTTTGTCAGTTTTTTTTACGGTTTTCGACAGCAAACTTCAACTGGCCATAACTTTTGCATACGAACTCCGTTTTCGACGTGCGACCACTCAAAATGCTCAGAACGCCCAAAAAAGGCCGGGAAGGCCGAGTTTTTGCCCTCTGAAGTTTCAGACCCGAAAATTCCTGCAGATCTTCACTTATATCTTGCTTTGGAGCTGTTTCTTCCTGCTTATTGTGCCACGCCGTGACTTTCTTAGTGTTCTCGGCTCGCGTCTCTAGCACGGTATAGCCTAGGACCAGCACAGTACCGTGGTTGAGCATTCTTTCAACATTCCATTGCTGTTTTGATATTTGCTGTGTTTTTGCTACCATATAAGCCTTCCTACAGCTCCACATATTTCTGCACGTGCTTTGTATCGACACCTGGTAATCGCTTTGTGCAATTTTGGGAGTCGCTGATCCTTGTTGGTTGCATATCACCTTCCTCCTATTTGGTAAGAACTTGTAAGAGCTTTGTATACTGCTTGACGGATTACGCGTGATTCCACCATATTCCGTAGTGCGTAGGTATATATATTTGTGCTTGCTTCTATGCTAACCATGACAGGAACCACGAAGGATGATGTTGATCCGGAGACGATGACTAATGCAGAGTTGCATGCCCACTTCACTCGGCTGTTGGTGGGGCGTGCACAAGATGTGGACACGCGCTTGGGTGATGTTGATTCCAAGCTTTCTGATGCGATGGACAAGATGGCTGGTCTTGAGGCATCTTTCAACACCAAGCTCGACGCCCGGTTCCAGGAAGTCCTGGCCCGTTTACCACCATTGCCACAGCCGGGCATCCCTGTACCACGTGCTCGCCGCGTTCCTCTCATACCGCCATCTGTGGGTACCGTTACAGCCGTGGCAGCTGCTGCGGCCGCTACGGAGGCGGCCACCCAGGACGGATATGCTGCTGACGAGGGGGCAAACGAGTTCGAAGATGAAAATGAGCACGACGAGGATGAGGTCCAACAACCTGCACCTGACCGTCCGCGGCAATACAACCGCAACGCTCGTCCACCTCCGCGTCCGGTACGTGATGATGAACATGTGGCCAAGCTAAAATTAAATATTCCGCCATTTGAGGGTAGATATAATCCTGATGCATATCTCACTTGGGAGTTAGAAGTAGAGCAATGTTTTGCATGTTTACGCTACCCTGAGCATTTGCGTGTTAGTGCTGCTACATGTGAATTTATAGATTTTGCTTCTGTCTGGTGGTCTAAACATTGTCGAGTCAATCATGCTAATATTCCTGCTACTTGGCTTGGTCTAAAACATGCCATGCGTACTCGTTTTGTACCTCCACATTATCAACGGGACTTGCTTCAAAAATTAACTCGTTTAGAACAAGGCAAAAATTCTGTACAAGAGTATTATCAAGAGTTACAAACAGGCATGATTCGTTGTGGTATTGTAGAGGATAATGAAGCTATGCTTGCACGTTTCTTTGGTGGTTTAAATAAGGAGATTCAGCATATTTTAGACTATAAGGAGTACAACACTATTACTCGTTTATTTCACCTTGCTTGCAAAGCTGAACTTGAAGTGCAGGATCGTCAACCATCATGGAGAAGAGCTAATAATTCTGCAGGTCGTACTTCTTCATGGTCTACGCGCCAATCAGCTCCACCTTCTCATGGGGATGCACCAGGTCCTTCCACCTCCAGGTATACCACACCGACGTCAAGAACGCCACCTGCTCCTGCTCCATCACCATCTGCTGGTCCAACACGGAGTTCTTCTTCCATGGCCTCCACGGGGAAGACTCGCGATATTCAATGTCGCAAATGTTTTGGGTTTGGTCACATCGAAAAAGAATGCAGAACCAAACGTGTGATGGTGGTGCTTGAAGATGGCGAATATGACTCTGCGAGTGATTTTGATGATGATACATTGGCACTTATTGCTGCACGTGATGGTGCCAATTCTGATTCTGACAAGGAGATGGAGGTAATGGGAGCTGAAACTGCTGATCAATACAAGAGTTTAGTTGCACAACGTGTCTTGAGTGTGCAATTGAGCAAAGCTGAGCATGATCAACGCCACAATTTGTTTCAAACAAGAGGCGTTGTTAAGGAGAGAGCTATCCGGATCATCATTGATGGAGGGAGTTGTAACAATCTGGCTAGTATTTACATGGTGGAGAAGCTTGCTCTACCCACACGACAACGACCTCATCCCTATTATATTCAATGGTTTGAGAGCTCCCGTAAGCTCAAGGTAACAAGAACTGCACGCGTGCATTTTACTATTGGTACTTATTCAGATTTTGTTGATTGTGATGTTATACCTATGCAAGCTTGTTCTTTGTTACTTGGTAGACCATGGCAATTTGATAGAGAATCTGTACATAATGGTAAAACTAATCAGTATTCTCTTACACATGCTGGCAAGAAAATTGGACTTAAACCCATGACTCCGGAACAAATTTTGAAAGATGATCTTGCTAGAGCTCGTAGATTAAAAAATGATGACAAACATAAGAGTGAGAATCAGATTGTTGCTGCAGATTTTGTACCCCCTAAGCATTCTTCTAAATCTGATTCTAACCATGCTACTGAAATTCGTTTGAAGAATCCTTGTTTACTTGCTAGCAAATCTGATCTTGCTGAAATTGCTGTCAATATTACTCCATGTTATGCCATTGTTTGCAAAGAAGTTCTGTTTTCATTTGAGGATATGCCTCCTTCTTTGCCACCTGCGGTTGCTAACCTTTTGCAGGAATACATGGACGTTTTTCCACAAGATGTTCCACCTGGACTTCCACCTATTCGTGGGATAGAACACCAAATTGATTTGATTCCAGGAGCCTCGCTGCCCAACCGTGCGCCATATCGCACCAATCCTGAAGAAACAAAAGAGATCCAACGAGAAATCCAGAGTTTATTGGACAAAGGTTATATTCGTGAGTCTCTTAGTCCATGCGCTGTTCCTATCATTTTAGTACCTAAGAAAGATGCTTCTTCGCGCATGTGTACTGATTGTCGAGCTATTAATAATATTACCATTCGATATCGTCACCCTATTCCTCGTTTGGATGACATGCTAGATGAGTTGAGTGGTTCTATTATGTTCTCTAAAGTTGATTTGCGTAGTGGTTACCACCAAATTCGTATGCAATTAGGAGATGAATGAAAAACAGCTTTTAAAGCTAAGTTCGGTTTATATGAGTGGTTAGTAATGCCATTTGGTTTAACTAATGCACCTAGTACCTTTATGAGACTGATGAACGAAGTTTTACGTGCTTTTATTGGTCGTTTTGTGGTGGTATATTTTGATGATATTCTCATATATAGCAAATCTTTAGAGGACCATTTGGATCATTTACGTGCTGTTTTCAATGCTTTACGTGATGCACTCTGTATGGTAATCTTGAGAAGTGCACCTTTTGCACAAACAGAGTTGCTTTTCTTGGTTATGTTGTTACAGAACAGGGAATTGAAGTTGATCCAGCCAAGATTGAAGCTATTGAGAATTGGCCGCAGCCCAAGATGGTCACACAAGTGAGGAGTTTTCTTGGTCTCGCTGGGTTTTATAGGCGCTTTGTCAAAGATTTTGGTTCTATTGCTACGCCATTGAATGAGCTCACAAAGAAGGATGTGCCCTTTGTTTGGGGCGATGCACAACAAGAGGCCTTCATAATACTGAAAGATAAGTTAACACATGCTCCATTACTCCAACTTCCTAATTTTAATAAGATGTTTGAACTTGAATGTGATGCTAGTGGAATTGGTTTGGGAGGTGTGTTATTACAAGAGGGCAAACCTATAGCATATTTTAGTGAAAAATTGAGTGTGCCTAGTCTAAACTATTCTACTTATGATAAAGAATTATATGCGCTGGTTCGGACATTAGAAACTTGGCAACATTATTTATGGCCTAAAGAATTTGTTATACATTCTGATCATGAATCTTTGAAGCATATTCGTAGTCAAGCAAAACTGAATCGTCGACATGCAAAGTGGGTTGAATTTATTGAGTCTTTTCCTTATGTTATCAAACACAAAAAGGGTAAAGATAATGTTATTGCTGATGCTTTGTCGCACCGCTATACTATGCTATCCCAGCTTGACTTCAAAATTTTTGGGTTGGAAACTATAAAGGAACAATACTTGCATGATGCTGAATTTAAAGATGTGTTGCAAAATTGTAGATATGGTAGAACATGGAACAAATTCATCCTTACTGATGGCTTTGTGTTCCGTGCTAACAAACTATGCATCCCAGATGGTTCCGTTCGTCTTTTGTTGTTACAGGAGGCGCATGGAGGAGGATTAATGGGACACTTTGGTGTCAAGAAGACGGAGGATGTTCTTGCTGCACACTTCTTTTGGCCACGCATGCGGCGACATGTTGAGAGATTCGTGGCACGCTGCACTACTTGTCAAAAAGCTAAGTCTCGCCTTAATCCACATGGTTTATATATGCCTCTTCCTGTTCCTAGTGTTCCTTGGGAGGATATTTCGATGGACTTTGTTTTGGGATTACCTCGTACACAGAAGGGGAGGGATAGTATTTTTGTTGTTGTGGATCGGTTTTCTAAGATGGCACACTTTATTCCTTGTCACAAGACCGATGATGCTGCGCACATTGCTGATTTGTTTTTTCGTGATATCGTTCGTTTGCATGGTGTGCCAAATACTATTGTTTCTGACCGTGATACTAAATTTTTAGCCACTTTTGGAGATGTTTATGGGCTAAGTTGGGGACTAAATTGCTGTTTAGTACTACATGTCATCCCCAAACTGATGGACAAACTGAAGTAGTTAATAGAACTTTATCTACCATGTTGCAGGCTATTTTAAAGAAGAACTTAAAATTGTGGGAAGAGTGTTTGCCTCATATTGAATTTGCTTATAATCGTTCGCTGCATTCTACCACAAAGATGAGCCCTTTTCAGATTGTCTATGGTTTTGTTCCACGTGCACCTATTGATTTGTTGCCTTTACACCATCTTCAGTGCAAAATAATTTCGATGCTACACAACGTGCTGATTTGATTTTAAAATTGCATGCAACTACTAAAGACAACATAGAACGCATGAATGTTAAGTATAAAGTTGCTGGGGATAGAGGATGAAAGCATGTTGTGTTTGAGGTTGGTGATCTTGTTTGGTTGCATTTCCGCAAAGATCGTTTTCCTAATTTGCGCAAGTCTAAGTTAATGCCACGTGCTGATGGTCCTTTTAAGGTGATAGAGAAAATCAATGATAATGCATATAAACTTGAGCTTCCTGCAAATTTTGGTACGGTAAGTCCTACATTTAACATTGCAGATTTAAAGCCTTACTTCGGTGAAGAAGATGAAGTTGCGTCGAGGACGACTTCAATTCAAGAAGGGGAGCATGATGAGGACATCCCATCTATTGATACAACCGCTGCACCTACAGCGGAACACATACAAGGACCCATCACTCGAGCTCGTGCCAAGCAACTTAACTATCAGGTACTTTCGTTTCTTGGAACTCTTTCTCACATACATGAGAATATGATGCTGCCTAAATCAGATATGTTTGTTACTCTTAGGAATGATGGACCTAGCATGGATGAGAGGGACAAGCATTGGAGCATGATCATGCATGGAGATGGCAGCAAGCGTTTGAGGATTGAAGAAGATGCCACGAGTGGAGATTTCAGAACTTTGAAGCCACCGTAATGAAGGATGAAGACTTGGACGAAATATACAAAGAACTACTTCATAAATTCGTCCTTAGATAGATATGGTGCTGCGTCACTTTTATTTTTGGGCCAGGCCCATGTAATTTTCGCAGCAAATAAGACAGCCACTTTTAGCAGTTCGAATTTGAGGAGAAAAGGCCTGTTAGGGTTCCGTTCGACCACCATACCCATGGCTGGTCGCACCCCTACCTTTTCCTCCTCAAATACCCCCCGTAGCCGTCATTAGAACTCGGATTTTGATTAGACGAAAGTTAGCCATTGCTGCAACTACGAGCTCGACTTTTGAGGCCAATCGCCCAGAAGAAGACCGCCTATTCGGAATCCCACCTTTTGAATAAAGCATACATCTTTCATCCGCAATATCTTGATTGCTGTATTAGTTCTTACTTGTTCTCGATTTCAGGTAGGAATTAAGACCCTCGCTGGTCAGGCTGATCGTGCATCCGCAAGATCAGTAACTCCCGGAGATTGTCCTAGCGATTGCATTAGCGCATGAGCTTCGCACGTGTAGTCGGATCGTCAAGCACAAAATCCACCCACCAAATCGACATATCAAGATCTCATCGAAAGATCGGACACCTTCGCCCTATCAGCCGTCTTGGGAATGTTGGACTCTCGGACCTTCAGCTGATGATATCCAGTGCGGAGATCAATCTTGGAAAACACTTTGGCTCCATTCAGCTGATCGAGTAGGTCTTCAATCTTCAGGAGTGGGTATTTATTCTTGATGGTTACCTCATTTAGCTTATGGTAATCCACACACAGTCGGATGGTATCGTCTCGCTTGTCCACAAAGAGAACAGGCGATCCCCAAGGTGAAGCGCTGGGACGGATAAGGCCTTTGCTGAGCATATCAGCAAGTTGCTTCTTTAACTCTTCTAATTCTTGGGGGTTCATGCGATAGGGCCTTTGAGCAATGGGGGCTATCCCGGGAATCAACTCAATTATGAACTCTATATCCCGGTCAGGGGGCATACCTGGCAACTCCTCAGGGAAGACATCGGGGTATTGACATACCACTGGAACTTGGTCAAGGGTCGGTCCAGAGATAGACTTCTTATAGTAGGCCTTGCGGGATGGCATGGTTGCGATGTGCTCAATCTGAACGCCTTCACTATTGGTCACGGATATCGACTTTCGGGCGCAATCTATGTGCCCCTGGTACTTGGACATCCAGTCCATCCCAAGAACCAAATCCAAACCCTTTGTACCAAGAATGATCAGATTGGCTTGGAAGGATAATCCCTGGATAACTATGGGTACCCCTTCGCAGGACAGGTGAGCTCTAACTTGTGAACCGGGAATTTGAACTATCATATTGCGAGCCATTTGAGATGCGGTCAACCCACCTTTGGCCACGAACCTCTCGGTAACAAAGGAATGCGATGCACCAGAATCAAACAACACTCTTGCAGGGATGGAGTTAAAAAGAAATGTACCCAGAACGACATCGGGGGCCTCGGCAACTTCTTCTGCAGAGACATGGTTCAAACGGCCCCTTGCATAGTTGGATTGGGTCTTCAGGTTCCTACCAGTGGGTCCATGGCCTTGACCCTGGTTGGGTCGCGGTGCACTGAGGCTCGTCACAGTAGGCTTCTTCAGGGGACACTCCTTAGAGAAGTGTCCAGGTTGACCACAGGTATAGCAACCACTTCCTTGGCTGCGGTTGTTGGGGTTGAAGGTGTTACGGTTACCTCCTGAGAAGTTCCCGCTTGCAGGACAATTGCTTGAGTATTGTCGGTTGGGGTTGTTAGGCCTGGGGGCTTGAGAGGCGAACCTCTGTGGGGGTGGCGCATGCCTAGATGGGGGCATACTGCAGGACCTTTGCTGCTTGGTCCACCCTGACTCATCATCCTCCTCTTACGGCTCTCGTGGGCAGCCTTGTTCTTGTCCTCCACCATGGCTTCTAGGTCAGAATACGGCACAGCTACCAAATAGGTTTGCAGCTCCTCCTGAAGTCCATTCAGGAAATGCTCCCTTTTCTTCTCGTCAGTGTCGATGTCGTTAGGGGCATACCTTCCCCAGGTAGTGAACTTGTCAAGGTACTCGGTGACACTCATCCCACCTTGCTTGAGGTTGAGGAACTTGTCGCGCATGATCTTGATGAGTCCTGAGGGAATGTGGGCTTTGCAAAACTTAGACTTGAAGGCTTCCCAAGTCATTACTTGGCCTTCAGGCTGCATGGCGCGGACATTCTCCAACCATGCACCCGCTGCTCCAGCTAGGAAGTGAGTGGCATAGAGCACCTTCTCATTCTCTCCAACTCCCGCATACTCGAGCTTGTTTCCGATGGTGTGGAGCCAGTCATCGGCATCCAGGGGCTCAGTGGATTTGGTGAAGGTCGGAGGGTTGGAGTTCTGGAAGTCCCTAAGCTTGGTTTGGGGCTCCTCATCGCCATTGCCACCATTGTTGTTGTTGTTGGTGGCAATCTGTGTGAGGTGCTGAAGAGTGGCGAGGTTGGCTTGGTGCTCAGCGCGTGCGGCTTCGTGGTCTTCTAGCATGAGCCGCAACACCTGCGCCATGCTTGGCTCGGGCGGTGGTGGTGGGGGAGGATTGCCTCCAGCTTGGCCTCGCATTTCTGGAGCCATTCTGGAGAAACGTGGTTTCATGAGAAATACAACAAGTGAACCTTAGGCATGCTACAAGCGAAAGATAGAATTCAACCCATGCATAACATATCAACATAGCAAGTCATGCATACCAACACTCCAACAACATACATGCACATGCATGTCCAGGCATACATATATACAAGCAAAAGGGTGCCAAACAAGTCCGGGCACACTCATACCACATCGTCTCATACAAAACAAGTACCAAATGGTTCCAGACAGACCATACAACCCAGATGCGCAAAAGGGAGTAAACTAGCAACTACGCGGCAACCTACGTGAGAGGGGTAGGGCGCTAGAACCTACTCGTCGCCGCTAACATGGGGGACAACCTCCTCGGGGTCCTCCTCGCTAGGAGTCTCAGGAGCATAGAAGTCCATGATAGCGTTGCGGTCATCACCGCTGTCGCTACCACGGTCGTCGTCGTTAGTGCTCTCGGGCTCCTCGTCGTATGCCTCCTGGTGGTCGTCGTCGCGGCCAAGGACTGCCTCGTTCTCCTTGCAGAGCTCGACGGCCTCGTCCTCTAACTCCGACACGTGACTCTCGAGGGAGGCAAGCTGGACCTGAAGGTCGTGGATGCGGTGTCTAAGGCTCCTATTCCTCTTCGCGATCTTCTTCTTTGCGGCGATGACACGGTGGCGAGAGAAGATGGCCTCCTGCAAGTCCTCACGGAGGACAGCCAACTCCAAGCCACGCTCGTCGGCCACCATAAAGACATGGTCCAGCTGCTCCTAGGAGTGGTGGAGAAGGACCTCCGTGTGGGTAAGGTGGCGGCTGAAGGGGGTCGGCAGAGGGGGCTCGACAGGAAAGCCCTCATCGTTGCACCTCCCGTAGTGCTCATAGCTTGTACCCACCAACTCTGCGGCGTGAAGATGGACAAGGCGTGAGATAGCATGCTGTAGAACGCGCATCACACCCTCGCCCCAAGTGCGCTCGATCACCTCGAAGGTGAACTCCTCGGAGGTAGGCGGAACCTCCCTCCCGCGAACCTAGCAGATGATACGGTATGCCAGCTCACGGGTACCCTCCTCAAAGAGGCGGTAGCCCCTCACCTCGGGGCGCGAGCGCCCAAGGCAGGCTACCAACTCCACTAAGTCGCGCTCAAACACAACGACCTCGTCATGGGTCCCAACCTGTCGGTGTGCCGTGGGGGTGTCCATCTACACAAATTTTAGAGTAGATTTAATTAGTGACTTACCCAAGTGTGTAGGATTTTATACATAAGCAAAAACTTAAATTAAGATGCAAGTAATTAAAGATGCTTAAAGAATAAGGGAAGAGATGAGAGCAATATATATTTACCTTAGATATATATAGCCATCTCTTTTAGTTTTCGAAAATAGTTTTTGGTCCGGTCTAACGCCTGTGCTAAACTAGGGTCTCCTAAGGTCAGGATGGCTCTGATACCAACTCTGTGGGGACCCCGGCTTACCACCCGAGATTCCTGTTATGCATACAATTCACGATCCCAGGAAGACCATCGTGAATCCACATAATAGAGTTGGCATTTCAGATTACATTATCCATTACATAGAGAGTTCATAACGTCTTACATAGGCCGCTTGGCCGAATATAAATGCCGCGCAGGGCAAGTTCAACTGGCACACGTACTTAGTAGGTAGCAGCGTAGATACATGCAGTGCAGCTGACCCAGGTCAGGCCTACTACCCTACAGGCGACTGATCGGGAAACGATCCTAATTCGCACCAGCATTGTCGTAACCACCATCGTCCTCCTCATAGTCATCTCCATAGTCTGGCAAAGTTAATAGCTAGGGACAAAGCCGTGAGTACATTTTGGAATTGTACTTGCAAACCATCTAAGAGGAAAGTAATGACATGCTATTTGGCTGTAGCAATGAAAGGTTCAAGTTCAGTTTATCCTATACTAAAAAGTTTCTCTTGTCGATATAGCATGCCTTACGACATCTCTATATCTTTGTTGAAAAACATTTTTGAAACAAGATATTTAGCAAAATCTCTAGGGAAGGGGGAAACTCATTCTGTTTGCTCCAAGATATCCATGGTCAATCACACATGACCATCTCCCATCTCCTCGGCAGTTGACTAGGGGTTAACTCGACAAATGTCCTAGATGAAGGACGTAGGATCGGGGAGATAGGGCGTTGGATGAACTCGAAGGTAAACTCAGTCAAACAAGGTGGCTACGAAAGTAAACGTGGGTGTAAAACCTGGCTTGCTTTCAATCTAGCCTACACCATCCCCTCCTGGCCCCTATATATAGGTGGCCAGGTCTCGAGGATCGGGTAGGGTCCGATACAGATTACAATATCGACATACGGTAAGAACTCGTATTTCGACTAGTATTACAATTGGGCCTAGCTTAACAGGCCTCAGGGGTACTCAACTGACGGGCTCTATTATCTATACCCTTGTCAGTAGCCCCTGAGATTCTACCAGAATTGCAGATTCGGGTTGAATCTCTAATCTTTAAATCTTCGACTCGATCTTTTCTTTGACTTCTTCATATCTTCAAATCTTCGACTTGGTCTTTCGACTTATTTTCATTATGATATCTCGCAAGGGGTTTTGATGAACAAGCCTGACAACTCTGATGGATCAAGAGTCCAGTTAACTGCCGAAACAGATACTTGTCACCTACTTCAAATTCAATCCCCTTGGACTTGAATTCGGGAAACCGGTCAAATCCAATCTTTTGCTGCATTTAGGACTTACAAAGAATGAATCCTAGTGGTTCTCAGGGTACCCAGTGCGTCCACCAGGATTTTCTTCGCGTCATAGACACGGATACATACCAGCAGAGCGCATCCATGTGCGTATACCGGGCCTCACAGGACGGATCCCGGGGTCTTACCTTCATGATAAATCATGGCATTCGAGTTTTAGTCACGATGACGCAACTTGAGGATCATATGTCGCAGCCTTGTTTGACTGTTTCAAGGTATAAAATATTTGAGTTACTTAAATTGATAAAAAGGTCACTCCCGATGGGAGTAATAGAACTTTCTGATTGTTCATTCACCTTTTTTGCTTCAGTACTCATGAATAAATATCATCGGGTGCGCGCCCAGCACTCCCGATGGGAGTAGCCCCCGAGGCTATGGCCGAAATTTTCGGGTATAGGCTCAAGAAAATAGATAAGTATATTTTTTGTACTTCTTCGTGCATCAATTGTCGACTTCTTTCACTTATGCAATGTATTCCTTTTCTTCGAATGTCACAAGCCCCCAGTCGAAGACGGGGTAAACTTGTGCTTCTTTGATAAATATTATTCGTACTCCCTGCTTCTTTATTTTTTGCTATGTTTTTTTCCTCTCTTCCTTCATCCTCTTTTTTCTCTTATTCTTCTCTTTTTTTATGCATCCTTTTCCTGGATACGTTGACCTGTCTGTTATTGTCTGCTCTGTGTAGCATATAAGAGCCTGTGATTATGGTTTCTCCCTTGTAAAGGCCCATTATACATGCTTATAAATAAAGCACGTCTGGTGATAGGTAAAAACCCTAATCTAGTATTTAACTTTTCCGCCGCACCATCTTCCTCCTTTCAAACTCATCTAGGGTTTCTTTTCCCAACTCCTGCCTCCATGGCTGATGCAAGTGGATCTCGCTTGAACCTTGGCGCCCCGGTGGAGAAGTGAGGCCGCGGCCGCCCTCACGGCAGTAAGAACAAGGCTTCAACTGATGCTTTGGTGGCTTCGTCGTCCGCTCTGGTGAAGCGGCACCCCGGCCGTCCGGCTGGGAGCAAAAACAAACCCAAGGTGCCTTTAGCTGCACCTGGTCCAAGTGCTCCTTCTGCTAACGCGTCTCCTCCTCCGCCCAGACTCTTCTCGTTCTTCTGCATCGCCGGCCCGCAATGCCGTGAGATTCAGCGTCTCCCTCTGAATTTTACCAAGTTCATGGATGGGCGAGAACTGCGGGAAGCTGTTCTTCGTGAGCACTCTAGGGGAGGAACTCCCTACGAAGTGAAAGTCTGGTACGACGGCGCTGGTGAACAATACTTCAAGGGTGGCTGGTCGCAATTTGCAGAGGACCATGACCTCCATCAGTGTTTTTTCATGACTTTCGACTTCCACGTCGGGACATCGAAGTTCGACGTGAAAGTCTATGATTGCACCCAATGCTAGAAGGAGTATGAAGCTGAAGTACATTTTCACTAATTTCCTTTCTATGTAATCTGCTTCCCTGGTTGTACTTCTTCATGTTATCTGTAATCAGTAATCATGCCTTTACCACATGTTTTCTTTAGTAATAGACCATGGGAACAAAATCTTGTTCCGAGGTGTGTATATTAACATTTTATCGGGTTCCTTTGAACCATTTATATAGCTGCTGAAATATCGGGTTGTGATCAACCTTGTAGTATGTCGAGGATAACAACCATAGTACTTGATAATAACCTGTTACTCTATATGTCGTACGACTCGAGGGTCCAAGCCCCCGAGTGGAAAAAATAAAATGTTTACATATATTGTCGAGTTGACCCAAGGAACCCGACCTGTGGCCTCATGTTCTGGGTTCGAAAGGTCAGAACTTGAATAAATCTTATGTCGTCTATGCGTAGAATCGTCGTAGTTGTTCTGCATTCCACGGGTTACTCTCGTTTCGCCCCATTTTCTTGTCTTGTAGTCGATAGGCTCCTCCTGGTATCACTTCTGTCACGATGTAAGGTCCCACCCATGGGGACTCGAGTTTTCCATGCCCATCTTGCTTGAGTCGGAAGACTAGGTCTCCCACTATGAAAGATCGTGGACGAACTCGACTGCTATGGTAATTTCGCAGGCTTTGCTGATATTGAGTGGCCCTGGCTAGTGCTACATCCCTTGCCTCGTCGAGCGCATCGACATCGTCCTGAAGTGCCTCTGTAAAAGTTGTCTCATCATATGTCGCGATTCTTGGAGCTTCATGCGTGATCTCTACTGGAAGCACGGCTTTTGCGCCGTGGACCAGGAAGAAAGGTGTTTCTTGAGTAGCAGCGTTGGGCGTAGTTCGCAGACTCCAGAGCACGGAGGGTAACTCATCTATCCAAGCGTGCTTGGCTTTCTCGAGGGGTGCCAATAGTTGTTTCTTTATCCCGCTGCATATTAAGCCATTGGCTTTTTTGACTTGCCCGTTTGTCTTTGGATGTGCTACGGATGCAAATTTCAATTTGATTCCCAATCCTTCGCAATAGTCCTTGAACTCTTTTGACGTGAAATTTGTACCATTGTCTGTGATGATGCTGTGTGGCACTCCAAAGCGAAAAACTATAGACTTTATGAAGTTTATTGCTGCTTTAGAGTCTTGAGTTGTTACTGGTGCTGTTTCTATCCACTTTGTGAACTTGTCGACTGCCACCAGCATATAGACATGCCTTCCAGGCCAGGATTTGTGCAATTTCCCCACCATGTCGAGACCCCACTGCGCAAAGGGCCAAGATAGTGGTATTGGCTGTAAATCTGCTGCTGGCGCATGTGGCCGAGACGCGAACCTTTGACATGCTTTACATTTTCGAACTATGTCTTTTGCGTCCTCGATGGCTATTAACCAATAGAATCCTGCTCGAAAGGCTTTGGCTGCGATAGCTCTGCTCCTTGCGTGATGTACGCATACTCCTGCATGGATATCCTTTAAGATTTCTTGTCCTTCTTGAGGAGTGACGCATCGTTGTAAGACGCCTGATATACTTTTCTTATATAATTTTCCCTGTAACATGACGAAAGCCTTGGATCGTCGTATTATCCTTTTGGCTTCTACCGTATCTTCGGGTAGCGTTTTGTTTATCATGTACGCCAGATATGGCTGCATCCAAGTTTCTTCTATCATCATGACTTCTTCTGGTTCTGCTGCACTTATTTTTCCAGCCCCCGAGCCTGTTGCTTGTCCCTCTGTAGTCGAGGTTTTGCTATTCTTTATTGATCGCTCTATTATTTCCTCCCAGAAAACTCCTTGTGGTACGGGCATGCATTGGGACCTGATATTTGCTAAATTGTCGGCTTCCTCGTTGCTGGCTCTGCTGACATGCAAAACTTCGCATCCATCAAATGTTCCTTTGAGATAGTAGTATAAGTTTCTATATGCTTTCATGTTGTCACTGATGGCGTCGCACTTGTTCATTACTTGCTGGACGACGAGGTTCGAGTCTCCAAATATTTTAAGTCGAGTGGCTCCACAAGCTTTTGCCATTTTCATTCCATGGAGCAACGCCTCGTATTCGGCTTCGTTGTTAGAAGCTTGGGGAAAACTCATCCGTAACACATATTTCAATTTGTTGCCTTGCGGTGATATCAGGACTACTCCTGCTCCTGCACCTTGGATTCTTTTTGAGCCGTCGAAATACATCGTCCAAACACTCGATAAATCTGGAGGACCTACACTTTGTAATTCCAGCCACTCTGCTGTGAAGTCTGGCAGAATTTGCGACTTGATTGCCTTTCGCTTTTCATATGTGATGTCCAGGGGTGTTAATTCAATTCCCCATAAGGAGACACGTCCTGTTGCCGAAGGGTTGTTCAATATATTGGAGAGTGGTGCTTCGTTGACCACTATAATTGGGTGCACCGCAAAGTATTGCCGTAGTTTCCGAGCTATTGTGAAAACACTATATGCGAGCTTTTGATAGTGCGGGTACCTTTGCTTTATTGGAGAGAGTACCTCGCTGATGAAATATACTGGCCTCTGAACGCCGTGAGCCTTTCCTTCTTCACTTCTTTCGACTACCAGTACGGTATTCACCACTTGATGTGTTGCCGCAATGTATAGTAGTAGTGGTTCTTTCTCTTTTGGTGCGACCAACACTGGAGGTGTGGAGAGCACTTTTTTCAATTGTGCGAAGGCTACATCCACTTCTTCCGTCCATTCGAATTTATCATCTGATTTTTTCATAAGCGCATAGAAAGGTAGTGCTTTCTCTCCCAATCGAGCCACAAATCGACTCAGCGCCGCGACACGTCCTGCGAGCTTCTGTACATCGTGTAGCTTTGTTGGTTTTCCCATTGTTAATATTGCTTGAATCTTTTCTGGGTTTGCCTCTATTCCTCTTGCAGATACTAAGAACCCCAAGAGTTGCCCTGCTGATACACCGAAAGAGCATTTTGTCGGGTTGAGCTTGAGCTTGTACCTGTTCAGGTTGTCAAAAGTTTCTGCCAGGTCGCTGATCAGAGACTCTTCCTTCCTCGTGGTGATAACCACGTTGTCGATGTAGACTTGGATATTGCGCCCTATTTGACTTCCGAGGCAATTTTGCATCATCCGCTGGTAGGTTGCTCCAGCGTTTTTTAGGCCGAAAGGCATGACTTGATAACAGAACACGCCGTATGGTGTGATGAAGGCTGCTTTTTCCTCATCTTCCTTTTTTAATTTGATCTGATTATAACCAAAATATGCGTCTAGGAAGGAAAGCCTTGCGCACCCCACTGTTGAGTCAATTATTTGGTCAATGCGAGGTAGGGGGAAGGGATCCTTTGGACAATGCTTATTGAGAGATGTGTAGTCGACACATACTCTTTGTACATCTGTATTTTTCTTGGGGGACTATAACTAGATTAGATACCCAAGTCGATGTTTTGATTTCTCGGATGAACCCTGCGTTTTCTAGCCTATGTAGCTCTGATTCTATTGTTTTCCTCTTGGGTTCATCAAATCGTCATAATGGTTGCTTGACCGGCTTTGCTTTAGGATCCACATTTAGTGCATGCTCGACGAGTTCCCTAGGAACACCTGGCATATCTGAGGGACACCAGGCGAAGATTTCCCAGCGCTCATGGAGGAACTCGACGAGCGCGCTTTCCTATGCAGATCCAAGTTTACCGCTATGGAGGTGGTCTTGTTTGGGTCCGTCGGATGGACCTGTATTTTCTTCGAGTCCTGAGTTGCATCGAAAGCCTGATCTGGCAGGGATCGCCCGACGTCGGGTAACACGTTGTGGTCGGCTTCGTCTTTTAGCCTTGCGTACTCTGCTGTCATGCCGAAGGTTTGCGCCAACCTGTTAAATTCTTTGTCACAGGTGTTGGATACTTTGAAGCTTCCTTGTACCGTGATCGTTCCTTTAGGTCCTGGTATCTTGAGTGTGAGATATGCATAATGAGGTACTGCCATGAATTTTGCAAATGCTGGGCATCCCAGGATTGCGTGGTATTGCGAGGGCCAGTCCATGACTTCAAACTCCAGCTTTTCTCTGCGATAATTGCTGTTATCGCCGAAACAGACGTCGAGTTCTATTTTGCCCAAAGGATAATTTGCGGCTCCTGGTATTATTCTGTGGAAAGAACAATTTGTTGGCTTTAGATTTTCCAATGATATGCACATTGCTC
Source organism: Dactylis glomerata (assembly GCA_007115705.1). NCBI lineage: Eukaryota > Viridiplantae > Streptophyta > Magnoliopsida > Poales > Poaceae > Dactylis > Dactylis glomerata. The sequence continues at coordinate 3,868,289 of QXEO01000430.1, read as the reverse complement.
TCAACGTTCTAGCGTATATTAGGTTTATACCGCTTCCTGCATCCATGAATACTCTTCCGACATCATATCCTCCTATCTGAGCTTTGAGCACCATTGGTGAGTGACCTGGTCTGGGGACTTTCCTCGGATGGTCTACTCTGCTGAACCTAACTGGTTGATCGGACCACTTTAGATACTCCGTAGTAGCTGGTGGTGATGTTATTGCAGGTTGACCTGTCTTGATATGCTCTTCCTTTCTTTCTTCGACTTTGGTACTGGTTGGATCATTGCTGATATATATACTTTTGACTCCAGCTTTTTTGCGAGTTGCTGCATTTGATATCCTTGATTTATGCTTTTTCCTCCCTGTCGTGCCCCTTGGCTTGAATACATGGCGTTTTGCAACCTTAAGAAGGTTCTGCAATCCTTCATCTGGTGGTTGGAAACTCTTTTCCCGTCTAGGTAAGCATAATGGATGCGACAAGGACCATATAACATATCTTCTACCGAAGGACCTAAGTACCTAGGCTTCTCTTTTCCCCTGCTATCTCTCATAGGAAATTCAATGTTTTCAAAGCCTTCTTCATTCCTTTCGTCATATCCTGCGGCTATCTGATTTCTCCTTCCATGGTTGTCGCCATTGCGGTATCTTCGCCTTTGCCTGTTCGTTTTGTCGACTTCCGGTGAGCACCCCCTTTTGTTATTGTACGCGTCTTCCCCATCGGCGAATCTATTGGCTGTTTCCATTAGCTCAGATACTGTTTTTGGCCTTGCTCTTCCTATCTCTTCCACTAGGTTTGTACGACGAAGGCCGCTCGAAAAAGCATCTATCGCTCTTTCGTCGGAGATGTCTTCTGCTGAGTTTTTGATTACACTCCAGCGTTGTATATAAGAATGTAGTGTTTTGCCTTTCTGCTGTACGCATGACTTGACTTCTTCTAGCGATGCTGGGCGCTTATATGTTGAGTGAAAGTTTCTTGAGAATTGACTCTCTAATTCTCCCCAACTTCCAATGGAATCGTTGGGTAGGGTATTTAACCAGGACCATGCTGCGCCGGTGAGGTGTAATTGTAAGCTTTGCATGGCTGTTGCTCTTGTTCCTCCTAGTATCTGTACTGCTTGTAGGTAATCTGATAACCATAGGGTTGGCTCTTGCGACCCATCATACTTCTCTTGGTCATGCGGCAACTTAAAGCCTTTGGGTACCCGCATTTTGCGAACCCTTCGGGTAAAGCATAGCGCGCCCATCTCTTTTTCGTCGTCTTCATAGTTTTCTTCTCTCCACGCGTAACATGTCTCTTTCCTCCCTTGCTTTTTTCTTGTGCTGGTGTAGCGCATACTGGTACCCCATTAAAACTTCCCTTCTTGAATCTGCGGGTACATCAGTCCCACGGTTAACAGCTGTCATGATCATTCTCCACTCTCCAGCCGAAACATGCACTTTCTCCTTCTCTTTCTTGCCATTGCTCCTTAATTTGTCAACTTGCATATCGACCTCCTTGTTGCCAATGTGATTGTTTTCTTCTTCTGCTGCTTCTGTGATGATGACACATAACTGGTGTACGCTTTTGGAGATGCCGCTACTTCTGCTGGCGATATCCCTTGACTTGTCTTCTGCTTCTTCCACCATGGTCTCTTGCCCGATTTCGTCGGGTTCTTCTAATTTTCCCTGCAAATTTTCTATTGCTGCTAAGCTGACTAGCGAGTTTGCCTTGCTAGAAGAGCTTACAGATGATCCAGATGATGTCATCCTCTCTGCTTTGCCCGCCGACGGAACTGATTTCGTCGAATCCGAAAGGCGAGTTGTACCCGAAGGTCTAATGTAGAAGTTTAGACTTCCGAACGTCAATTCCACTTCTTGATTTTCATCGACTTCCGGACTGCTATTGGCTAAAAGCGAAAAAGCCGTCAAATTTATGATTCCAACGCCCCGAGTCCCCACGGTCGGCGCCAATTGACGAGGGGTTAACTCGACAAATGTCCTAGATGAAGGACTTAGGATCGGGGAGATAGGGCGTTGGATGAACTCGAAGGTAAACTCAGTCAAACAAGGTGGCTACGAAAGTAAACATGGGTGTAAAACCTGGCTTGCTTTCAATCTGGCCTACACCATCCCCTCTTGGCCCCTATATATAGGTGGCCAGGTCTCGAGGATCAAGTAGGATCCGATACAAATTACAATATCGACATACGGTAAGAACTCGTATTTTGACTAGTATTACAATTGGGCCTAGCTTAACGGGCCTCAGGCGTACTCAACTGATGGGCTCTATTATCTATACCCTTGTCAGCAGTACCCTTCAAGTACTCTGAACCACACACGTGCCACGGCCGTACCCTCCAAGTACTCCGTTCGGCACAAACTCCACTTTTCTGAAAACATTTTTGTAAAACCAAAACTTGACTTTGGGCAATGTAGTGATCTTTCCAACCGTCCATGACCGAGGACTCGGCTATTCGAATAGGTTTACACTCTGCAGAGGTTGTACACTTTACCCACAAGATTCGATAAATCCGGTGGGATACCACCACGGTTTGTCATACACCAGTATGCAGGGTTTAGATAATCAAACAGAGCCTTCCATCTATTTACCTTGGCACGGGTGCCTGCCCTGTGGAGTTAACCTCCCGGCAAACCCTGGCAGCCTACCTCCATTTCCTCGAGTGTAGCTCCAGTGCCACGGCGGGAGAACCCAAGTGTCTTCTGGACGGGTAGCCTATTGGCAGGCCCGTTACGCTATTGCCCACCACTTGCGACAACCCGGATTCCGGGGTCCTACAGACCCTTATATAGTACGAGGCTCCCCGCACTAAAACAAATAAACTTCAGACTAAGCCCCGTCCCATACCGGGGTAATGTGGTTGCACGGGTTAATTGTTCCGAGCGACTACAAAGAAACACCAATGCCTTTTTATAAAACCACCAACACCTTCTTCCTCCATGTTTGACTTCATTTGTCCCAAAATCACTTTGAAAACATTTCAGTGGAGTAGATGTACTCCAAGGTTTTTGAAAACATTTTCGAAATCTTTCCGGTGAGTGTTCCGATCCTAGAGTTTTTGGCTCTGATGTCTACGCACTTCTATTCTTGTAGACACTTGTTGGGCCTCCAAGTGCAGAGGTTTGTAGAACAGCAGCAAGTTTCCCTTAAGTGGATCACCCAAGGTTTATCGAACTCAGGGAGGTTAGAGGTCAAAGCTATCCCTCTCAAGCAACCCTGCAATTATGATACAGAAAGTCTCTTGTGTCCCCAACACACCCAATACACTTGTCAAATGTATAGGTGCACTAGTTCGGTGAAGAGATAGTGAAATACAAGTAGTAGTGATGATTATAAGTAGTAAATGCAATATGGAATAAAAATCGCTGCGAGCAAACATGTAACAAAACAAGAAGTAAACGGTGTGCAATGCTTGGAAACAAGGCCTAGGGATCATACTTTCACTAGTGGACACACTCCCAACAATATAACATGATTGAACAAATAAATAACTTCTCTCCACTATGGTACTCTGAATTACTCTCCTATTGAACAACACTAATCATTGTGTAGTGGCTACAGAAGCACCCCTTAAAGTTCATCAAGTACTTGACAAACACCACTCATAGAGATATCCAAATCAAAGCACAACTCAAGATAGATATTATTGCAACTTAGACCAAGTACTAACACGGTGCACACACTGTCAACATTACACCATGAAAGGAGGAATAGATCACTTCAATACTATCATAGTAATAATTACTCTCATAATCCACAAGAGATCACAATCATAGCCTAAACCAAGTGACGAGGGTTAACTCGACAAATGTCCTAGATGAAGGACTTAGGATCGGGGAGATAGGGCGTCGGATGAACTCGAAGGTAAAGTTAGTCGAAATAAGTGTATACTGAAAGTAAACTTGGGTGTTCAACCTGGCTTGCTTTCAATCTGCCCTACACCGTCCCCTCCTGGCCCCTATATATAGGTGGCCAGGTCTCGAGGATCGGGTAGGGTACAATACAGATTACAATATCGACACACGGTAATAACTCGTATTCGACTATCATTACAATTGGGCCTAGCTTAACGGGCCTCAGGGGTACTCAACTAACGAGCTCTATTAACTATACCCATGTCAGTAGCCCCTGAGATTCTACCAGAATTATAGATTCAGGTTGAATCTCTAATCTTCAAATCTTCGACTTGATCAATTCTTCGACTTCTTCACATCTTCAAATCTTCGACTTGGTCTTTTTGACTTATTTCCATGATATTTTTTCGCAAGGGGTTTTGATGAACAAGCTTGACAACTCTGACGGATCAAGAGGTCAGTTAACTGCCGGAATAGATACTTGCCACCTACTTCAAATTCAATCCCCTTGTACTTGAATTCGGGATACCAGTCAAACCCACTCTTTTGCCGCATTTAGGACTTACAAAGAATGAATCCCAGTGATTCTCAGGGTACCCAGTGCGTCCACCAGGATTTTCTTCGCGTCGTAGACACGGATACATACCAGCAGAGCGCATCCATGTGCGTATACCAGGCCACATAGGACGGATCCCGGGGTCTTACCTTCGTGACAAGTCACGGCATTCGAGTCGTGTTGCGATAACACAACTCAAGAATTTTATGTCGCAGCCAAATTTTGGCTGAAAATATTCGGGTTTCTACAACCATAAAACTCGCTCCCGATGGGAGTAACACTCCTATACTTCTCCAATCTTTAATACTTAATCAATAAATATCGTCGGGTGCGCGCTCAGCGCTCCCGATGGGAGTAGCCCCCGAGGCTATAGTCGAAAAAGGGTTTTTCGAGTATAGGATCAAGAGATAACGTAGCTCGTCATACTTCAACTTGAAACACTTCAACTCCGAAGTTCTTCAATTCGAGATACTTTCGAGAACACCTTGTCGTCAAGTTCGAGTTTACTACTTCAATGAAGAGCTCCATTCGGTATATTTGAAAGTAACAGCCTCCAAGGCTATAACCAGAAATCCTTCATAGATAATCCTCTTTATAAATTCAGCATTTGTCGGCGCCATCCTGTTTCCTTTACATATATATTTTATGACGTCAACGAAGACGTAACTCTTCCTCAGTGTGAACCGTTGTATGGGTAACACTGTAACTTCCACGATTTTGTGACCGTTTTAGTGGGCTGCACGATTTTTGACCGTTGGTGGGCTGACGTTTCCGATCCTTGCGCCACGTCTCAGCCCACGATCTTTCTCCCAGAAGATATATAAATGGCATAGTGGGGAATCGTACTGTTCACCAGCTCATTGCCTCCGCCGCCTCCATTGCTAATCTTCTCTATCTCTTTCTCTCTTGCGAAGCCCCCAAGCGTGCTTTGTGCTGGATGCGCGTGAAACACCTGGGCGTTAAGAGCACCATGGCCAAGACGTCTACCACCAAGTGGGTGCGCTCCACCATCACCAAGAAGGAGGTGGAAAAGGCCAGGACAGACGGTCTCATCTCCGCCCAGGATTCCATCCAATTCCCAAGTACTGAGCGGATCCCGAAGCCCCCGAGCGGTTATCGGGTAATGTTTCTCGCTTTTCTCCTCCGCGGTTTGTCCCTTCCTGCCCACGAGTTTCTCCGTGGGCTGCTGTTTGTCTATGGTCTGCAGCTTCATCAGCTCACACCAAATTCCCTTCTTCACATTGCTTGCTTCGTGACTCTCTGTGAGTCATTCTTGGGCATTGAGCCTCACTTCCTTCTCTGGAGATCAATTTTTCGACTCCGTCCCAATGTTTCTCTGGCAAGGAAACCCGAACTGGGCGGAGCCGTTGTTTCTGTGCGTCCTGAAGCACAATATTTTGAATTTTCCATGGCCGCGTCTGTCCAAGGGTGGAGGACGAAGTGGTTCTATATCAAGGACCGCAAATCCTCGCCTGAAGACGAATTTGGCTTGCCTCCTTTTGATGCTTCCCCAGAGATAAAGAAATTGACATCATGGGATGCAATCCCCTCAGATGCGGAAGCACAAGAAATTCTTTCTCTTCTTTCTCGTATCAAATCTCTAAGAGGAGGTCAAGGGGGTACTCTATCGGTTATGCAACTCATGGCGTTCTTTATTCAACGTCGAGTTCAACCCCTACAACACTGCCTTACCAAACTTTGGAGTTTCTCTGGCTTGGAAGATCCTACTCGCATATCTGAAGACCTGATATCGAAAGAAGATGTCGACAAGCGAGTCCGGAATCTCACCAAGCTCACAAAGGAACATGCAGTTGCGGATTTAGCCGCTGATTTCTTCGACTCTGTGCACCCTCTTCCTGAGGTATGTATTTCTGTATCCACTTTTTGTGAAACTTTGCTTGTTTCGACTTGCGTTATTTGACTTCTCACTTTGCTTACTTATTTTCATGCAGGGTCACCTATTTCTTGTTTTGTGTCCTCCTCTTCTAGAGGAAGGGCCCCTTCCGGCTGATCTAGCCTCTCCTGCATCTGAAGCCCCCGAGGCTGACGAAAGTCAGGATGGAGATGATGTCGAAGATTCAGAAGATGAAACCAGCTCATCGACATCGACTCCTCCTGTACTTGCCGAAGATGTTGGTGTCGACAAGAAAAGGAAACGTGTCGACGAAATTGCTTCATCGAGTTCTGCAGCGGCTGGAAAAACCCCCGCACTTGCAGAAAATATGGAGTACTTCGACATGCTTGCATCGTAAGTATTGTAGTCGAACTTTTCAATTACCTTGTTCTTGGCTTTTGTCTATAACTTATACTTTTCATGCAGTGATGATGAAGAACCACCAACATATGCGACGGCTGTTCCACCACCTTCTCCTGTGGCGGTTGATGAGCCTATCGAACCAGATGTTGCACCGAGGGCTACCAGGGCCTCTGTAAAGAAGGTTTCTCAAACTCAAGCCCGAAACCTCAAACGCGCGAAGAAGACCAAAGAAGCCGAGGTTTCTCTGGAGGCCCATGTTTCTACAGTTTCTTCTGATGATGTGAGCAATTCTTCTTTCCCTTCTTTCCTTTCATGCACTTCTACTCTTACACTCTTCTTTTATCAGGCTTCGGTGAAGAGATTTATCGCCCTGGGCACGGAGTGTGCGGGGTACCTAAAGGTTGTAAAAGCTTCCGAAGGTATAATTTTGTCATCCAATCACCACTTGTCTTCTGCACTTTATCCTTTGTCATTTATCTGATTCCCTATCGACTTCTTATGCAGCTGCTTTAGCAGCCGCCAATGCTCGAATTGCTTCGCTGGAAGCAGAACTCAAAGCTTCGCAAAAAGCTTATGACGCTGCGACCGCTGCTAAGGCCAGTGCTGAGAAGTCGCAGAAATCTGCGCTTGCCAAGGCGAAGAAAGCAGAAAAGGCTTTAGCTGATGCCAACAAGGAAAATGCTCAGCGAGAGCAAGCCGTGGCAGAGCGTCTTCACACCATGTCTACTGCTGCCGAAAGTAAGTTCTTCGATTTGTCTTCTGTTTTCGTCTCCTGTTGCACTGGTATATTTGTTGACATTTGTCTCTTCTTTTCTTTTCTATTGCTTAGAATTCACAGGGGTATCTCTGTCATCCCTGCAAACGGACGATGATCCTCTTATGGATGCAGTTAACCTACTCAAAGAAAACTGGATATCTATCCAGGAAACTTTTGAGTTGGCTGGCCGCGTTCTGTCATGGCTATTTGCCGGGTTGTGGCCGAAGAAAAGGATGGCAATCCCAAAGGACAACCTGACTGAACTCGCCAAGACTTTTGACAGCGATGAAGACCCTACTCTCCATCTGAAGGGGCTGTCCATTAAGCGCGGCGCCGAAGGTGCCATTGCCCTTTCTCTTGCGCATGGTACAGACTTTGACTGGGAGAAAGTTAACTCCCCCCATGGCCACACCCTTGACGAGATGAAGGTGTTTTTCGAGAAGGCGAAGAAGTTGGCACCTGCATTGCTGACAACAATTTCTCCTTCGGCAGCCTCTGCTGTGCCTGCTGCACCACCTCCAACGCCGAAAGCTCCAGTGCCACCATCGACTTCTAGCGAGGAACTGGCCGCGCCCCCTTCTTCCACGGAGCACAATGCTGAGGTGGCATAGATTCAGCTTCTTTGTAGTATTTAGTTTTCTCCTTTTGAATGTAAAGAGTTCAATTTAAGTGCAACCCGAGAACCTTAGCCACAGGGTTGTGCTCTTCTATAAATATATCCTCTTCGTATGAAGTTTTATGCTGCCTCTCTGAAATTGTTTCTCCTTTCTTTTCCTTTTGGCTTGCAGTCGACGCGCGTCAATGATCCTTTGACTCATGCTACTGTTCCCTCCTCTGCTTGTGGATTCGGTCCTCAGATTTCGTTGACTCTTAGTCGATGCAGTCAATGCTCGAAACACTCTTCCAGGATATCAGAGCTTAAAACTGGCCTATCCTTGGCCAAATGCCAAGCACAGATGGCTATTAAAAAGGCTAGCCTAGCCAGTGGCTACATGAAGAAAATCTCTTCCCTGGAAGAAAAAGTCTCCAGCTTGACGGCGAAGGTTGTTCATAATGAAGAGTGCGAATCTTTCATTCTTGGTATTATCGAGTCTGCTTGCGAGCTGTTGCGATGTGAGTTTTCTTTTGACTCCTTCTTTGGCTATTTGAGCACTGCTGCTTTTGCAATAAATTTGTCGTTGTAGGTACTTGTTTGGATTTTGCTGCTGAAGAACGTCGAGTTGCTGAGCGAAATGCTGCTTTGGAGAAGATGTCGACTGGCTACGAGACTTTGTGGTCTGATCCTCGACGCTGGAGCGCTATTGTATTGCTTCAAGACCATGCCCAGCATATTGGCGAGTCAGTTGATGGTTGCCGGCGAGCTCTTACAACTATGCACTCCATTATGCTTCCTCGTAATCCTTTGCCTGCAAATTTCCCACTTCTTCTTGATACTTTCAGATCCAACCATCGTATACATAGGTTAATAGAACTGAACTTAGTGGCTGGTGCCAATTTTGCTCTCGGGTGGATACGCAAGTGGCACCCCAGATTGAATTATAGCACGATGTCCCTGAGTTTGGCTCCAGGTGGAGCTAGCCTTCGTGTTCATATGGAGAACACGCTTCAACCTGCTCGAAGACTCGTAGCTAGGCTCCTAGAGGTGGATGCTGCGTTTTTCTGCGAGTATCATTATCTAGATCCCTTAGGCGTAGATGATTCTGACAACCCGATGTTGTAAGGTGTATGTGGAACGCGAGAGTTTACTTATTTCGCGACTATATGTCTGAAATTTTTTCTCAAGGCGTATTTGTATGGTTCGTGCGTTTGCCGCATCTTCTCTTTGAAAGACTTCGTAAACTCGAATATGAGGAACGCTTTGTCTTTATTTATACTTGTAATGTAAGATACATGGGGTGACCCAAGAGATCCGGCCTGTGACCTGTGTTCTGGATCTAGAGGGCATTGCCCCTAGTATAACTCGTGGCTTTTACAGCCTTTATTGTTCTACTCTATTGTCTTGATGATGCTCATGTCGTCGTGGCTTTCCCTTTTTCCTCTGCGCCTGTGTCTTCTCCTGATGTTCCTATTCGTGGTTTCTTTGTTTCGGGCTCCGCGACGCATCCTTCGAGTAACTTGACGCCTTCTGTAGTCGCGCTCTTTGTCTTTTCTGCATGGTTGGCTATCACGCCAAAATTTTGCGCCATCTTGTGGAATTCCCTGTCGCAGAGATCTGAAATTTCAAAACTTCCTTTCACTATGATTATTCCTTTTGGTCCTGGCATTTTAAGTACCAAATATGTGTAGTGAGGCACTGCCATGAATCGCAAAAACGCGGGTCGTCCGAGGATCGCGTGATATTGCGATGGCCAGTCCATGACTTCGAAGTCTAGCTTTTCTCTTCTGTAGTTTTGTCGGTTGCCGAAGCAAACATTTAGTGCTATTCGACCCAATGGGTAATTGGCGCTTCCTGGTACGATCCCATGGAAGGAACAATCTGTTGGCTTCAGGAACTCTAGTGATATATGCATTGCTCGGAGTGTTTTTGCGTATATCAAGTTAATTCCACTCCCTGCATCCATGAATATTCTGTCGACATCATACGCGCCGATTTGAGCTTTGAGTACCAAAGGCGCGTTTCCCGGCCGAGGTACTGTTATAGGATGATCTTCTCTGTTGAACTCTATTGGTTATTCTGACCAGTGCAGATACTCTGTTGCCGCTGGAGGTGATATGACTGCTAAGTTGACTTGTCGAGTTATACTCTTCTCTTCTTTGTTCGACTTCGGTACAGGTTGTATCATTGATATGATGTGTCCTTTTGATGGTACATACCCTTCGTCGTCGTCCTGTCCCTGGTTTTGTTGGTCTTGTCCTTGAGGCGCTCCATTGTTTCCTTGCTGCTTTGTCGAGGGATTGTTACTTCCTTCGAATCCTTGTCGCCTTGCTTCGGTTTGCTTATTTATTGCTGCTTTTTGCAGTTTTAAGAATGTTGTGCAGTCTTTCATTGCATGCCTTGATACTCGTTTCCCGTCGATGAACGCTGAGTGTATATGACAAGGCCCGTTGAGCATATCTTCTGGTGATGGGTTGTACTCTCTGGATTCCCTTATGGGGAACTTCTTATAGTCTTCCTTTCCGTAGCTTCTATATCCCGAACTTCTGCGATCATTTGCTTGATAGCTGTTGTCTTTATATCCTGCGGCGACTTGGCTATGCGAACCGTAGGTGTCATAGTTTCGAGATCGCCTCCTTTGACTTCCATATCTGTTTCTTCTGTCGTCCTCTGGAGATCGCGTCCGCTTGTTGTTGCACGCATCTTCTCCGTCTGCGAACCTGTTTGCTGTGTCCATGAGGTCTGACACTGTTTTCGGCTTGATTCTGCCCATCTCTTCGACTAGGTCTCTTCGCCTTAATCCGATGATGAACGCGTCTATTGCTCTTTCATCTGAAACTTCGACTGCTGAGTTTTTGATAATGCTCCACCTTTGAATGTATGCTCGCAATGTCTCGTCGCGTTGTTGCACACATGCTTTGACTTCTTCTATTGATGCTGGTCGTTTGTATGTCGACCTGAAGTTGCTTGTGAATTGTCTTGTGAGGTCTTCCCAGCTTCCAATAGATTCTTTTTCTAGCTTGCTTAACCATGACCTTGCTGCGCCGGTGAGGTGTAATTGCAAACTTTGCATAGCTGTTTCCTTAGTTCCTCCTAATATTTGAACTGCTTGTAAATAATCTGCGAGCCATTATTGTGGTTCTTGTGATCCGTCGTATTTTTGCTGATCATGAGGTAGTTTGAATCCCTTGGGAACCGGAGTTGTGCGAACCCTGCGGGTAAAGCATGATGCCCCCATCTCTTTTTCGTCGTCTTCATAGTCGCGTTTTTCATTTGGGGATCGTGATCTTCGGGTTCCTCCATGCTGCTTTGGTGATGGCGATCGAGATCGATGTTTGCTGCTTCTGCACTGAGGACTATTGTGATGGCGAGGTGACCTTGCTTTGTGCACTTCCTTGTGGTGATGTGCTTCTTCTCCTTTTGCTGATAGCTTGTGGCCCACCATGTTGAGTCCGTTCAGTGCTGCTCTATGCATATGTTCTCTAGGATCTCCTGGACTTGGTCGAGTTGTAAGTAGGTATGCTTGTGCTGCCACTAGTGCTGCCTCAGGAGTTTTTGGTAGGATGTTTCCCTGCTCGTCGACCGATAGGAAGGACGAGTTGAGGTTTTTGGAAATACTTTGCCTGTCAGAATACTCGAGGTTATCGTACCTTGAACCGTGTCGACGATTTTTCCTTGCGTTGCTATGTGATGCGTCGCTCCGTGCTTTTCGAGTAGCCTCGCTGGCTGCAATGGCTAAATCCTTTCTTCTTTGTATCTCTGCTTTCTCCTTTGCTAATTGCTTGGCCTGCTGCCTTAGGGCGTAGTGATACCCCAAAAGCATGTCTTTGCTAGAATTTGATGGTATTGGCGTGCCGTGTTCTACGGCTTCTCTTATTATCCTCCATTCGTCGACTGATAGTCAAATTTTTTCCCTGCTTGCGAGGGATTCTGGTGTTTGCCCTTCTGCTAGGTGATTTGCTCCTCTGTCGATATTTGCTGGGTTTAATACTGGATTGTCGTTTTCGTCGAATTCTTCCGAATTATCTCCTATAATGGCGAGCACCTGGCATTGTTTGCCGATGTTACCCTTGAAGCTTGAGAAGATCGAGTCACTGTCTTCAGAAAGCTCTAATCCTGTCTTCCATGTATCTGTTGACTTGTCTGTGGTATCGTCGAGGCAGATCGTGAGATCTTCGAGTTGGACTTCTACGTCAAAATTTTCCTTTTCGTCGTTGTCTTCTGCGATCTTTTCTTTTTGCACTTCCTCTGGGCTGACCGGCGAGTTTACTTCGCTGGAAGAGCCTTCAGAACATTCCATCATTGTTGTTGTTTCGGGCTCTTTTGCCGACGGATCTTGATCTTGTTTCATCGGATCCGAAAGGCGAGACGAACCCGATGGCCCGATGAAGATGCTCAAACTTCCAATGGTTAGTTCCGTCTCTTGACTTCCGTCGACTTCTGAACTGTTGTTGGCTAAAAGCGAAAAAGCCGTCGAATTTATGATTCCAACGCCCAAGTTCCCCATGGTCGGCGCCAATTGATGAGGGTTAACTCGACAAATGTCCTAGATGAAGGACTTAGGATCGGGGAGATAGGGCGTCGGATGAACTCGAAGGTAAAGTTAGTCGAAATAAGTGTATGCTGAAAGTAAACTTGGGTGTTCAACCTGGCTTGCTTTCAATCTGCCCTACACCGTCCCCTCCTGGCCCCTATATATAGGTGGCCAGGTCTCGAGGATCGGGTAGGGTACGACACAGATTACAATATCGACATACGGTAATAACTCGTATTCGACTATCATTACAATTGGGCCTAGCTTAACGGGCCTCAGGGGTACTCAACTAACGGGCTTTATTAACTATACCCTTGTCACCAAGTACCACCACGATGCACGCACTGTCACCGTTACACCATGGCAGGAGGAATAGATTACTTTAATAATCACCACTAGAGTACACTATAATAATTGAGCATAGGAGTAGCATAATATCTGAATAATAACATCTAATTGTTCAACATGATACAAAGCTCACGATCACATAAAGATCACATCATGGGAGAGAGAGGTGAACCACATAGCTACCGGTAGAGCCCTCAGCCCCGGGGATGAACTACTCCCTCCTCATCATAGGAGACAACAAGGTTGATGGAGATGGCGGTGAGGTTGATGGAGACGGCGGAGACGGCGATGGAGACCGATGGAGATGGCTCCGGGGGCACTTCCCCGTCCCGGCAGGGTGCCGGAACAGAGACTTCTATCCCCCGAAATTTGGCTTCGACGGCGGCGGCGCTGCGGAACTGTTCTGGAAATTTCGCCGACTCCTTTAGGGTTTTCTGTCCCGAGGCTTTATATAGGCGAAGGGGCGTCGTCAGAGGGGGAGCCAGGCGCCCTCACGTGGGGCCCGCGCGGCCAGGGGCCTGGCCGCGCCACCCCTGCATGTGGGGCCCTGGTGGCCCCCCTCCGACTCTTCTTCGGATCTCTGGAAGCTTCCGGGTAAAATAAGACTTCAGGATGTGGTTTCGTCCAATTCCGAGAATATTTCCTGTGTATCACTTCTGAAACACAAAAACAGCAGAAAACAGGGAACTGGCACTGTGGCACTTCTTAATAGGTTAGTTCCAGAAAATGCATAAAAGTACCACGAAGTGTAACGAAACATCGGGTAAATGGTGTAAAAACAAGCATGGAGCATAAAAAATTATAGATACGTTGGAGACGTATCAGCATCCCCAAGCTTAACTCCTGCTCGTCTTCGAGTAGGTAAGTGATAACAAAAGAAATAATTTTTGAGGTGACATGCACCTACACAATCTTGATCATATATGTAAGCATTGTGAGCTGGGATCATAAGAACTTAAAACATGGGCATGAAAGATATAATTTTGATAGAAGAAACTTAGCAACCATGTTATAACATGAAAATGAACACAAACAAAAGATCATGAAAATGAAACAATGAAAGTCAAACATGTGTTCAAATCATAAGGAAAAACATACAAATGGTTTTCAGCTTGTCCCTCATGGAGAGCAAAACATAAATGCATAGGACACCTTCAAGTTTAAGAGGGTGACTAGATACAAATAATTTAAGAACAAGTGAAACCATAGTCATGAATCAATCAATGAACTTTGGGACAATGCATATCACACTAAGAATGACAACTATGCTCTCTTAATGGTGCATAAAGATAGAAGGTGGTGACTCAACATAAAAGTAGAAGAAAGGCCCTTCGCAGAGGGAAGCAGTGATTAAACATGTGCTAGAGCTTTTCATTTGTAAAACAGAGAGATAAAAAATTGGTTTTGAGAGGTGGTTGTCTTTGTCAACGACTGGCAATGGGGTTCTTACTATCTTCCATACAAAAATGAAGCAAGTTTTTGAGAGAGAGAGATTGGCACTTTTGTGCTCTTTTATAAAGCTTGGCACTCCTCCCCACCTTTTTTCCTTTCACAGACCATGGCTAACCGATTCCATCGGGTGCCCACCAACATTCACATTCCATGGAGGAGTGCCTTTTTTTCTTTCTTTTTTTTTCTTTTTTTTTCTTTTTTTGGAATAAGCAATATGGAAGATAGCAAATCCGACCACTACGTCCCCATGAGCTAAAAACAGTGGCACAAAACAAGAAGTAGTTGAAAGTTTTTGAAAGGTAGCACATGAAAATTTTACTTTGGAATGGCTTACAAATACCATGCATAGGAATTTATAGTGGACACAATGGCAAACTTGGTTTTTGGGAGTTGGATGCACGAGTAGAGCTCATACTCAGTACAAAATGAGGGCTAGCAAAAGACTGGGAGCGACCAACTAAGAGAGCAATAACAGCCATAATCATGCAAAGCGACAAAGCAACATTAAAAGAAGCATAAGATGGCATCAAAAGTCAAAAACTAAATGATCATAGAGGCTATAGGTGACTTATTTTGTAAGAGTCTAACATGTGTGAGCATGCGCCAAGTCAACCCAAATAAAGCATCAAGGAGAAACCCAAATAAATGCTTCCATATAATAAAAACAACGCATGATTTTTTTCAAAGGCTCATTAAGCAATCTCAGTTATTTGAGACAAGTCATGCTACAGCAAAACCACTAAGCATACTATCAAAAAGACATCAAGCATGACATGAAAAAGCCTAAGCCGCAGTCTACACAAGCTCCTTCTTGTACCACTATTTTGCACAAAGCTTTTCCTCTTTTCCAACACCATTTGAAATTTTTAAAGACACCTCTTTTGATGAAAACCAATAAAGATCAGAGGCAAAAATACACCTTGATGAAAAGATATGACAAGATCTGAATGCATATCAAGGTGAAAACGAAAACCAAAAGCAGTAGCAGAAAAAGAAGAACACCCGGTGAAATTGTAAGAAGGAAAAACGGAGTGTTCTTTGCAAATGAAAACGAGTTCATCTCCTCCAAAGAAACATGATGCGATCTAACCATTTATTGCAGCAAACAAAACTAAACTAACTAAGAAAACTAAAACAACTGACGCTCCAAGAAAAACACATAGTGCATGAAGCAATAAAAATATAGTGTCTTGAAAGGTGACCTAATTTTTGCCGATGAAGAAGGGGTGCCTCGGGGGCATCCCCAAGCTTTGACGCTTGTACTTCTTGGATATTTCTTGGGGTGCTGCATGGGCATCCCCAAGCTTGAGCTTTTGTCCATTCTTCATCTCATCTAATCATTCTCCAATCCCTACACTTGAAAACTTCCTTCATACAAAACTAAACACAATTCTATTAGCAACATTAGTGTAAGTATAGTAATGAATCAACCCTTTTCAGTTCAGATTTCAACACAAAACCACCACATATATAGCATATACTACTGTAGCAACTTCCCCAAAAGTTCCATGATCAAAAGAACCCAAAAAGAAAGCGATAAAGCAGCAAAAACGAATAGTGGCAGAAATCTGTCAAAACAGAACAGCTGACAAAGGTCGAATTTTTGAGGGGTTTTCTGTTGCTCAAATCAAAAATTGTTCAACTAATTAAAGTTTGGATATAACCTGGGGCATATGCACAAGAAATCGCAGGTCCAAACGATATACAGAGAATTTTCACGAATTTTTACGGTGCAACACCGAAAACAGTTTCAGGACAGCAACATCCCCAAATCTTACCTCACTCAAATTAGAGGCTTCTCTTGGCACAAAAATGAAATAAAAAGGATAAGGAGCGGTTATCTTCTATATCTAAATACCAACCCCCCACTACCTGATTTTACTGCCCTCTCACGCAGCCACGTCACCCCTATTTTTCTACCCTATTCCGCTTTTACTGCCCCGTTCCACCATGAGTCCATGACCGCCTCGCTTCCTTCCATACGTGCGCTACACCGCACCCGAGATGACTTGCTTCGTCGCCCCGCGCGACCAGCCTAGCCTAGCGTCGCTTCCTCTCCGATGTGCGATTGAACCCATTCGTATAACTGGGCTGGACCGACCCAAACCCCTCTGTGGACTTGCAAAGGCGTTCGTCCTAAAAAAGCAGATGAACCAATGTTTCCTGTAAAAAAATATGTTCATCTTCATCCTCACACGGTACCGTCGTCCTTCTTATATTTCTCTAACGCACCGTCGTCCGCCCTCCTCCCCCCCCCCAATTTTCCAAACACGACCTCTGGCCTCCTCATCACAAATGCTCTTCAAAGCGCCGGATTGATCACAGCCTTCAATAACCGAAAACTGCTATGGAAAATGCTCAACTGAAATCATCTGCCGCCACCGCATCAAGGTTAAAAGGCACACCAGACCGCCATCTACAAGAAACAAGAAAGATTGCTAGCAGCGCCACCACAACCCGGGGCCTCAACTCTGGTACATACCCGATCCCCATTAGATTTCATCTTTTCTTTTTGGAATCCAACTCATATTCCCAATATCTCAGGTTCAGCTACGGCTTCAGATTCGCTCGAGCTATCGCCTCTGGACCTGATTTGATTGTATTGTGCGCAATACTACCTCAAGACAACGGATTTCTATTGATTCCTGTGGATTATTAACAAACGCATCAGCATCTTGGCGCGATTTGTAATACGACAAGAGAACGAGGTCTTCCGTCAGGTGGTGGTCTACAACACCATGATGGCCTAGTGGCCGTCTCAGCATATTGGCTCCTCTGTTCGGTATATTTCCTATTATCATAGCCTCTGAGATCTCATCAACATGCTGATATTTTTATTAATCCCCATCTCTCCATAGGTACATACTTGCTTCACGTTATGTTTAGTCATGTGTCAGATCCTATTTATTTGCACGCGATTATATTATTTCATTCTCTCCTATAACTGAGTGCTTTCAGCATGAGGCTTTATTTGAGTTGGTATGAGGTGCCCCTCATCCTGACGATGCATGGGCACAGTCAGGTTTCTAGATTCTTACCTACGTTTTGTTTTTGTTTTTCAGCTATGCATACAGATACCACCAAAGGAGAGAAATCGTATGGGACTGGAGCATATAGTGGATTTCATTTTATTAGGTCGTACGAAAAATCTATGGCCAAGATTGTGTCTTCCTAGGGAAGCATCTCCCGCTCTCGGTGTGTGTTTCATTTTGCAGGCAGACATTGGATTAGAAGTTTTGTAGGACTTCATTGCTGCTCACATTTTTTTCTCAGTTGTTTTAGCCTATATTTCCAATACTACATGAATAAAAAAGGCCAGGTTGTTCATGCAGCAAATGGCTCAGCAGCCTCTTAATCTCCCTCTCTCGGTGTGTGTTCCATTTTGCAGACAGACATTGGATAGTAGGACTTCATTGCTGCTCACATTTTTTCTCTCAGTTGTTTTAGTCTATATTTCCAATACTACATGAATAGAAAAGGCCAGGTTGTTCATGTTGCAAATGGCTCAGCAGCTTGGCTGCTAGATTTTCTGCTGTAGATTCACTGTGAATATGATTTGGTAAGCACGAATGGTCTTTTATCCTACCTTGATATTTTTTCTTTCACTTTTTCATATTCTACATGTCTTGAATATTCTAATACTCCATATGTTTTCCTTTCCTTTCTTTGAATGCAGAGTTAAGTGGGATCTATAAATTGCCGTTGTGCCCACACCGTCACATGTACATGTATATGCTCTGATCTTCCATCAATGTTGTATATGCTCTGATCTTCCATCAATGTTCTTTCTGTATGTTCCATACTTTAGCAGATAATGACAACAGTTATCAATTCATCACTTTGTTTCTTAGTATCTAGAAATAGCCTAATTAAACAAGGCAATGCTTTCAACTTTGATGGTCTACCTGAGAGTACTATGTATCAGTTAACATGTCTTCATTATTACTACAAATTCGTCCATACTTGAAGGAAAGAAGTAGATGGTGTATTGTTGGTGCCTTTATTTTCTGCTCACATTTTCTCACAACCACTTTGGGTTTGTGGGCACCGCAACTTCTGTACTATGTGAACTGAATATACACAAATGATTAACTTTATTCTAATTACAAATATTCAAGTTCAAGATATGGTTAATGATTCTATAGCATGCATTAACCGTTAGTGTCCACCAATTATAGATTCTGATAGGACTATGTTCTTTACTACAAGTAACAGGAGCATCCGCATCAATGATTCCATAGCATTTCTGGGGGATGTTTCTTCATAAGGATGAAACTGACAAAGCTTAACATGTGTATCTGCAATGTATACCCGACAATTTTCACTAAGATCAAGATGTGTCCATTTGTACCTTTAGTTAAATAATCAAATGGTTCTCTAATTTTTAGGTAATGTGATACAATGTTAAGGCATTTTTATAGAAAAACTCAAATTCATATATGAAATCACTCAGAAAATGCATAAATACTTGGTAAAATAACATTTGTTTAGATCTTATCTTATACTGCACCCAAAGACACTTTCATCTTGGTATTTCCGCAAAGGTATAGTTATATATCCCGCAGCAACGCGGCGGGGCATCATCTAGTTACAGTAGTAATAACTTCCAAGACTCAAATAAAAGAAAAAGTACTGAAAATAAAACAATGGGTTATCTCCCAAGAGTACTTTTCTTTAACGCCTTTGAGCTAGGCGCAGTAATTTGCAAAGATGCTCATGTGGGCGCCATATAAGAGCTTGAGGCAAAGGCGCCATATAGGAAATTAAAGCAATAGAGAGCATCAAAAAGCAAGTATGGAACACATTTATATCTGAACCACTTCCTATGCATAGGAATCTTGTAAGAAAATAAATCAACGAGGCACATAGTAGCAAGCATGGATAGATAAAACAAGTGCCACTTCAAGATTTGCAACATAAAGAGGGGAAACTTAATATTGTTGAGATCCATCAAACCATGTTTCCCTCTCTCATAATAACTTTCAGTAGCATCATGAATAGAACTAACAATATAACTATCACATAAAGCATCTCTATCATGAGCCACATGCATAAAAGAATTAATACTCACAACAGGAACAATAGTAGTAGGAGCAAATTCAACAGAATAATTATTCTCATCACCATAATCATCATAAATAGGAGGCATATTGTAATCATAACTAATTTTATCCTCAATAGTAGGTGAACTGAAAATATTATACTCATCATCATAACCATCATAAACTAGAGGTTTAGTATCATCACAAGCTAAAGAACTACTATATCGCAAAGCATATTCATCAAACATATCATCATAAGAAGAAACATCAGATATGGGAGATAAAATATTATCAGAACAAACTTTCTCCACTAAAGCTGGGGAACTAAAAATATCATGCTTAACAAAACCAGCTTCCCCAAGCTTAGACTTTTCTACAGCATTAGCAACAACGATGTTCAAAGCATTCATACTAACATCACTATTAGCATGCAAATTAAGCTCCAAAGGTTTTTCAATTTTCTCTTCAAATCTAAAATCAGGAAAAAGACTAAAGAACTCTTTGTTTTCCATTAAGCCAAACTAGTGAAAATAAAAACAAGAAACAAAAAGATGTAACTGCAGAGTCTAAAGGAAATAACTTCAAGCACTCACTAGCAACTAAAAGACTTAGCAGCCAAAGGATGTGAGTACCTTTTACCTTACCTCCCCGGCAACGGCGCCAGAAAAGAGCTTGATGTCTACGCACTTCTATTCTTGTAGACACTTGTTGGGCCTCCAAGTGCAGAGGTTTGTAGAACAGCAGCAAGTTTCCCTTAAGTGGATCACCCAAGGTTTATCGAACTCAGGGAGGTTAGAGGTCAAAGCTATCCCTCTCAAGCAACCCTGCAATTACGATACAGAAAGTCTCTTGTGTCCCCAACACACCCAATACACCTGTCAAATGTATAGGTGCACTAGTTCGGTGAAGAGATAGTGAAATACAAGTAGTAGTGATGATTATAAGTAGTAAATGCAATATGAAAAAAAAATCGCTGCGAGCAAACATGTAACAAAACAGGAAGTAAACGATGTGCAATGCTTGGAAACAAGGCCTAGGGATCATACTTTCACTAGTGGACACACTCCCAACAATATAACATGATTGAACAAATAAATAACTTCTCTCCACTATGGTACTCTGAATTACTCTCCTATTGAACAACACTAATCATTGTGTAGTGGCTACAGAAGCACCCCTTAAAGTTCATCAAGTACTTGACAAACACCACTCATAGAGATATCCAAATCAAAGCACAACTCAAGATAGATATTATTGCAACTTAGACCAAGTACTAACACGGTGCACACACTGTCAACATTACACCAGGAAAGGAGGAATAGATCACTTCAATACTATCATAGTAATAATTACTCTCATAATCCACAAGAGATCACAATCATAGCCTAAACCAAGTACCACCACGATGCACGCACTGTCACCATTACACCATGGCAGGAGGAATAGATTACTTTAATAATCACCACTAGAGTACACTATAATAATTAAGCATAGGAGTAGCATAATATCTGAATAATAACATCTACTTGTTCAACATGATACAAAGCTCACGATCACATAAAGATCACATCATGGGAGAGAGAGGTGAACCACATAGCTACCGGTAGAGCCCTCAGCCCCGGGGATGAACTACTCCCTCCTCATCATAGGAGACAGCAAGGTTGATGGAGATGGCGGTGAGGTTGATGGAGACGGCGGAGACGGCGATGGAGACCGATGGAGATGGCTCCGGGGGCACTTCCCCGTCCCGGCAGTGATGAGGACATCCCATCTATTGATACACCCGCTGTACCTACAGCGGAACACATACAAGGACCCATCACTCGAGCTCGTGCCAAGCAACTTAACTATCAGGTACTTTCGTTTCTTGGAACTCTTTCTCACATACATGAGAATATGATGCTGCCTAAATCAGATATGTTTGTTACTCTTAGGAATGATGGACCTAGCATGGATGAGAGGGACAAGCATTGGAGCATGATCGTGCATGGAGATGGCAGCATGCGTTTGAGGATTGAAGAAGACGCCACGAGTGGAGATTTCAGAACTTTGAAGCCACCATAATGAAGGATGAAGACTTGGACGAAATATACAAAGAGCTACTTCATAATTTCGTCCATAAATACATATGGTGCTGCGTCACTTCTATTTTTGGGCCAGGCCCATGTAAATTTCGCAGCAAATAAGACAGCCACTTTTAGGAGTCCGAATTTGAGGAGAAAAGGCCTGTTAGGGGTCCGTTCGACCACCCAACCCATGGCTGGTCGCACCCCTACCTTTTCCTCCTCAAATACCCCCGTAGCCGTCATTAGAACTCGGATTTTGATTAGACTAAAAGTTAGCCCTTGCTGCAACTACGAGCTCGACTTTTGAGGCCAATCGCCCAGAAGAAGACCGCCTATTCGGAATCCCACCTTTTGAATAAAGCATACATCTTTCATCCGCAATATCTTGATTGCTGTATTAGTTCTTACTTGTTCTCGATTTCAGGTAGGAATTAAGACCCTCGCTGGTCAGGCTGATCGTGCACCCGCAAGATCAGTAACTCCCGGAGATTGTCCTAGCGATTGCATTGGCGCACGAGCTTCGCACGTGTAGTCGGATCGTCAAGCACAAACTCCACCCACCAAATCGACGTATCAAGATCTCATCGAAAGATCGGACACCTTTGCCCTATCAAGTGGTATCAGATTTCAGGTTGCTCGGTGAGATTTACTGTTTTCGTAGTTTAGATTGCATCAGTGTTCATACCTATAAACCACGAAAAAGCCAAAAAATACAGTTAGGGTTAGATCATCTCGTCCCATAAACCATCCGAGCCTTTGCATTGTCTTTTCAGTTTGCATCGTTGAATTTGTGTCTGCATCCGCGTGTCGAGTTGCTGGTCTTAGTGTCTGTTCCTTTAGAGTTTCGAGTTCGATTCACCTTAGTCCCGCCGCCGCCGCACGCTTGCACCACTGCTCCGCCATATCCTTCCACCACCACGCCATATACTTCCGCCACCGCCTTCACATAAGTTCTTGTTCGTTCTTCCCAATTTCATCCGTACCTTTTTCAGAGTCCGTGAGTTAGGTTTCGGTCGCCAGTCAAGAGGAGGAAGAAGAGCAAAAAAAAAAAAAAAAAAAAAAAAAAAAAAAAAGTCAACTCCGCATCCAAGTCGGGTTGACCCGTTCCTACTAGTGCATTCCGAATTCAGTCTGAATTTTGACAGTTCCGTCAGTTTTTTGACGGTTTTCGACAGCAAATTTCAACTGGTCATAACTTTTGCATACGAACTCCGTTTTCGACGTGCGAGTACTCAAAATGTTCGTAGCGAAAAGATCTACGTGACCACAACCACTACGTCGTTGTGCGACACCCAGAACTCCCAAAAAAGGCCGGGAAGGCTGAGTTTTTGCCCTCCGAAGTTTCAGACCTGACAATTCCTGCAGATCTTCACTTATATTTTGCTTGGGAGCTGTTCCTTTCTGCTTGTGGGGCCGCGCCGTGACTTCCTTAGTGTTCTCGGCTCGCGTCTCTAGCTTGGTATAGCCTAGGACCAGCACAGTACCGTGGTTGAGCATTCTTTCAACATTGCATTGCTGTTTTGACATTTGCTGTATTTTTGCTACCATATAAGCCTTCCTACAGCTCCACATATTTCTGCACGTGCTTTGTATCGACACCTGGTAATCGCTTGTGCAATTTTGGGAGTCGCTGTTCTTTGCTGGTTGCATATCACCTTCCTCCTGTTGGGTAAGAACTTGTAAGAGCTTTGTATACCGCTTGACGGATTACGCGTGATCCCACCATATTCCGTAGTGCATAGGTATATATATTTGTGCTTGCTTCCACGCTAACCATGACAGGAACCCCGAAGGATGATGTTGATCCAGAGAAGATGACTAGTGCAGAGTTGCATGCCCACTTCACACGGCTGTTGGTGGGGCGTGCACAAGATGTGGACACACGCTTGGGTGATGTTGATTCCAAGCTTTCTGATGCGATGGACAAGATGGCTGGTCTTGAGGCATCCTTCAACACCAAGCTCGATGCCCGGTTCCAGGAAGTCCTGGCCCGTTTACCACCACTGCCACGGCCGGCCGTCCCTGTACCACGTGCTCGCCGCGTTCCTCTTACAGCTGCGGCAGCTGCTGCGGCCGCTACGGAGGCGGCCACCCAGGACGGATATGCTGCTGACGAGGGGGAAAACGAGTTCGAAGATGAAAACGAGCTCGACGAGGACGAGGTCCAACAACCTGCACCTGGCCGTCCGCGGCAATACAACCGCAACGCTCGTCCACCTCCGCGTCCGGTACGTGATGATGACCATGTGGCTAAGCTAAAATTAAATATTCCGCCATTTGAGGGTAGATATAATCCTGATGCATATCTCACTTGGGAATTAGAAGTAGAGCAACGTTTTGCATGTTTACGCTACCCTGAGCATTTGCGTGTTAGTGCTGCTACATGTGAATTTACTGATTTTGCTTCTATCTGGTGGTCTGAATATTGTCGAGTCAATCATGCTAATATTCCTGCTACTTGGCTTGGTCTAAAACATGCCATGCGTACTCGTTTTGTACCTCCACATTATCAACGAGACTTGCTTAAAAAATTAACTCGTTTAGAACAAGGCAAAAATTCTGTACAAGAGTATTATCAAGAGTTACAAACGGGCATGATTCGTTGTGGTATTGTAGAGGATAATGAAGCTATGCTTGCACGTTTCTTTGGTGGTTTAAATAAGGAGATTCAGCATATTTTAGACTACAAGGAGTACAATACTATTACTCGTTTATTTCACCTTGCTTGCAAAGCTGAACTTGAAGTGCAGGATCGTCAACCATCATGGAGAAGACCTAATAATTCTGCAGGTCGTACTTCTTCATGGTCTGCGCGCCAATCAGCTCCACCTTCTCGTGGGGATGCACCAGGTCCTTCCACCTCCAGGTATACCACGCCGACGTCAAGAACGCCACCTGCTCCTGCTCCTGCTCCATCACCATCTGCTGGTCCGACACGGAGTTCTTCTTCCATGGCCTCCACGGGGAAGACTCGCGATATTCAATGTCGCAAGTGTTTTGGGTTTGGTCACATTGAAAAAGAATGCAGAACCAAACGTGTGATGGTGGTACTTGAAGATGGCGAATATGACTCTGCAAGTGATTTTGATGATGATACATTGGCACTTATTGCTGCACGTGATGGTGCCAATTCTGATTCTGACAAGGAGATGGAGGTAATGGGAGCTGAAACTGCTGATCAATACAAGAGCTTAGTTGCACAACGTGTCTTGAGTGTGCAATTGAGCAAGGCTGAGCATGATCAACGCCACAACTTGTTTCAAACAAGAGGCGTTGTTAAGGAGAGAGCTATCCGGATCATCATTGATGGAGGGAGTTGTAACAATCTGGCTAGTATTGACATGGTGGAGAAGCTTGCTCTGCCCACACGACAACGACCTCATCCATATTACATTCAATGGTTTGAGAGCTCCCGTAAGCTCAAGGTAACAAGAACTGCACGCGTGCATTTTACTATTGGTACTTATTCAGATTTTGTTGATTGTGATGTTGTACCTATGCAAGCTTGTTCTTTGTTACTTGGTAGACCATGGCAATTTGATAGAGAATCTGTACATAATGGTAAAACAAATCAGTATTCTCTTACACATGCTGGCAAGAAAATTGGACTTAAACCCATGACTCCGGAACAAATTTTGAAAGATGATCTTGCTAGAGCTAGTAGATTAAAAAATGAGGACAAACATAAGAGTGCGAATCAGATTATTGCTGCAGATTTTGTACCACCTAAGCATTCTTCTAAATCTGATTCTAACCATGCTACTGAAATTCGTTTGAAGAATCCTTGTTTACTTGCTAGCAAATCTGATCTTGCTGAAATTGATGTCAATATTACTCCATGCTATGCTATTATTTGCAAAGAAGTACTGTTTTCATTTGAGGATATGCCTCCTTCTTTGCCACCTGCGGTTGCTAACCTTTTGCAGGAATACATGGATGTTTTTCCACAAGATGTTCCACCTGGACTTCCACCTATTCGTGGAATAGAACACCAAATTGATTTGATTCCAGGAGCTTCGCTGCCCAACCGTGCGCCATATCGCACCAATCCTGAAGAAACAAAAGAGATACAACGACAGATCCAGAGTTTATTGGACAAAGGTTATATTCGTGAGTCTCTTAGTCCATGCGCTGTTCCTATTATTTTAGTACCTAAGAAAGATGGTTCTTCGCGCATGTGTACTGATTGTCGTGCTATTAATAATATTACCATTCGATATCGTCACCCTATACCTCGTTTGGATGACATGCTAGATGAGTTGAGTGGTTCTATTATGTTCTCTAAAGTTGATTTGCGTAGTGGTTACCACCAAATTCGTATGCAATTAGGAGATGAATGGAAAACAGCTTTTAAAACTAAGTTCGGTTTATATGAGTGGTTAGTAATGCCGTTTGGTTTAACTAATGCACCTAGTACCTTTATGAGACTGATGAACGAAGTTTTCCGTGCTTTTATTGGTCGTTTTGTGGTGGTATATTTTGATGACATTCTCATATATAGCAAATCTTTAGAGGACCATTTGGATCATTTACGTGCTGTTTTCAATGCTTTACGTGATGCACGTTTGTATGGTAATCTTGAGAAGTGCACCTTCTGCACAAATAGAGTTGCTTTTCTTGGTTATGTTGTTACAGAACAGGGAATTGAAGTTGATCCAGCCAAGATTGAAGCTATTGATAATTGGCCACAGCCCAAGACGGTCACCCAAGTAAGGAGTTTTCTTGGTCTTGCTGGGTTTTATAGGCGCTTTGTCAAAGATTTTGGTTCTATTGCTGCGTCATTGAATGAGCTCACAAAGAAGGATGTGCCCTTTGTTTGGGGCGATGCACAACAAGAGGCCTTCATGATACTGAAAGATAAGTTAACACATGCTCCATTACTCCAACTTCCTGATTTTAATAAGACGTTTGAACTTGAATGTGATGCTAGTGGCATTGGTTTGGGAGGTGTGTTATTACAAGAGGGCAAACCTGTAGCATATTTTAGTGAAAAATTGAGTGGGCCTAGTCTGAACTATTCTACTTATGATAAAGAATTATATGCGCTGGTTCGGACATTAGAAACTTGGCAACATTATTTATGGCCTAAAGAATTTGTTATACATTCTGATCATGAATCTTTGAAGCATATTCGTAGTCAAGCAAAACTGAATCGTCGCCATGCCAAGTGGGTTGAATTTATTGAATCTTTTCCTTATGTTATCAAACACAAAAAGGGTAAAGATAATATTATTGCTGATGCTTTGTCGCGCCGTTATACTATGTTATCTCAGCTTGACTTCAAAATTTTTGGGTTGGAAACTATAAAGGAACAATACTTGCATGATGCTGAATTTAAAGATGTGTTGCAAAATTGTAAAGATGGTAGGACATGGAACAAATTCATCCTTAATGATGGATTTGTGTTCCGTGCTAACAAACTATGCATCCCAGATGGTTCCGTTCGTCTTTTGTTGTTACAGGAGGCGCATGGAGGAGGATTAATGGGACACTTTGGTGTCAAGAAGACGGAGGATGTTCTTGCTGCACACTTCTTTTGGCCACGCATGCGGCGAGATGTTGAGAGATTCGTGGCACGCTGCACTACTTGTCAAAAAGCTAAGTCTCGCCTTAATCCACATGGTTTATATATGCCTCTTCCTGTTCCTAGTGTTCCTTGGGAGGATATTTCAATGGACTTTGTTTTGGGATTACCTCGTACACAGAAGGGGAGGGATAGTATTTTTGTTGTTGTGGATCGGTTTTCTAAGATGGCACACTTTATTCCTTGTCACAAGACCGATGATGCTGCGCACATTGCTGAATTATTTTTTCGTGATATCGTTCGTTTGCATGGTGTGCCAAATACTATTGTTTCTGATCGTGATACTAAATTTCTTAGCCACTTTTGGAGATGTTTATGGGCTAAGTTGGGGACTAAATTGCTGTTTAGTACTACATGTCATCCCCAAACTGATGGACAAACTGAAGTAGTTAATAGAACTTTATCTACCATGCTGCGGGCTGTTTTAAAGAAGAACTTAAAATTGTGGGAGGAATGTTTGCCTCATATTGAGTTTGCTTATAATCGTTCGCTGCATTCTACCACAAAGATGAGCCCTTTTCAGATTGTCTATGGTTTTGTTCCACGTGCACCTATTGATTTGTTGCCTTTACCATCTTCAGTGCAAAATAATTTCGATGCTACACAGCGTGCTGAATTGATTTTAAAATTGCATGCAACTACTAAAGACAACATAGAACGCATGAATGTTAAGTATAAAGTTGCTGGGGATAGAGGACGAAAGCATGTTGTGTTTGAGGTTGGTGATCTTGTTTGGTTGCATTTGCGCAAAGATCGTTTTCCTGATTTGCGCAAGTCTAAGTTAATGCCACGTGCTGATGGTCCTTTTAAGGTGATAGAGAAAATCAATGATAATGCATATAAACTGGAGCTTCCTGCAGATTTTGGTACGGTAAGTCCTACATTTAACATTGCAGATTTAAAACCTTACTTCGGTGAAGAAGATGAGGTTGCGTCGAGGACGACTTCAATTCAAGAAGGGGAGCATGATGAGGACATCCCATCTATTGATACACCCGCTGTACCTACAGCGGAACACATACAAGGACCCATCACTCGAGCTCGTGCCAAGCAACTTAACTATCAGGTACTTTCGTTTCTTGGAACTCTTTCTCACATACATGAGAATATGATGCTGCCTAAATCAGATATGTTTGTTACTCTTAGGAATGATGGACCTAGCATGGATGAGAGGGACAAGCATTGGAGCATGATCGTGCATGGAGATGGCAGCATGCGTTTGAGGATTGAAGAAGACGCCACGAGTGGAGATTTCAGAACTTTGAAGCCACCATAATGAAGGATGAAGACTTGGACGAAATATACAAAGAGCTACTTCATAATTTCGTCCATAAATACATATGGTGCTGCGTCACTTCTATTTTTGGGCCAGGCCCATGTAAATTTCGCAGCAAATAAGACAGCCACTTTTAGGAGTCCGAATTTGAGGAGAAAAGGCCTGTTAGGGGTCCGTTCGACCACCCAACCCATGGCTGGTCGCACCCCTACCTTTTCCTCCTCAAATACCCCCGTAGCCGTCATTAGAACTCGGATTTTGATTAGACTAAAAGTTAGCCCTTGCTGCAACTACGAGCTCGACTTTTGAGGCCAATCGCCCAGAAGAAGACCGCCTATTCGGAATCCCACCTTTTGAATAAAGCATACATCTTTCATCCGCAATATCTTGATTGCTGTATTAGTTCTTACTTGTTCTCGATTTCAGGTAGGAATTAAGACCCTCGCTGGTCAGGCTGATCGTGCACCCGCAAGATCAGTAACTCCCGGAGATTGTCCTAGCGATTGCATTGGCGCACGAGCTTCGCACGTGTAGTCGGATCGTCAAGCACAAACTCCACCCACCAAATCGACGTATCAAGATCTCATCGAAAGATCGGACACCTTTGCCCTATCAGGCAGGGTGCCGGAACAGAGACTTCTGTCCCCCAAAATTTGGCTTCGACGGCGGTGGCGCTGCGGAACTGTTCTGGAAATTTCGCTGACTCCTTTAGGGTTTTCCGTCCCGAGGCTTTATATAGGCGAAGGGGCGTCGTCAGAGGGGGAGCCAGGCGCCCTCACACGGGGCCCGCGCGGCCAGGGGCCTGGCCGCGCCACCCCTGCATGTGGGGCCCTGGTGGCCCCCCTCCGACTCTTCTTCGGATCTCTGGAAGCTTCCGGGTAAAATAAGACTTCAGGATGTGGTTTCGTCCAATTCTGAGAATATTTCCTGTGTATCACTTCTGAAACACAAAAACAGCAGAAAACAGGGAACTGGCACTGTGGCACTTGTTAATAGGTTAGTTCCGGAAAATGCATAAAAGTACCACGAAGTGTAACGAAACATCGGGTAAATGGTGTAAAAACAAGCATGGAGCATCAAAAATTATAGATACGTTCGAGACGTATCAGGCTCCACTACAAGTTTTCCAAAGACTTTGATGCTAATCATCAAGTCTCTAATATAGGGGTGTTGTATAGGTATCAAGGGTGTCATCTCTATAGATGATATCAAGTCGACTTGTGGAGCTAAGTCGCCAACTATTGCTATATAGGGAATAATAACAATATAGAAAACAATGCATAACAAGAAAATAGTAGAAAAACAATGCAAAGTGAATTATTAGGATTTATGTATGTAATAAGTAGATGGCTTGCCTTGAGTGGCTTGTCCCTGATCTTCTTCTTCTTGATATTTAAAGACTTCCCCCTCCTCTGCACACTCGTCGTTCGATTCTATCGCCAGAACAATTAACAACACAAAATAAGCACACAAGCATACATAATTCACACACAAGACATGCAACACACAACTCAATCAATGTGTATCAGAAACAAACATGTTCAGATTCTAAAACAAGAAACTATTTTACAAAAGAAATATCACTCTAATAATAGCAAGATAATTTCTAATAGTAAATAAGTCCTATGCACAAGGCAAACACCTTGCAGGCATCCAAAAGAATCAAAGCATGGCAACCAGCATATCACCAGGTGGCTAACACAATTACAGATCCAACCTAATTGGAATCAATCCAAAAGAAGTTATGGTTGATTTATAATGAATTTCCTAATCACACTTATCACTAGAAAAGCAAATTAAATCCCTAAAACTTTCAGTGGCTCCTAAAATTCTACCAGAGACCAGTTGGAAAGCTCCTGTAATGCACAACACACCAGAGTTGAAATCACCTCAAAATAATATTCCTACTAGCCACAGTAATTACAACAATGCAAATCTTTATTAACACCAATATAATTACTGCAGGCAATACACTGCTCCGGAAATAGCAAATCCAGTTTCTTAAGCTTCACAATACAACAAGGCATCACTGAGAATTGGAATCACACATTTTCATAATATAAAACTTCAGATTTGGATTTAAGATGATAAAACCCTAGATCTACAACAAATAATCCTCAAATAATATTCATGGTCCTAAAAATCATGCATGCAGTACAGGAGGCTAGAGAATACTGTAGGGATCACAGGAAAATTTGAATCACCAAATTTCGATGCATAGATGATTTTCTAAGCAATTTTGAATGTAGCAGTAAAAATCCATCGTAGAAATTCATATATGAAAAAAGGGCCGGATCTGGCCAGGCTTCGCCAGATCTGGGCCGGATCGGCCCGTTGGCTCGCCGGCCAGCCCAGCTATGACCGACGGGGTACGGGGACGCCTCGGCCGTCTGATTAGGAGGCAGGCGATGGCAGATCGCCGTCGTCCTCGCCATCCTTTGCATGCAGGTGTACGAGGCTGCTTTGGCTAGGGTTTCGCGGGCAAGGGGCTCACCAAGGGTGCTTCAGCGGCGACTAGTTTGGTGGCGGAGGTGCTCAGAAGGAGTTCTGGGTCCAAGCGGCTTGCATGCAGGGGCTATGAAGGCGAGGCGGTTGCCGAGCTCGTCGGAGATCCTCCCAGCAACGGCGGTGGCGGCGTCGAATCCCGACCGATCTGGCCAGGGAAAATGACAGGTGAGCTTGAGGAGAGGAAGGGAAACACAATGGTGTAGAGGAGAGAGTGATGGCGAGGTCGCAGCGACGTCAACCTTCACCGTTCCTGCCGGTGATCTACCCTCATCCGATAGGCTCAGCGGCGAGGGAAACAGAGCGGCACCATGGGGAAAAGGTTCTGCAGGTGAGAGAGAGTGGAGAGGGGGCAAATGAGCGACAGGGGAGGCTTCGAGAGGGGCCATGGGTTTTATATCGTCGAGGTAGACCCGATGCAGGGTGCACCTCGTCAAAAACGGTTGGGCATCGTGGGTGGCTCTCTGGGGCAGCACTGTAGGCTGAGTCCAGGGGTCGGGTGGGTGGCGTCGGTGGCTGGCCGGTTTGGTCGTAGTGGAGGCGGTTTCAGTCAGGCTACGGTGAGTTTCAGGCTCGGTCCGGTCGCGTGCGTGCTCGAGGGTGCTGGGCAACGGTGGCGTCGTGTTGGGCGTGTGACGCCATGTAGGTTCGAGTGTGGAGCGGCGCAGGGGCTTATGCGTGCGTGCTAGAATGCTGCGCACGCTCTGGGCGCTCCGGGCGGCTCGATGGCGTTAGGTTGGCATGGTCAGGGCGCGGTGCACGGTAGGTCTGGGGCAGGGGCGGCTCGGGGAATTGGTCACAGGGGTAGACACGGGGCTGGTGGCGAGGTGATAGCACGAGGGGGCATTGGTGCGGTCCTGCCCAAGCTTGGCGTCCACGGCGGGCACAGCGGCGTCCTCGGGCATATGAGGGGTAGCAGGGTGTGTCGCTGCGGTGTGGGGTCAAGGAGAGTGGTCGGCAGGGACGGTGCAAGCCCATTGGGGGTTGGCAAGGGTGGCAGTGTCGAAGAGAATAGGGGGGAGAGGGTTTTGGTAGAGCGATGGCCTTGGGCTTCTCCTCCCCCCTCATGTCCAACTAGGAAACAACAAGGGGAAAATCTTTGCCAAGATTTGTTAGGGCTGCAGAGAGAGAGGGAGAGAGAGCAGGGCAAATCTTTGCCCCTAGATCGGTTTTGCATGGAGGAAAAGAAGGAAAGAGGGAAAGACATGGGGCTAGGGTGTGCATGGCCAAAATTCAAATTTGAATTTGAATTTTTTAAACTAGGTTAGAAAGTTAGTCTATGTTAGTTTCAGAAGTGGCTAATATGCTCAAGGAACATATGGCCAAGTTTTGGAATTTTTAAAGCTAGAAGGGTTAGGGTTTTGGAGAAGTCCCTATTTTCAAATAAAAGTGCAAAAATAAATCATCTAGGAAATTGAAATGATGCAAGCATGTGAAGAGGGTTCCCTAGTGCCATGGCCTCATACACACTCACATCATGGTCAAAGGTTGTTGCATGAAATCATAGCACCCAAGCAAGAATTTATGCAAGGTTTTGGTTAAAGCAAATTTTCGGCACTCAACTTGTATGCACACAAACCACACAATTTAACCTACCAAGACATCAAGCTCACATTAGAATTTCTTATGCATCCAAGCATTCTCAAAAGTTTTAAATTGCCCTAAAATCCTTACTCAAGGTTTATGTCCAGAAATCAGGTACACAAAAAGTAGGGTGTTACAAATTCCCCAGCCCACTTGACCCTTCGGAACCCCGCCATCACTTCCAGGCGTTTTCAATGAGGGCCCCTAGGTTATACCCCTGCCCCCTAAAAAGGTGACAATGCGAGCCTAAGTAACCGCTGCTACCCAGGGTGCCACGGAAGAGGTGTCCATGGTCGGACTGCCATTACATTTGTAGGCCCCATACCAAAGTGAACAAACTACTCCGCTACGCCCGGTCCCATACCAGGGTAATTGTGGTTGCACGGGTTAATTGTTCCGGTGGATACCTAGTGATCACCAATGTCATTTATCAAATTCTCCTTCTTCCAGCTCCGGGATAATCATCCCCACCTTGTTTTTCAAAAACCATTTTTGAAATCCATCAATGGAATAGCTTCCTATTCCAAGGTTTTCGAAACCATTTTCATAAATCTCATTTGAGTGTTCCCAACCTAGAGTTTTTGCTCCACTACAAGGTTTACCAAGAAGGACATGATGCTAACCATCAAGTCACTAACATAGGAGATAAGTAGGTGTCAAGGAGGTGTCATCCATAAGGATGATAAAAAATGACTTGTGGAGCCAAGTCGCCAATAATTGCTATCTAGAGACAATAGCAATATATAAAACCATGCATTTTCCTAAATAGTAATAAATCATGCATAAGTAAAACTAGGATCAGAGATGCAACAAGTTTAGATGGCTTGCCTTGGTTAGCTTGTCCCTGGTCTTCCTCTTGATATTCAAATACTTCCCTTTTCTCGGTACTCTCGGTGTCGTTCGAATCTAGCGTCGATAAACAATGACAACATATAAGCATGCAAGCATTCACAGAGCACACACCACAACAGCACACATTCCACACCAAACAAGTATCATAAACAAACAAGTTTAGATACTAATTTTTTTGAAGGTTTTATTACTATAGCTATCTATATTAAAAAGAAAAGGATTTCCATTAACTAGAAAACCCTATGTGTACCCCAGCCTCGCGAGGTCCGCTGGCTGCGGCTTAACGCGAACGTGAGTTTTCGCTCGACTGCCTTTCGAGAAAGAGCCGGAGCACGGTGTCCGTGCTGGGGCCTTCGCCCGGAAAACAGCAGGCCCGCAAAACCCAGAACGGATCGAGCTCTGACTCGGGAAGGGACCCGCTACAGTCACCTCATACGATCCATGGTGCTCTCTCCTCTCGAGCGACACTCGCACAAAGGCGCATGAGCGCGCGAGAGTCGCACAATTCGTGTAAATTTTCTCTAAGTCTCTTGCTGCCCTTGTCTGCGGCCTTGTGTTTCTTCTCCTGGGATCGCCTTTGTTGTGTTTGGACGCCTGGGGGGCTGTAGGGAGATAGTCCTGTATGCCATTACAGTCACCTCTGGAGCACCAGTGCCCGCTAGCCTTGCACCACGAGCTGCATACTAAGCGTTAGGCTGCTGTCCCGCTCGGAGGCTGGCCCCTCGACGGCGTAGAACATTCCCCAGACAAAGACGAGACAAGGAAAAATGCACAAGGGTGCAAACAAGGACCATTTGGCGATCAACGCCTTAAGTACAATTACAACTTAAACTGGCCCAGCAGGGCAATGTCTGACAGCTGCAAAGTGTGCAGCTAACCTAGGTCTCCCGGAGGAGGTCTAAGAGGAGCTTACTGGGCGGCCGTTGCGTCGCCCCTGTCGTCGTCGGCTCCATCGCTAGAGCTTGAGGACGTCCCCTCGCTGGAGTCCGTCGCCTCTTCGCTGCCGGATTCTGTGGAGCCGGAGGCCTCGCCGCTAGAGGAGCTCGGGGCGGACGCTCCAGGGCGGGCGTAGAGGGCCTGCAGCCGTCGAAGGGCGAAGTTCAGCCGCCCTGCCCTGGCTTCCGCCGCGCGGTCAGGAGTTCCCGACGGCGGGGGTGGCGGCCTCCGCAGTACTTCTTCCAGTTTGAGGTCGGGGCATAGGCGTTGGATGTTGGAGAAGATCCTCGTCCCTGCAAGCCCCAGCAGCTCCCGGCACTCGGTGTCGATGAGATCCAAGACCTCCGCCGACGCGCCGTCCAGCTCTTCAGCCAGCTGGCTGAAGAAGAGCAAGATCGACCCGTTGTCCTCAGGGACGGTGGGCAGGTTCAGCCCGTGGATGCCCAGGCGGTGCGCCGCCGCCATGACGCGGGCTGAGAACCCGCGGAACATCTGCACCCGCTGCCTCCGCAGCACGTTCGCCTCCTCTTCAGCGTCCCTGAGCTCCTGGAGCTCTCCGGCCATCTCCACGCCATGCAGGGCCGACGCCGAGTTCTCCTCCTCAAGCCTCTGCACGTCGCGCCGGAGCGTGGCGATGGTGGCGTCGGCTTCAGCAAGGGCGCGCTCGGCGCCCTGGCGCACTTCGTGCGCTCCCTTCAGCTCCACCTCCATGTCGCGGACCCGGCGTTCCAGGGCCTCGCGCTTCTGCTTGTACATCAGGAGGGCGGCGTCGTTTTTGGAGCGGAAGTCCGCGCGGCACGCCTCGGTGGTCTCTTTGCGCTTCCGCTCGAACTCCTGCTCCATGTTGACCCGTCGTTGGTTCAGCATGTGGTCCATCTTCGCCTGGAGGGAAGCCTCGCGCTGGTTCAGCGCCTCCTGTTGCCGAGCCAGCTCGGCGGTGGTCTGGCTGGTCATCGCCTCCCGGCTCTCCAGGGCCTCCCGCTCCCTGTTGAGCCGGTCTTCGAGGGCTTGGAGCTGCTCCTCTCGGAGGCGAAGTCCCCGCTCGCGCTCGCGAGCCTCTACTTCTCGGACGGCGAGCCCAGCCTCTTGTAGGCTCAGGCTCTCCGCCCGGGAGTCAGCGCTCTCCTCACGAGCGTGGAGGAGGGCCTCCCGGTCCTCGACCTCTTCTAGCCTCTGCTGGGCGTTGGCGAGAAGGCCGTCGGCGTTCGTCCTGGCCTGGTCCAGGAGGTGCTGAGCCGCCCGCTTGGCCTCCTCCCCAGCCAAGGCTGGGTTGGGAGGCCCGACGGTGGGGGGAATCTTCTGGCGCGCTTCAGAGACAATCTTCATGGCCTCTTCGTGCGCCCTGGCCAGGACTCCCCTCGCCGATTCCCTGGCGTTCGCCAGAGCCTCTTCAGCCTCCTCAACCGCACTGGCGCGGATCTCCTCGGCCTCCTTCCTCGCTCGTTCGCGGCGCTCGGCGGCGCGCTGGTCCAGGAGGCGACACCTCTCCGTGGCTTGGTGCAGGAGGGCCCAGCCCTCGTCGATCTGCGCCTGCTCGGCGGAGCGCGCCCTGGCGACCTCGTCGCAGAGGGCACCGGTCGCGGCCGCGAGCACCCTCTCCCATGGGTCGTCGGCATGGGGCTCGGCGGCGATCCTCGCGGGCCTCCCCAGTATCTCCGGCAGGGGAGGCGATGCCGCCCTGGAGGGCTCTGGCGCGGTGGAGGTCGTCCCCCTGGGCTCGGGGGCTGTCCCCGAGCTGGGCGGTGCGGCGGTTCGCGCCGGGGGTGCCTCCGGGGTGGTTGTGGTGCTGGCAACAGAGGGGGCAGCAGGCGCTGCCCCCATCGTATCTGGTGTGCCCCCTGCGCTAGGGGGCTCGGTCGTGCCGGGAGCCGCGGCGGCTCCCGGGGCGGACTGCGCGTCTGCGGACGCGCGATCCTCTTCTTCTCCGGCGGCGCGCGGCGGCGTCGCCGGTGTGGTCGTGGCCGCCGGGTCAGGGCCCGGCGTGGTCTGGCTGGTCTTCCTCTTCTTCCTCTTCTTCTTCTCCTCCATCTTCTCCTCGGCGTCCCTGGAGAGGAAGGGGTAAGGGGTTGAGGTCAGGGGAAAGGTAAGGCAAAAAGGTAAAAGTCTTTGTGCAGGAACACTCACGAGGCGTCCCGCTCCACCCATCCTCTTTTGCTCGGGAGGAAGGGAGGTGGGGGCGGGGGCACGGAGGATTCGCCCGCCGGTTTCTTCCCTCGGGAGGTCCCGGCCTCGGGGTTCCGGCTGGCGCGTTCATCGTTGAACTTGGAGCGGCGCTCCGCCTCCAGGCGGGCTCGGCGCCCCTCTTCCTCCAGGTCTCGTGAGGAGGACGCGTCGGCATCTGCCCCGGTGGGCTGGTCTGGCGAGGAGGAGGAGTCGTCGGAGGAATCTAAGAGCACCACGGTGCCCTCAGGACGCCTCCGGCGGACCAGCCGCCCACCGGACTCCGCGTCGTCGTCGCTGTCGTCGTCGTCTCCTGAGGCCGAGGGCCCCGCTCCCCGAGCTGCCGAGTCCTGCTCCGAGCTTGCCGCTGGCGCGCTCGGGAAGGGACCAGGCACAACGCCATCGGCAAGGAACGGACCCCAGGCATTGAACTTCGAGACCCCCGCCGTAACGCGACTGATCTCCCGAGCGCCCAGGCAATAGATCGGGAGGGCATTGCACGGGATGGCGGGGATGGCAGCAGAAGAGAAGAAGGCTCTTATTACCTCCTCCCGAGCGTCGGCGTTGAGCTCGCCGATGTGGAGCCTGAGGTCGTCTCCAGACCTGTGCATCCAGATCTCCCGGCGGTAGTCCTGCAGGGGGGCGATGCGTCGGGTGACAAACTCCACCCCGACCATGGTCCCTGTAACACCGGCCTTCCGGAGATCTCGGATCCGCGGGCGGAGCATCTTCAGGGCTTCCTCCGGCAGGGCCTCGCTGGCCCAGGTGGTGAGCTTGGCGAGAGGGATCCCCGTCACGAGGAAGAGCTCCGATTCTTCGAGGATGTCGACGAAGAACCAGCGGCTCCAGAAGTCCTCGACTTTCTTCATCCACTTCAGGTCGATGAAGTCGCCCTCTGTCCCGGCGGTGGCGATGAAGGAGACGCATCCGGAACTCTGGTTGAGCCCAGAGGACCGGAGGGAGAAGAGGTGGCGGAAGTACGCCACCGACGGCTTGATGCCGATCCAGGCCTCGCAGGCGTAGGCGAAGACCGCCAGCAAGGTGACGGACTTGGGATGCAGGTGGATGGCCTGGATCCCGTAGGTCTCCAGGATCGCCAGGAAGAAGGGGGAGAACGGCGGCAGCAGGCCGGCGAAGACGGAGAAGAGGAAGAAGGGCTGCGCCGTCGCAGGCAGAGTGTCCCGCGGCGCGCGGCCGTGCCAGATACGGGTGGCGCCCCACTCGTTTTTGCTGCTCCCGACCATCTCTCGGACGGTCTAGAGCTCGCGGCTGCTCTTGATGCGGGATTCAAGCAGGGGCGCTGCCGGTCGCGGCGCCGCTCCGGAAGACCTCGCTGCTCCGATGGCCCGGCGCGGTGCCATTGCTCTGGGCAGGGGCGAGGTGCAGCGGGAAGATTGGAAGCTAGAAGGGATTTGGTGCTCAAGATCTTCGACAGGGAAGTGGCGGCGGCGGTGTGCTATGTGAAGGGGGAAGGAGCCTTCTCTGCCAAGCTTTTAAGGGGGGCAGCCAGGGCGCGGTTTCCGAAGCGTCGGCCTTGACGCGACGGTTCGAAAAATGCCCGTTGCCCCACTACGCACGACCCCCACGCCGCTTCGCTCCGCCAGTTGCGGGGGTGCCACGTGCCCACGATCTCCGCTTCTTCACATGGACCTCTGACCGCGCGGTTGACGCGTGCCGTTGGAGGGCCCAGCAGCTTCGGGGCCCCCGACCTTTCGCTTCCTCAAGAGGGCGCGTCGTGGGCCGGGTTCCCGGGGGCTACTGTCGGTGTTCTGGATACCGGGGTATCCCGGTTCACCTGCTCCTGGGCCCCGTCATCGGCCCATCTTCAGCCCAGGGGAGAATCAACAATCTTCGCTACGGAGAAGACCCTCACGAGGAGGCGCCTCGTGAGGAGAACGGCGATAGAAACGACTAAGGACCAGAAGACCTCCTCACGAGCCCCTGCTGGTGAGGAGAGGACGCACGCCTATGCCAGCTCAGCACGTTGGCGTGCAAAGCAAGAAGCTAACAGGCAGAAGACCGCGTACCGCCCACGCTACCCACGACAGGGAGGAGACCAACTTTCTCTGTGCCTGCCCAAAGCGGCACAGTGGCAGTAGGCCACCCCCCTAAATATAGCGTGGACGGTGCAGGGCGCCAGAGGAGGACGTCAGCCTCCTCCACCCACTCCTGTGGACCGGCGCCGCTACCCTACGAAGACCAAGTCTACAGAAGAACATAGTCTACAGCTGTCCTCCCTCCTTGGCCGTGTGTGGCAACTCCTTCCCCAAGAAGATAAGGGGAAGGAGGACCTTGGCGCTATAAAAGGAGGGAGAGGCCATCCCTTAGAGAGGATCCGGTCTGATCCGGTCTGATCGGATCTTCATCTTCTTCAAGCGGCTAGCTAGGCACGCAGGTTCTTCAACCTCTGGCCAGCTAGAGCTTTGTAACCAAGGCCTTGTACTCCTCGCGAGGTGTCGCGTTGCAATACAAGAAGGCAGGAAGTAGGGGTTTTACCTCACCACGAGGGCCCTGAACCTGGGTAAAGCTCGGTCTCCCTCTCTGCAGTGCGTAGCGCGTTCGACAATCGAGGCTTCCATCACCGTGTTTCGTTGCGATCCAAGATCTCACACGTTCAGCCCCCTGCGTTCGAATCCTTGGGTCCGTCGCGTGGTACCCCGTGTTCTTGCGACACGAAATCCATCGACAGTGTTCAAGACAAAGAAAGGGTTGTTTGAGTGGATGGTCATGCCATTTGGACTCTCAAATGCACCAAGTACGTTTATGCACTTGATGATCCAGGTACTTCGACCCTTCTTATCCCACTCTATTGTGGTGTATTTTGATGACATCTTGATATATAGCAAGGATGAAGATGAACACTTGGACCACATTCGTAAGGTGCTATGGGTACTAAAGGAAAACAAACTCTATGTCATTTTGAAGAAGTGTGTTCTCCTTTGAACAAAACTTCTTTTCTTGGGGTTTGTCATAACAAGTGAGGGCATTCATGTTGATGACTCCAAAGTTGAAGCAATCAGAGAATGGCCAACTCTGAAGACTATTTCAGAGCTGAGAAGTTTCCATGGCCTTGCAACATTCTATAGGCGTTTTGTGAAAAATTTCAGTACCATCATGGCATGGATCACATAATGTCTAAAGAAAGGAAAGTTTCAATAGAATGAATCTGCTGAAGCTATTTTTTAAGGAGAAAAAGACAAAGCTCTCACAAGCTACTATCTTGGTACTACATGATTTTGCTAAGACTCGTGAGCTGGATTGTGATGCAAGTGGAGTAGGCATTGGGGATGTTCTATCTCAAGAACGACAACCATTGCATTCTTTAAAGAGAAGCTCAGTGAAGCAAGACATTAGTGGAGCACCTACAAATAAGAATTATATGTTGTTTTTAGAACTTTAAAAACTTGGGAAGTCTATTTGTTGCCTAACGAGTTCATTGTCTACACTAATAATCAATCCTTGAAGCATTTTAGGAATCAAAAGCATGTATCGCATGCTAGCAAGGTGGGTAGCATATCTGGAGAGGTTTAACTATCTCATTATTCATAAATCTAGAGCAACCAACAAGGTGGCCGATGCTCTAAGTCGGCGTGCATGCCTCTTGACTTACTTTGAGGCTGAACTTCCAGGCATGGATCAAATAAAGGATTTGTATAGAGAGGACAAAGCCTTTGACCATGTTTGGGTAAGGCACATGAGAGGCCCACCACTAGGTGACGACTTTTTGGTGTGGGATGGCTATCTCCTTAAGAATAATCTATTGTGCATCCCAAGAAGTTCTCTACGTGACATGTTGATTAGAGAACTCCATTCAAGTGATCTTAGTGGCTATGTTGGATGCGACAAAACTATAGCCAACCCGGAGGATCGCTACTTTTGGTCGCAGCTAAAGAGAGATGCTAGAAAATTTGTTCAATGGTGTCCGGTATGCCAAACCTGCAAAGGTCAGGTCCAGAACACTGGGTTATACATGCCTTTTAACGCTCCCTCAGAGGACATATCTATGGACTTCATCTTGGGTTTGCCAAGAACAAGACACATAAATGATGCGGTATTTATGGTTGTGGTTAGATTCTCTGAAATGGCTCATTTCATTCCATGCCGCAAGACAACAAACGCTTATGATGTGGCAAATCTATTCTTTCGAGAAGTGGTTAGACTTCACGGGGTTCCAAGGTCCATTGTCTCTGACCGAGATTGCAGGTTTCTTGCTGCATTTTGGCTAACTTTGTGGAAGCAATTCAACACCGAATTAAAATTTACTAGTACTGCACATGCACAAACAGATGGTCAAACAGAAGTGGTGAATATATCTTTAGGTAATCTGATTTGTTGCATTTGTGGAGATAGAAAAGGGGGGTTTAGCTTTATCTCTTGCTGAATTCTCCTACAACAACTCTAAGCATAGATCAACTAAAAGGAGCCCTTTCTCTGTTGTCTACAAAAGTTCCAACAAATATGGTAGATCTGGTGAAGCTACCATTAAACTCAAAGGCAGCATTGTCCTTTGCTGAAAACTACATAGAACTATTTGAAGAAATTTGTAGTGTGTTGGAGGTGCAAAATCAGAAGTGCAAACAATTGGCTGACTGCGGGAGGCTGCAATCATTCCAAGTTGGCAATAAGGTGATGGTATACCTCCGAAAAGAAAGACTGCCTTTGGACATAAAAGGGAAGCTTAGACAGCGAAAATATGAACCCTTCTCTATTCAAAGGAAGACAAATGATAATGCTTATGTGATAGATCTTCCGGTTGAGATGGGAATATCCAACACATTAAATGGGGCGGACTTAGTTCTTTATCATCCCGAACAAGAGCTCTATGAAGATAACTCGAGTTGAGTTCTAAACAACCAGGGGATGATGATGAGGGGAAGTAGAGAAAATAAGATAAAATAAAATATAAGTAAAATCCAGTACTAGCTTCTACACACATCTACTGTACTCTAGGTATTATGGTCCTTTATTCACATGTGTGTAGTAGTTTCCAGAGTGTTATAGTGTAAGTTGCAACTAGGTTATTTGTTTTTCTTTCCTAGTTTAAAGTAGTATTCTCTAGGACCTTCTAGCTACGAGTAGAGCCAAATAGTGAAGGCTCACACAACCTATAAATAGAGGT
The DNA here is from genome assembly GCA_007115705.1 of Dactylis glomerata. Lineage (NCBI taxonomy): Eukaryota > Viridiplantae > Streptophyta > Magnoliopsida > Poales > Poaceae > Dactylis > Dactylis glomerata. Next base: position 3,826,831 of record QXEO01000430.1, on the reverse strand, counting down.
TCTCACCTCTAGCTATGTGACCAGTCTATGTACCCACTACCTATCAATAAAATAAACTTTATGTTCTTGTCTAAGATCTTGGATTAGATGTTGTGTTGAGAGTTTTGGACTAAGATCTTGATAGCCCCACCCCTAGAGCGATATCTAGCACACCGCCCCTAGAGTGATATTGATACGGATCAACATGATCCGAAGGGGGTTTGGCCCAAGATGATAGGGATCAACGTTATCCAAAGGGGATTTAGGCCTAATCTTTCACGGCGATCGAGATAAACAATAGACAAAATCAATCATTGAGCAGATTAGATCTACTCCACGAACGACACAACAGATTCTTACGAATCAGCAAGCAAAACCAACAATACTCATGGGTGCGACGATCCTCATGGACAAACTCTCCTGTATAAAACTCACATAATTTTTCCGACCCCTTACATTATGCATACCTTAGGCTTTATATAATAGCCGCACAATCCTAACAAACTTGGAAAGAATAACACACGCGCACGTTACGGAAATATTAAAAAAAATAAGAAAGGAAAGACGCCTGATGCCTGAAATAGCCCAATAAATTTGATGATCCTGATGCATCGACGCATACAGGTGGGCCCCAACCTAATTCATGCAAGGTAAGGAAACTCCATTGTTGAATCCTCCTTGCAGCATCTGTAAACTCTAGTGGACGAGACCGAGCAAAATAATAATGGCCTTGATATTCATGTCTCCTTTGATCACTTCCCTTTTTAAGCTGACTTGCCTTGTTATATTCTATGTACTTGGGTGAGCCAATCTTCTTTTCCCATGGGTCAACCAAGAAGAGTCCCACGTCCATCACAGACGCATATGCACATTCAGCTGATTTAGCCTTTGACTCCACCTTGCTAGTTTGTTTCTGAGCATGCTGTTTAAACTGAAGAAAATTTAGCTCGTGAATGACTTGCGACACTGTCTTGTGAACAACTTCAAATATAGGCGGCGCCGCATCATCCTCCTCTTCTTCAAACGAAACCGTCCTCGGTTTCAAGTCATCGTCAGCAGGAATAGAATCATTGGAAAGAACTTGCTCTGCAGATGGAACAGTAGCAACAGAAATTGAAGTAGTTACAGCGTCTTCATTTGTATACTGAATAGTTGAAGTATAAATTGTAGCAGCCTTAGCTTCTTTCTTCTTCACTTCTTCTTTATCTTTCTTTGTCTGCAGCCGTTCATCTCTCCATGCCTTGAATAGAACCATATTCATGGACACCAAAATATATTCGACCCGACCACATCTAACAACATAGTTATAGTAATAATTATTGATGTGATCGAGGTAGGGAACTGCTCCTTGTTCACTGCACCATGGCTTTCCTAGGAGCAAATGACACGAGACCATGTACACCGGAAGAATGTCGCAGCAAACCTCGCCAGAAAATTTTCCCATACAAAATTGTACCTTGGTCTGGTGGGTGACAAGGAACTCGTCGGAACACCAACGCAAATAATATGGTTGCGGATGTAATGTCTTCGGCAACCCCAGCTTGTCCACCATCTCGATGCTAGCAGCTGATACGTCTCAAACGTATCTATAATTTTTGATGCTCCATGCTTGTTTTACACCATTTGCCTATTGTTTCGTTACACTTAGTGGTACTTTTATACATTTTCCGGAACTAACCTATTAACAAAGTGCCACAGTGCCAGTTTCCTGTTTTCTGCTGTTTTTGTGTTTCAGAAGTGATACACAGGAAATATTCTCGGAATTGGACAAAACAAGTTCCTGAAGTCATATTTTACCCGGAAGCTTCCAGAGATCCGAAGAAGTGTCGGAGGGGGGCCACCAGGGCCCCACACAACGGGGCGGCGCGGCCTGGCCCCTGGCCGTGCCACCCCTGTGTGAGGGCGCCTGGTCCCTCTCCTGACATCGCCCCTTCGCCTATAAGTACCCCCTGACGAGAAAAACCTAAGGGCCCGATCAGTTTTCCAGAATACATCGTGATCCGCCGTCACCATCGACCCGAAGATCGGGAGGGTCCAGAAGCTCTTCCCGGCACCCTGCCGGAGAGGGGAATCGCCACCGGAGGTCTTCTTCATCGCCATGCTTGCCTCCGGAGCGATGAGTGAGTAGTCTACCTTGGACTATGGGTCCATAGCAGTAGCTAGATGGTTGTCTTCTCCACCATGTGCTTCATGTTTAGATCTCATGAGCTGCCCTACATGATTGAGATCACTGTTATGTAATTCTATGATGTTGGTTTGTTGGGATCCGATGAATATTGGTGTTTATGATTAAGTTGCTGTACTGAATTATATCTTTTTTTATCTCTATGTTGTTTATGATCTTGCATGCTCTCCATTGTTAGTAGCTATCTTGGCCAAGTAGTTGCTAGTGACTCCAAGAGGGGGTATTTATGCTCGATAGTGGGTTCATGTCTCTATTTCACCTGGGGGAGTGACAGAAACCTCTAAGGTGGTAGATGTGCTATTGCTACTAGGGAGAAAACAACATTCATATGCTCAAGGGCATATGCTTTGTTTACATTACACACTTTGCTTAATGCAATTATCTGTTGTTCGCAACTTAATACTTCTAGGGTGTTCGGATGATATCCCCGGGGGTGGATTATTAGTCATAGATGCAGTTGGATGGCGGTCTATGTATTTTGTTGTAATGCCCAGAGTAAATCTCATAGTGATCTTCTTGACATATCACGTTATCTTTATTCTATCAATTGCCCAACTGTAATTTGTTTACCCAGCATGTTATTTTATCTATGGAGAGACACCACTAGTGAACTGTGGACCCCGGTCCTATTTTAATCATATTGCAATCACCTGTTTACTTTTCCCGCACTGTTTACTTTACTCGCATACTCTAATGTTTTCCACTCGATACACTCATAACCTTTGTTTCAAGCAAACCGGTGGGATTGACAACCTCATCGCAAGTTGGGAACAAAGTATTTGTTTGTGTGTGTGCAGGTTCCACAAACACCTTCAGTCGTCATCATCTCTCTTCTCCTGATCGATAAACCTTGGTTTCTTAACTGAGGGAAAACTAGCCGCTACACTCATCATACCTTCCTCTTGGGGTTCCCAATGGGCTGGTCATCACCACGCACAAGGACAGTTTGCTTCCTCATCAAATAGCAGCAAGCAGCTATTTTTCTGGCGCCGTTGCCGGGGAAGAGAGAAGACTTCTGCGAGGGGAGTTCTTCGCACACACATTCTTTACTTTGTTATTTGTTTTGCTTTACTTTACTTTATTTTACCTGCACTGCTTTTTATATCAAAAACCCAAAAAAATTAGAATCCTTGGTAGTTGTTTTTACTTGTTTACTTTTGTTTTGCTGAAATGGGTACTCCTGAAAACACCAAGTTGTGTGACTTTGCTAGCACGAACAATAGTGATTTTATCTGCACTCCTATTGCACCAACTGTTCCTGCTACCACCTTTTATGAGATCAAGCCTGCTTTATTGAACCTTGTTATGAAAGAGCAATTTTCTGGTGCTAGTACTGAAGATGCTGCAGCTCATCTCAACAATTTTGTTGAGCTATGTGAGATGCAGAAATATAAGGATGTTGATAGTGATATTATTAAGCTCAAGTTGTTTCCTTTTTCTTTGAGAGGAAAAGCTAAAGATTGGTTGCTGTCTTTGACTAAGAATAGTATTGATTCATGGGCTAAGTATAAGGATGCTTTTATTGGTAGATACTATCCTCCTGCTAAGATTATAGCTTTGCGCAGCAATATTATGAAGTTTACTCAGTTTGATAATGAACATGTTGCTCAAGCTTGGGAAAGAATGAAATCTATGGTAAAGAATTGTCCCACTCATGGACTGACTACTTGGATGATTATCCAAACTTTTTATGCAGGAATGAATTTTTCTTCAAGGAACCTACTTGATTCAGCTGCTGGAGGCACTTTTATGTCCCTTACATTGGGCGCCGCATCAAAGCTACTCGACAACATGATGGTAAATTATTCTGAATGGCACACCGAGAGAGCTCCACAAGGTAAGAAGGTAAATTCTGTTGAGGAAACCTCTTCCTTGAATGATAAGATTGATACCATTATGGCTATGCTTGCTGATAGGACTCATGTTGATCCTAATAATGTTCCTTTGGCCTCTCTGGTTGCCCAAGAAGAGCAAGTTGATGTGAATTTCATTAGAAATAACAATTTTAACAACAATGCTTATAGGAACAATTTTGCTAGTAACAATTATAGGCCGTATCCTTCTACCAATGGTAATGGTTATGGTAACTCTTATGGTAATTCCTACAACAACACTAGGGCCGCGCCCTCCGAGCTTGAGGTAATGCTCAAGGACTTCATCGGTAAGCAAACTGCTTTTAACAAGTCTGTTGAGGAAAAGTTAGGCAAAATTGATATTCTTGCTTCTAAAGTTGATAGCCTTGCTCATGATGTTGAACTTCTGAAATTAAAAGTGTTTCTAATGATGTGAATGTGAGCAATATTGTTGCTGCCGCTAATGCTACCCAAGTTGGAATTGATAAAAATATTAGATTGTTAGCGGAATTGCATGCCAGGTGGGAAAGAGAAGATGAGATGGCTAGAGAGATGAAGGTATGTACTATTACTACCTCTAATGATGTTGCTCCTACTGATAACAATCCTCTTACTTTGATTGGTGTAGAGAAAACTCCCACTCCTTGTGTTAAAAAGCCTAAAACTGCCAAAACTTTTTCTCAAAAGAGTGCTGAAATTTTTCGGAGTGTGGGAGATGATAGCTCTATTTCCTTTAATGATTTTGATGTTGATGGCTGCAATATATCTGAAGTTATTTTGTTCTTGCAAAAGCTTGCTTTGACTCCCAATGCTAGTTCTTTAAATATTGCTTTTACTAAGCATATTACCAATGCTCTCATAAAGATTAGGGATGAAAAGTTGAAGCAAAAAGCCTCTGTTCCCAAGAAGTTAGAAGATGGTTGGGAACCCATCATTGATATGCATGTTAATGGATATGATTGCCATGCTTTATGTGATCTAGGTGCTAGTATTTCTATCATGCCTAGAAAGATTTATGACATGCTTGATTTACCACCGCTTGAAAAGTGTTATTTTGATGTTCCTATTGCTGATGTTGCTAAGAAGAAACCTTTGGGAAGGATTAATGATGTTCTTATTGTGGTTAACAATAACCTTCTTCCCGTTGATTTTCTTGTTATGGACGTTTAATGCCATGCTTCATGTCCTATTATTTTGGGAAGACCTTTTCTTCGTACTGTAGGTGCTATCATTGATATGAGGGAAGGCACTATCAAGTATCAATTCCCACTAAAGAAAGGTATGGAACACTTCCCTAGGAAAAGAAAGAAATTACTTTTTGACTCTATTCTTAGAGCAAATTATGAGCTTGATGCTTCATCACTTGATATTACTTGATTCGCAATTTTCTGCGCCTAGCTCAAAGGCGTTAAAGAAAAGCACTCTTGGGAGATAACCCATTGTTTACTTTTCAGTACTTTTTCTTTTATTTGAGTCTCGGAAGTCATTACTACTGTAATGACCACTCCTTATCTTGTTTATTTCGTTTTTGTGCCAAGAGAAGCCTCTAATTTGAGTGAGGTAAAGATTTGGGGTTATTGCTGTCCTGAAACTGTTTTCGGTGCTGCACCGTAAAAATTCGTGAAAATTCTCTGTTTATCTTTTGGACCTGAGATTTCTTGTGCATATGCCCCAGGTTATATCCAAACTTTTCTTAGTTGAACACTTTTTGATTTGAGCAACGGAAAATCCCTCAAAAATTCGTCCATTATCAGCTGTTCAGTTTTGACAGATTTCTGCCAATATTTGTTTTTGCCACTTTATCGCTTTCTTTTGAGTTCTTTTTTATCATGGAACTCTTGTGGAAGTTGCTACAGTAGTATATACTTTATATGTGGTGTTTTTGGGTTGAAACCTGAAGCTAAAAGAGGTTGAATATATTTTATGCTTACACTAATGTTGCTAATAGAATTGTGTTTAGTTTTGTATGAAGGAAGTTTTCAAGTGTAGGGATTGGAGAATGATGAGATGAGTTGAAGAATGGACAAAAGCTCAAGCTTGGGGATGCCCATGCATCACCCCAAGAAATATCCAAGAAGTACAAGCATCAAAGCTTGGGGATGCCCCCGAGGCACCCCTTCTTCATCGGCAAAAATCAGGTCACCTTTCAAAACACTATATTTTTATTGCTTCATGCACTATGTGTTTTTCTTGGAGCGTCAGTTGTTTTAGTTTTCTTAGTTGGTTTAGTTTGTTTGTTTGCTGCAATAAATGGTTGGACCCCAACAAATTTCCTTTGGAGGAGATGTACTCGTTTTCATTTGCAAAGAACGCTCTAGTTTTCACTCTTATTAAAAATCGAGCGTTCTACTTTTTCTGCTACTGCTTTTGGTTTTCGTTTTCGCCTTGATTTGCGTTCAAATCTTGTCATATCTTTTCATCAAGGTGTATTTTTGCCTCTGAACTTTATTGGTTTTCATCAAAAGAGGTGTTTATAAAAATTTCAAATGGTGTTGGAAAAGATAAAAAGCTTTGTGCAAAATAGTGGTACAAGAAGGAGCTTGTGTAGACTGCGGCTTAGGCTTTTTCATGTCATGCTTGATGTCTTTTTGATAGTATGCTTAGTGGTTTTGCTGTAGCATGACTTGTCTCAAATAACGGAGATTGCTTAATGAGCCTTTGAAAAAATCATGCGTTGTTTTTATTATATGGAAGCATTATTTTGGTTTTCTCCTTGATGCTTTATTTGGGTTGACTTGGCGCATGCTCACACATGTTAGACTCTTACAAAGTCACCATTAGCCTTCATGATCATTTAGTTTTTGACTTTTGATGCCATCGTATGCTTCTTTTAATGTCGCTTTGTCGCTTTGCATGATTATGGCCATTATTGCTCTCTTAGTTGGTCGCTCCCAGTCTTTTGCTAGCCCTCACCTTGTACTGAGTATGAGCTCTACTCGTGCATCCAACTCCTAAAAGCCAAAGTTTTCCAAAGTGTCCACCATACATACCTACTAGAAATTTGCTATTCCAAGTAAATTTGACTTGCTTTTATTTTCTCTTCAAATTAAACTCTTACCAGTGTTATGCGAAACTCGGTTAGTAAAGCTCTCACGAACCGGAAGGCACACTTTACTTTTTCCTGTTCTTAAAATTTTGACATTGTGGTCTTTTATGTTGAGTTGTTATGCTTGCAAGTTGTAAGTTGGATTCTAGCCCAGCCAAGCTGTCATGGGGCAAGCTTTCAACATTGCACTTCTTTTTGAGTTGATATCGTGATCTTTTGTTTATGGATGCCCGCTGTGTGAAATGAATTGGGAATCTTGTAGGGATCATGGAGTTTTTATATGTGTTAGGGAAACGCCGGGCCGCCAATCTAAGCCATGCATAATTCATGGTGGAAATTTGCAGCATACCCATGGTGAACATTCGACGACGCATCTCACAATAAAAAGCTAAACAATATAGCAAATAAAAGAGATGTCGAGGTGTTCATTGTCTGCTTGTCCTGTCATTTTGGTGTGGGCTTGTTCCATGTCATCGGGCACGGAGGTACCCCATTGGCGGTTCTCAATGATATGCATATACTTACAATGACAAGAGCCTTGCTTGGGACTCTAAGTAAATTAGCATGGTTTGGGTACTCGTATTCACGGGACACGAGGTTTTCAACTTATGATTTGTCAAGCATATGCATCATAATTGTTCTCACATTAACTTTAACCATTCAAGATGCTTATGATGGGGGCAATGAGAGCTCAAAGCCGGTAAGTACCATAATTTTTGAAGGTTATAAAACTTGCAATCACTGCTTCCCTCTGCGAAGGGCCTTTCTTTTACTTTTATGTTGAGTCACCACCTTCTTTCTTTATGCACCATTAAGAGAGCATAGTTGTCATTCTTAGTGTGATATGCATTGTCCCGAAGTTCATTGATTGATTCATATTGTTGGTTTCACTTGTTCTTAAGTTATTTGTATCTAGTCGCCCTCTTAAACTTTGAGGTGTCCTATGCATTTATGTTTTGCTCTCTTTGAAGGACAAGCTGAAAACCATTTGTATGTTTTTCCTTATGATTAGAACACACGTTTGACTTTCATTGTTTCATTATCATGATCTTTTGTTTGTGTTCATTTGCATGTTTACAACATGGTTGCTAAGTTCTTATTGTCATGATTATATCTTCATGCCCATGTTTTAAGTTCTATTGATCCCAGCTCACCAATGCTTACATATATGATCAAGATTGTGAAGGTGCATGTCACCTCAAAAATTATTCTTTGTTATCACTTACCTACTCGAGGACGAGCAGGAGTTAAGCTTGGGGATGCTTGATACGTCTCAAACGTATCTATAATTTTTGATGCTCCATGCTTGTTTTACACCATTTGCCTATTGTTTCGTTACACTTAGTGGTACTTTTATACATTTTCCGGAACTAACCTATTAACGAAGTGCCACAGTGCCAGTTTCCTGTTTTCTGCTGTTTTTGTGTTTCAGAAGTGATACACATGAAATATTCTCGGAATTGGACAAAACAAGTTCCTGAAATCATATTTTACCCGGAAGCTTCCAGAGATCCGAAGAAGTGTCGGAGGGGGGCCACCAGGGCCCCACACAACGGGGCGGCGCGGCCTGGCCCCTGGCCGCGCCACCCCTGTGTGAGGGCGCCTGGTCCCTCTCCTGACATCGCCCCTTCGCCTATAAGTACCCCCTGACGAGAAAAACCTAAGGGCCCGATCAGTTTTCCAGAATACATCGCGATCCGCCGTCACCGTCGACCCGAAGATCGGGAGGGTCCAGAAGCTCTTCCCGGCACCCTGCCGGAGAGGGGAATCGCCAACGGAGGTCTTCTTCATCGCCATGCTTGCCTCCGGAGCGATGAGTGAGTAGTCTACCTTGGACTATGGGTCCATAGCAGTAGCTAGATGGTTGTCTTCTCCACCATGTGCTTCATGTTTAGATCTCATGAGCTGCCCTACATGATTGAGATCACCGTTATGTAATTCTATGATGTTGGTTTGTTGGGATCCGATGAATATTGGTATTTATGATTAAGTTGCTGTACTGAATTATATCTTTTGTTATCTCTATGTTGTTTATGATCTTGCATGCTCTCCATTGTTAGTAGCTATCTTGGCCGAGTAGTTGCTAGTGACTCCAAGAGGGGGTATTTATGCTCGATAGTGGGTTCATGTCTCTATTTCACCTGGGGGAGTGACAGAAACCTCTAAGGTGGTAGATGTGCTGTTGCTACTAGGGAGAAAACAACATTCATATGCTCAAGGGCATATGTTTTGTTTACATTACACACTTTGCTTAATGCAATTATCTGTTGTTCGCAACTTAATACTTCTAGGGTGTTCGGATGATATCCCCGGGGGTGGATTATTAGTCATAGATGTAGTTGGATGGCGGTCTATGTATTTTGTTGTAATGCCCAGAGTAAATCTCATAGTGATCTTCTTGACATATCACGTTATCTTTATTCTATCAATTGCCCAACTGTAATTTGTTTACCCAGCATGTTATTTTATCTATGGAGAGACACCACTAGTGAACTGTGGACCCCGGTCCTATTTTAATCATATTGCAATCACCTGTTTACTTTTCCCGCACTGTTTACTTTACTCGCATACTCTACTGTTTTCCACTCGATACACTCATAACCTTTGTTTCAAGCAAACCGGTGGGATTGACAACCTCATCGCAAGTTGGGAACAAAGTATTTGTTTGTGTGTGTGCAGGTTCCACAAACACCTTCAGTCGTCATCGTCTCTCTTCTCCTGATCGATAAACCTTGGTTTCTTAACTGAGAGAAAACTAGCCGCTACACTCATCATACCTTCCTCTTGGGGTTCCCAACGGGCTGGTCATCACCACGCACAAGGACAGTTTGCTTCCTCATCAAACAGCAGCAAGCAGCAGCGTTGATCGAACTCCAATGATCGATCGTCAAAGCGCACGCTCTGTCACGCAGCAAGCCTCTCTCTTCAAGCCAAAAACCTGCAGACATGACGGCCATATCGTCCATAGTTCGCGGCAAAGGACACGGATTGCGGCAGTACATTGTGTGACAACTGATTAATTCAGTGCAGCAAACAAAATCATCCCTTCCCAAGAAAAATTGCAGTCAAATGGAAGTTTGCCGTCGTGGAAAATATTTGAACTTCAGAAGAATATATTCAGTCAACAAGGTGCAGCTGAGCAGAACAGTAGCAGCAATGGAGGCCAGTATTTCGGCGGCAGAGAACGGTAGTGCAGCTTCACAATGTGTTAGTTTCCTTCAGCAAAAGAAAATTAACGCGACCCAATGCTGCGGTATAGGGTCAACACCAAACCCAAGACCGATCAATCTGCAACCTTCACGTGCAAGGCACTAGAGAAATCAAAACTGAATGGAAGTAGTACTCTACTCAACACCCGATTCCAATCCAACCAAAGAAATCTTCTAATCACCGATACCAAGCAGCAAGATAAATCGCAACTAGATCCAACAGAGTGTTGGCGGCGAAATAGAATAGCAGAACTCGAGGAACCAGCGGATAACCACAACCGGACTGGCATTTTGGAAGATCGCCTCCGACGACAAAACTTCTCAGCAGATCTTTGAGTTCTCGGAAGAAAACCAGCAGATCAATAATAGTAGAACGAAACTCGCTGATCTTCCAGCCTCTATATAAAACTAGCAGATCGACCGTAGCAGGTAGATAAATCTCGGTAGAAAAATCGCCGTGAGAAACCCGACGAAACTGATACCAAGATGATACAGATCAACATGATCCGAAGGGGGTTTGGCCCAAGATGATAGGGATCAACGTGATCCAAAGGGGGTTTAGGCCCAATCTTTCACGGCGATCGAGATAAACAATAGACAAAATCAATCGTTGAGCAGATTAGATCTACTCCACGAATGACACAACAGATTCTTACGAATCAGCAAGCAAAACCAACAATACTCATGGGTGCGACGATCCTCATGGACAAACTCTCCTGTATAAAACTCACATAATTTTTCCGACCCCTTACATTATGCATACCTTAGGCTTTATATAATAGCCGCACAATCCTAACAAACTTGGAAAGAATAACACACGCGCATGTTACGGAAATATTAAAAAAATAAGAAAGGAAAGACACCTGATGCCTGAAATAGCCCAATAAATTTGATGATCCTGATGCATCGACGCATACAGGTGGGCCCCAACCTAATTCATGCAAGGTAAGGAAACTCCATTGTTGAATCCTCCTTGCAGCATCTGTAAACTCTGGTGGACGTGACCGAGCAAAATAATAATGGCCTTGATATTCATGTCTCCTTTGATCACTTCCCTTTTTAAGCTGACTTGCCTTGTTATATTCTATGTACGTGGGTGAGCCAATCTTCTTTTCCCATGGGTCAACCAAGAAGAGTCCCACGTCCATCACAGACGCATATGCACGTTCAGCTGATTTAGCCTTTGACTCCACCTTGCTAGTTTATCTCTGAGCATTCTGTTTAAACTGAAGAAAATTGAGCTCGTGAATGACTTGCGACACTGTCTTGTGAACAACTTCAAATATAGGCGGCGCCGCATCAGATATCTAGAGCATCACGTTGAGGTGGTTCCTTCAACATTTGTGCTGCCCACATGTTTAGCAGCAAGGTGGAGTTGTTCCTCCACAATGTTGTTCTGCATCAATGTCCTCATTTACCATACTGATCCCAAGCAATAAAAAGGATACACAGTGCATACTATTTCTTCTGAGCACCCAATGCTATATGAGGGAGATGATTACCCGATCATTGTTTTCCCCACCGAAGTAGAAATATGAAGTCAGCCAACCATCCTAAGAAGTGCGGTGATTTTACATTACTAGGCAGGCAGACAGATACGAAGAACCGATGAATATACGCATCTGTATTTAAGCGAAATTCATATGTGAAGTCCATAGTTTTGTAATAAGCATTTAGAAGAAGCTACTGTGTTCAAGCTATTTTAGGTTAGTAGTCCACATCCAGTTCACTGACATTGGTGGTGCATATACATACATTTGAGTAGCAGTAAATACATTATGTTTGAAAAGGTCATAAGGAAGAGATATGTGGACATCGATATGTGTAACAGACGGCAGAGTGAGAACCAAGCATCAACAAATTATGAGTAAATGATTATAAAGAAGATAGGCTAAGATGGTGTTTGATAGAAAAAATGGTTTTAATAGAAAGCACCCCCTTAATAATAAACTGGATAGGTAGAGCATATGTTCAAGTCCATATGTAAAAAATATAAAGGCTTATAGCTGTTAGTAGTGCTTTCTCCACTCGAGGTGCATATCAGCCAACTGAAAAGAGAAACAATGTGTGTGAAGAAGAGAAAATGGTGCAGTTAATTAACTTTAAGGTTAAAAAGGGGATACATATAGGAGGCGCTAATCACATGGCCAAAGGGGAAACCGCAGAAACTGTCGTGGCTAGAGTCAAAGTTTAGCTCACAGCAGCAGAGTGGGAAACAATCAGAGTAGCAGTCAATAATGGTGCAGTTATACCCGCAGACGCAAGAAGGAAAGTACTGCTGGGATACCACTATGCCTTGCATCGACAAGCACAACAGTTACTATAGGAAAAAGGCGAAATCAGAAAGGCGAGAATCAGTCAGTGCAACAAGCAAAATATTACAAGCAGCAAACAGCAATGCATCGTACATGAACAGTGTAGGCATCATAGTCATGCATCACAGTCATGTGGCGACAAAAGAAACCTGGCACGGAACCTTGACTCATCTTTTTTATCAGTCTATGAACGAGGAAATATTGTACCAAAAACCCCGGAAGCAGCACTCGTAGCAGCACAAGCCAATCTATTAACCACACAACCAACACCTAGATATCCAAGAGAAGGTATGCACCAAGCCGCACTACAAGGCCTCGAATTAGTAGGAAGCAGATTGCAACGCAGGGAAGAATCCCCGCGGCGGAACAGGTCTCCACGCTGTCACAATAGTCATCGATGCAAGGGAGCAACCCGAAGATCCCGATCCCCGCATGCGGAAATATCACCACGCCGTCACAACATCCCTCGATGCAGTAGTAGAAGCCGATGATCTAGGTCTCCATCGCCAAGGCACCACAACAGCCCGAGACACGGAGGAGGAAGCTGACGGTCCAAATCTCCAAGATATGCATACGACAACGAATACGACAAAATTGCAATAGGAGCACTATGCTTTACCCACAGGGTTCACAGAACGCCAGTACCCAAAGGATTCAAACTACCCCATGATTAGCAGAAGTATGATGGATCACAAGAGCCCCAGTCGTGGTTATCAGACTACCTTCAAGCCGTGAAAATACTTGGGGATTCAAAAGAGACGGCAATGCAAAGTTTACAACTACACCTCGCCGGCGCGGCACGGTCATGGTTAAGCTAAAGTACCAAAGAGACAATCGCTAGCTGGAGTGAGCTTACAAAGCAGTTTACCACCAACTTCAGGTCAACATATAAAAGGCCGGCATCACTCGAAGAAATCAAGGCCTGCACCCAAAAATCCAATGAGTCACTCCGTTCTTACGTACAACGTTGGAGCATAATCAAAAATTCCGTAGAAGATGTCTCTGACGAGCGAGCAATCGATGCTTTTATCCTTGGGCTCCACCGTCTAGATTTCATTGAAGAGATGGGCCGCATCAAACCAAAGACAGTATCCAAAATCATGTATGTTGCCACAAATTTGCAGATGGCAAAGACACTTATCACAACAAAAGAACACAGTCACCAGAAGATGACAGATCCCATCGTTACAACAACCAGAAGCACATACCCCGCAACTATGACAACTACATCTCAGATAGCCAACTAGCCGCGGGATACAGGGAGAACAACAACCAATGAGACGAGCACCAAAACAGTGGATACCGCAATGACAACAGAGACGATTCGGGTACCAACAGGCAATTTAGGCCGAGAACTTCGAGAGACTACAACCAGTCACCCAACGATATCCTAAACGGACCATGTCACATACACTACACCTATGTCGACAGGAAATGAGTTTCGAATTATATGATGAAAGACTGTCGAACCTTTATCAAGTTGCAGGAGGCAACATGATCAAAGCAGGCAGAGGCAAGGAACAAGGGTATGCAAGAACCCCTGTGACAATAACAAACAACACATTAGCGCCTCCTCTGCTACCAGCCAATAGAGCCGCGGCAGTCCAAGGGCAACAAAACTAGGTTAATCAGAATGATGGAGGATACATCATATCAAAAGGCCCCATCACGACAATGATACAACCTATGCCAAAGTATAATAAAAAGCAGAAGAGCATATCTCGACAAGTAAACCCGGAAATAACATCGCCTCTAGCATATACAGAGTACCTCCACTGACCGAACAACTAATCGAGTTCAGTAAGGAAGATCACCCAATAAAAGTGCCTCGGCCAGGAAATGCGCCCTTGGTTCTAAAAGCGCAGATTGGAGGATACGACATCGACAGAGTATTCATGGATGCACGAAGCGGCATAAATTTAATTTACACAAAAACTCTGAGAGCAATGCATATCTCATTGGAGTTCTTAAAATCGACATATTGCTCCTTCCATGGAATCATCCCAAGAAGCGCCAATTACCCATTGGGTCGAATAGTACTCGACGTTTGCTTCGGCAACCATTGTAACTTTAGGCGAGAAAAGCCAGAATTCGAAGTCATGGATTGGTCATTCCAATATCACGCGATCTTCAGACGACCCGCGTTTTTGCATGTCATGGCAGTGCCTCACTACACTTACCTAGTACTCAAGATGCCAGGACCCAACGGAATCATCACAGTCAAAGGAAGCTTCTATCTCTCTGACATGTTCAATAAAGAATTTCACAAGATGGCGCAAACATTTGGCATGACAGCGGCATACAAAGAACCAAAGGAAAGCACACATAACAATCCACCATCAAGCATAGGTCGATCCCCGCCAGATAAGGTTTTCGATGCTACACCGGACGCAAAGAAAATTCTGGTTCAGTCAGATGACCCAAAGGAAGCTACTCCAGTCGAGTCTGGGACTCCTATTGCTTAGGTGAAATTTTATTATTAAAAGCTTATCAGCCAGAAACTTTGATTTAATTTAATAAGGCTATTCAGCCATGAGTTATAGAGTCCAGGCACTCTAAACACCAGAACATAGGCCATTGGTCAGGTTCCTTGAGCCACCTACATGTATCTTTTAATCCGGCATATAAATAAAAGCTAAGTTCTCTATACCTTGTCTTTGATTACTTCATATTTACGCTTGGGGGCTCAAGCCCACATACATGCGGCAATTCAAAAATACACTAGTCGCACTACCACGTATACAAATTTCAACTACGGCAAACGCATGAAACAAATCACGTTTTGAATCGAGTAGCTCATATAGCCGCAAAGGCATCAGGCTAACGAAATATTCTCACATACAAAACATCACTTTGATAAAATTGAAAATTGTCTTATATATACAACACTATACATATTTTACACAAGGTTCTGTTCCCTCGTAGGTCCCAAAAGAATTGGGTCCAAATAATGATGCTCTTCAAAGTAACTAGAGTCAGCTTCTAGCAGCCGATCAATCATCCTTTTCGCAGGCTCCAGTGTCGCGTCCAGATGTCTTTTCAGCTAAATTCCCTCTGATATGTGAGGAGGAAACCCTTTGGATATTGTGTCAAAATCAATCCTCGATTTCCACTTGCACGCCAAAGTAAGAGCAAACTGGACTCCTGCCACTAGTTGAAGCTTCACTAGGCGATGAATATTTCTACTGGATCCAAAGGCGTCCAACAACTTGTGAAATTATCGGGAGGCGGTTTTCTCGGGAGCATAACTGTCAGGTTCATCGTAAGAGCTTTTTGCTAGTCCTGCACAGTACTTTGAATATGATCTACACGATCTTGTAGTAGAACCACAACCTAGCGCACAACCTAGCGTCTTTGTGCATTAGACCAGAACGTATCAGTACCGGCCGAAACTGTCTCAAGAACTGCAACTTGTGCACTCACTCGAAGATCCTCAGCAGAAACATCCAAACAAGTACCTCCATCAAGAGCGACACTGTCAAACATATATCTCGGCAGGAAAAATACTCGGGGCTCTGAGAAACTTACACTTTAGTTGCTCGCCTGCCCTCTCAAGGATTTCAGTCATATACTTTTTGCCATCCTCAAGTTGGGTAATTCTGGATTTCAAGACAAACACCTGGTCTTCTAGCGATGACACATTTCTTGACAAAGTGGACGATCTTTTGGCTTGGTCCATAGCAACTATAACTTGCTATTTCAATATTCTGACCCGACTCTCAAGGTATGTGATTTTGTGGATGTATTCAACAGTGTAATCGGGATTTTCCGGCTCAAGGAAAAGGCCAGGAGCCTCGGAACTAGCGGTATCTTTCAGCAACAAATCATGGCCTTTCTCAGGCAGATCGCCATCAGGAAATGTTGGGTAGCAAAAAAAAAAAGGAGATTGTTCAAACATGCATTGCAAAAGACCATCATTTCATAAATGCAAACATCAATATTTACGCAAAAGATATGACAGATTGCCATCTAGAGAAAGAGTTCAACGCAATGATCACCTACATTACTTTACACAATTGACAAAAGAAAGAAAATAAAGCCTACTCCACCTTGGCATGGGTGGTAGCAGCCGCTGGAGTGGCACTAGCCAAAGGAGTATCATCTGGAATAATGAGGGCCGTCATCTTGGAAGAGTACTTCTTGGCCTCACCCAAGAAAGCCTTCATGACAACATCCTTTCCATCCTTGTCCTTTGCCATGGAGGAGCTCACCTCTTCGCCATGGGCCATCGGCAATGCCATGGTCACCTTGGGACCAATCTCTGTGGAAAATCGCTTCAATGGTAATGTCGGGTCCTCTGGGGTATCAAGCTTGTCCACTAGCATCCCCAGGTGCTTCGGCATCTCTTTCTTCTTCTTCGGGAAAGAATATCCCAAAATGGCGGCCATAAAGTTTTCGAGTATGGGATAATATATCCCTTGCAAGATCACAGGTGGCCTCCAGCACACCCACAATGTCAAGCATCAGATCTATCTCTTCACACTACACCACAGTACTAGATTCCTGACTGACGTTGGTCGGCGAAAGGCAGTATAGCCAATGGATTGTTGGTCGGCAAAGTTTCTGTCATACAGCTGGTCGGGAAAACCTATACTTACCGACAGACTTTTGGTCGGGAATCCTGTGGTCTTTATTGTCGACCAGTCAGTCGGTATTACTTGTATGGACAACTGACCATCGGTCGGTAAATAATCCCGACCGACTGCTAGTCGTGAAGTGAGCTGACCCGCGCGGGGCAAAATATTAGCGCCAAATTTTGGCCCATCACGCGGGCAAGCTAGTTTTATTCCCCCCACACAAAACTCTCCGTCGCCAGCAAGAACCCTAAATCCCCAAATCCACCCACAGGCGCGCCACTCTGAGAACCGGCCAGCCTCTCTCCCGCGCTCAAGCTCTCCTCGTCAACCGAAGTTCTCTCTCCACCGCTGCCGGCGTTACCCGTCCGCCAACTGTGAGCCCTGGGGATTTTGGTCGCCGTCGCTGCCCACACCCAGATGCAACCCGTGAGGATTTTGGTCAGTGAGGTTACCCCTCTCTCTCTCTCTCTCTCTCTCTCTCTCTCTCTCTCTCTCTCTCTCTCTTTGTGTGTGTGTGCGGTATAGCAGCAGCTTCTCTTTTTGTTCAGTGCGGAAGCTGCCGGTGCTCTCCCGTGGCAGATTTGTTCCCGTGCTGGTGACCGACCGCATCACATCAATTTAATTTTCTTTGCCAGATTCATTATTAGTATGTGCACATGGTGAGTAAGAGTGGTATGTGAAGTTCATAGGAATAGCAGTCGGAAGGCTCAGTAGAGATGATTTGCTACATCTCTGTACATGGGCTCAATGGAGTATATCGATTTCTTCTTTGTAACTATTTATTTTGCTAGTTCAATACCTTTTCAGTTATAATAAAGCTACAGGTTTTTAGAAAATGGCTACCGCTTTCTAGTTCTTTATCTGGGACATACTGTGGGTCATATGCATGTGCTACACCAAGTTTTCTTGTATTACTGCTAGACCCAAGCCTGAGACGTAGCAATTTTGATGTTTGAGTAATCAGCTATACATGTGCTAGTGCTAGTAAGTTGTGGTTAACTGAATGTCTGAATCCATCAGCTCTATGCTTGACTGTACTGTAACATTTATTTCTATTTAAGATTCTAGGGGAGAACACATCCTATGGGTCTTATTTAGAACAAAAAAGTGAGAGAATGAAAGTATGGTTAGGTACTTTATCATCGCCCTAATTTATAAGCAGTAGTTGATCCCATCAATATTCACCGTTTGACGCCGGGCATCAATTGATCTTGTACTTTCTAAACTTGTTATGTGCATTGATCCCATCAATATTCACCATTTATACATCTCACTTTTTATTGTGCAGGTGTCACCTCCAATATGGATTAGTGAGCAGAACTTGTGTCTCAATCCACCAATTGGGGATCTGTAGCTTAGCTACCATCGCATTTTATTCTAGTATGACAGCAAGTCGTTTTACTTTGTTGTATGAACTTTTCTTGTAGGTAACCTCTGTTTTGTTGCTAATTAGTCACAAGATTCACGTCTTGATTTAGTCGGTTAGTATCATCCCTTCACCTGTTTGATTGATCGCAAGGCTATAGTAGAGTGCCCACTTTTGATTGATCGCATGGCATTCTACAGAGGAATATTGGGAGGCTCTATACTTACCAAACTCGTTCGCGTGCATGCCTATATTGTGCCAGCCAAACAGATTGATCTGTTGCCTTAATAGTGTAGCATCCATTAAGCAGCTTAAACAAGTATGCATAACTTCTTAGGTAGTATCTTATCTCCCTAATTTATAAGCAGCCAGTAGTCTATTTCTGGTCATTGCTTACTAGAATATTTTTGTTTGGCGCTAATTTATTAATATTACTTGAGCCTAATTTATATTGTATAATTGTTTATTATTAGGAATCTTGATCCCAGCGACTCACGACTTCGTGGCGGCGGTGCAACAATCCTTCTCCCTGCTTGTCACTGTCCCACCACAGCAGTTGGTGAGTGAACTTGCTACTTCTTTATCCGTTCTCTTCAATATTTTTTGTTTATGGTTGTATCAGTTTTTATTATGTGTACAATTGTGTGCATGCCGTCTCTTTTATCTCGACTGGTCTGATATTATTCTATCACGAGTTTCTATTTGATCCGGTACTAATTAAGTGGGTCAACCTATAACTTACATTATTTTCTTTGTGTCCCTGATATTATTATGTCAGCATTTTCTACTGATCCAGTAATAATCAAGTGTGCAACTAACATGGATAAAAGTTGGATGAATGCGCCTAGGTACGACACACATTTTTTTTTAATTTCTTAGGCTTTAGTACCTGCTGAAATCCGAT